>JAOQMP010000005.1:31675198-31704813 GCA_027563575.1 Erythroxylum pedicellare
TAGTGTCACCTCGAATTTAAAATCCACTCACATAGTTGGATACTTTACATCAAACAAAATGCATACACTCTCAGTAGTATATTCTACCTTTTATGCCTAAGTCTCCACTTAGGATATGACTTCATTATTCACTTTTGACTCATTAACTATTCATTTCTGATTTGTTCCTTCATCAATCATTCTTAAATTTAATCATCTGGTTTACTGAACCTATCTCAATGAAATTCTTCTTTGGAAGAAGATTTCTTGATACCATCCTCAATACTACTCATGAAATCCTTATCAATCAACTATTTTCTATGATTACTTATCAGTCATTCTTAGTACCTAAAGCAGATCAATTTCAACTTTTCATAATATCTCAATAAGATCAATTGATGCCATAACTTATATGATTAGAACATCCTTTATATTAAGAATCAATAAGGCATTAAGCAAATTCATTTACTTTAATACCTTGGTATATACCATCCAAAATCATTACATCTTATCTAGAGATGTATTTATGTCAATTCGCCAATTAATAACATTCGCTAATGATACTTGGACTCCAATTAATTCTAGACAATAGTTCTATCCTTGTTCCTATCTATGATTGGGGTATCCCCACACGATCTTGGTAGAAACCTATTTTTGTCAGGCCACTACCACGCCTTGCACTTTCCTCCTCTCATTATCAAACATACTAACATCAATTTTATTCCAATTTTTCAGAATTTACCTTTTCCGAGGCTACCTCATTTCGTAATGAGTCAACTGCCATATATAGTACATCAATTCTTCTCATTTGATTTGTCATCTTTTTCTTTATCTAATTCATACATAAAATCCTCTCTTATATGCATTTCTAACTTTCTCCTTACTACACATCATTCATTTCTTATTAAGTCATTTATGACTATTTCGTTCCCCTTTTTACTCTTTCCTCATTTCCCTCTCATTTTCATATGGTCATTTATTCATCTTACATATATTTATATTTGCAATCTATTCAGAGTTATAGATGCATATTCATCCTGAAATTCTAATCTCAATTTCCCCCTAATATCTTCTTATACTGAATTATAAACTCCTATCACGATACTCACATGACCATTTCGGTTCCAAATTCATCCTTTTATGATCATAACAATTTTATGATTTCATTACATTATGCCTGTATGCTTTAATCTCCTCATTTCTACTCATATCCCTATTTTCCTCAATCAATCTACAGCAATATGCCTATTCACACCTATATCACATTCAAGGGTACATACATAATTGTGGTGAACCTTTATCTATCATACAGAACCGGATACTATTTCTCATTTCCAAAATGTTCATAAACCTTTATTTTCTCACATTCTGTCAGATCATCATTTTTCTCAATGCTTCACACAGGTCAAACTCTTAAGGAATGCTCATGTATGTGACTCAAATTAAGGATCAGTTGCCACTGTCTGCTATGACATGGCAAAATGCATGTGACTTAACACATATTTCAAAAATGCCCACATAAGATAGTACTTCTGGGCTCTGATACCACATAAATGTAACACCCCACTCTCGCAAGACATGTACCTGATATCCTGAGGGATATTCGAGTCTGCACCCCGCAAGGTTGGCATGCTAGAGCACTCAATCATACAAAACTCAGTACAATTTTGTTTTTTTACCACCAACATAAAGTGAGAAAATCGATAACCAAAACTGGCTCACTTTATTTAAAAATATTTTCCATTAACAGATACAATTATTACAAATATTAGTATTCAAAAGTCATTTGAGCCCATTTCAGATATAGAACAAATTACTAACATTCCTAATGTTTTTACATTCTGATACAACACTTAACTTTCTAGCTCTCAGATAACTTCACTCTCACATCACTACTTACTTTTAACAAAGTTTCTTAAGCCACTTATTAAGTGACACTTGTCACTTCCCTAAGGCTTAACTCTAACTAAGTTGCTTTTGGAACTAACTCCATTAACTCTATCTTTACAATATAACTATATCCAATATTCCTTTAACTCCTTTTTCCCTATTTTTCATAAAAATTCATAATTTCGGAAAATCACCAAAATTTACCAAAATTAAAAATATCACAATTCCACTAATCAATAATATTTCCAAAATAAATAAATTCAAATTCTAAAAAATTTCCAAAAATCACAACTCAATCCAATTATACCCGAAAAATGTCAATGAATGCATGTACAGTCATATGAATGTGTAAAAATGTTCATTTCCCAATTAACTCATGCATGATGTGCATTTTTCTAATTTCTTAGAAATTTCATATAAATCACAATTCTAGCCCTAACATGAGTAACGGGATGTTGTTACACATTACTACAATAAGGGCAAGCTAATTTCCTTGTTGTGCTCTATCCAGACAATATAGCATATGCCAGAAAATCACCAATAGTTAATATCAAAGCTACACTTAACATAAAATTTTATTTCAGAGACACATCATATGTCTCCACACCGTGTTCCCAAAGATGCTACAATTCAGATACCAATGGTTATAAGAATACATCAATTTTATGCTTTGGATTTGTAGGCCTTGGCAAAATCACTGTCAAGAACATATATGCCTCATTCATACACATCCATGGAGGCAAATTATAAGAAGTAATTATGGTTGGCTATGATGAATATTATTGGCTGAATTGACCAAAAGGTTGGAATCCATCCGTCAATAATCCCAGCCCAACATTTCGACTTTTAGCTAAAAACTCATAATGGGTGTTATTGAAATGCTTCTATGCTAGTGCATTTGATGGATGACTCATTATTTCATCTTCCTGTTTGTGTTCATTATGCCATCTCATATAAGATCCAGTAACCACATAAGCATATAGTCTTTGAAATATCGAAGTTAGTGGGAAATAATACATCCGCTTCCAGGGTAATAATTTCTGTTTAGTATAATGCTTTCTAGGCTTGAACCTAGATTGAACACAAAATTTACACTCTTGTAATTTCACATCATCTCTCTAATACAACATATATCTCAATTTGCAACAATCAATTTTTCAACAGGCAAACCAAGACCCCTAATAAGTTTCATTATATTATAAAAATTATCAACCATTGTATGATTAGGAGGTTTGATTTATTATACCATCCAAGAATTTTATCAAAACTATTATCAGAAATATGCCTTTTAGACTTTATGTTCAATATTTGAGCAATTGAAGACAATTGAGTCATGTCTCTCAACTTGGCCATAATTCTTAGTCAGTTGAGTGTAGTAAGCTAAAAAATTGTTTTTGCCTGTAGGTTTAGTTATTCTTCAAGATTTTCTATATTTTTCTGAAAGGTATAATCGGTTGCATCATAAACCATTTGCATATAAGGATTTTTATTTGCGCCCACATTATTTGTTCTAAATCCAATCGCCCCTTCAAAGTCATCCATATTTATTAACAAGTTACAAATTAATGGCTGCCCATATTGTGTCCACTGAAAATTATTTGGAACAAACCCTTTTCTTAGCAAATGGCCATTCACTTCATCCATATGAAGGAGACGAATATGTTTGCCCATTTTGTATGGACATCTGATCTTTGGGTCATCCATATATGCAGGTTGAGAATATACATAATGAATAAAAGCTTCATCTCCCTCAACAAACTCAGGATTAATGAAACCATCAGGTGTTAATCGTCTATACATCTAAGATCTATCAACTTTACTCATTTATGCAAAACTGTTAATTTAAAAAGGTAATTTCATAGTTAATATCCTTCATGTTCCCTAAGTTTACAAAACATTTAAACTTTACACAACATCCCCTAAGTATTAATTAATTGAATTAATCACCTATAATTGATTTCAATATTATGGTACGCAGCATTGTTTACACCTATGAATCAAGAAAGTAAGTTCTCACTGTGACTCCTAAGCTTGTAGAATTTTTCACTAATAAGCGTCACAGGAGCTGCATTATGTGTTTCCAGCTATATACCGTCCTAGGGGTTTATTATGCAAAGAACTGTCATGTCTATTAGACCTATGAATTTCTTGTGTTAATACTAAGTTTGAATTAATCAAATTGAAGTTGAAGTATTAATCAATTGAATTAATCACCTATAATTGATTTCAATACTATGGTACGTGATACTTTTTACACTTGTGAATCAAGAAAGCAAGTTCTTGCTGTGACTCCTAGGCTCATAGAATTTTTCACCGATAAGCCTCATGGGAGCTACATTAAGGGTTTCTAGCCTATATACCGTCCTAGGAACTTAATTATGCCTCAAATCATCCATTAGATCTCAAACTCTTTCCATATACAGTAAATACTTAGACTGTTAAAGAAGAACATTAAAACTCATCAATGATTATAAGAATATTCTAAACATCAACACAAAATCAAAACCTCCTTTGCATTCACACAAAACCCAAATGAATCATAATCGTATTATTAAAGCAATACATATGGTAGACATTAGTTGGACGACTTACTTGGATGGACGGACAACTCCAGACTATAAAGAAGAATGGTGAGCAATGCTCTTCAACATAATATAGGGATTGCAGAAAAGAATATTTCATATTTAATATAATACACTTATTCAACAGTTTTTTTATATTTTTAATATATTAAAGCAAGTAAATCAAAAAATAATATTGTTTATTTTGAAATAGAAATATGTGAACTTTTAGTGGTAGCAATATTAAAAATATTGCTAGATCAAACCAATCCCAACTTGCTTGGTTTAAACTATCCGTAAAACCATACAGAATATTATAGAATATTATAATTTTCATTTTCATTTTGATAATCGACACGATTATCATTAAGAGAATTTGACTTAAAACAATACAAAATAAGGGTAAATTATTCAAAAATAAAAAAGTGCGTGAATTCTCTTTATTATTTATATATCAAAATTTTAAATATAATTAACAAAAAAGTATTATCAGTTATAATAATCAAAACTAACCTTAATATTTTAAATACTCTTTAAACCTTTATAAAACTAATTTTTCATCAACAATTAATCAATTATGAAATAACTAATTAAATTAAACAATTTAATTTATCAAAAATAATTTTTAAAAATATCATTAAATATTTATTTGAAGTGTTTTTTTTCTTAGCCAATGGACATAAGGCACGAGTCCTTAAGAAGATTCCTAGGTCCCCTTTCTCTTTCATTTTCTTTATACAGTAAGTCAGCATGTGCTCTACTCTATAAAAAAAACAAAGTTGAGCCTTTGATAGGGAAAGATTAAGAGGTGTCAAGTTGTTGGAATCAATTTTTCATTGTTCCATTCAACAAATACCATCTTTTACATATTGCGAATAGGCTCAAAGGCATACTACATAAGTATATTAGTCACTCAAGGCGCTTACATACTAGGTAGAATAATTGAGGATAACATCCTACTGCTTCAAAAGCTCATTGCTAACTACTCAAAGAAGAAAAGCAAGCCTAACTGTTGCATTAAGATTGATCTTCGGAAAGCTTATGGTAATGTTGAAACCTATGGAATTTCTTGGCATTTTCGTAAATTGGATTGAGGAATGCCTTACAACCTCTTCCCACAATATATTGATGAATGGACAACCTACCAGATTTTTTCAAAGCACCAAAAGGATTCGACAAGGGGATCTGTTATCTCCTTACTTATTTGCCTTAGTAATGAAAACACTTCATAAAATCATTGAGCATGCTATGAATCAGACGAAGGCCTTCAAATACCATTTCAAATGTAGCAGATTCAAACTAACCAATCATTGTTTTGCAAATGACTTGTAACTACTCTCAAAAGCTAATACCACCTCAGTTGTGATCTTTATGAAAGCTCTAAAAATCTTCCAAAGAGTTTCAGGTCTGCATAGAAACTACTCTAAAAGCAGTATCTTTCTGTCCAAAAGTGTAGCCCCTTTACAATCACAGATCACTTCTTTAACGGGTATTCTATTACAAACCTTTCTAATGAAATACTTAGGCATTCCCATCTCTCCTCTTAAGATAAAAGCTAGCAATTATGCTAAGTTATTAGATAATATACAAACCAAAATTTTATTATGGAGCTCTAAACACCTATCACCTACAGCATAGGCTTAACTCATCAACTTTGTCCTCAACTCTCTCAACATCTATTGGGCAACTCACTTGGCTTTTCCAGGTTCTATTATGAAAACTATTGACAAATTATTCAATAATTTCTTATGGATAGGAAATCAAGAAAGAAGTGTGTACTCCTAGAGATCGTGGGGTCTAGGAATTAAATCCATTAAGCTCATAAACTTCACGCTACTTACTAAAAGACTGTGGAGGCTAATGGATGATAAACAATCTTTATGGTGTAGATGGATTCACCATTATTTCATCAAAACTCAAAGCCTATGGTTTATAGAGTGTTCCCGTATGCAATCTACCTCTCTTAAGGTTATTCTAAAATTGAGAGGTCAACACCAAATGAACTTCATTTCACTTATAGGTGATGGATACTCCACCAAGTTTTAGTATGACAACTGGCTTTCGGTAGGACGTCTGATTAATCACAATGGAGCTGAACCACTTAAGAGTTCATTACCTTTAGAAATTACAGTAGCTGAAGCTTTGCAACATAAAGGAACAATCGAGAGAGCTACTATCCCCACATCTCTAGCTACTGAAATTTATAATCACATTTGGAAGCACATGGCTAATGTTAGATTCTCTAACCACTCTAGTATGGAATTATTCTTTAAACATCTTCCTAGGCTGGCATGGACTAAAGAAACATGGCTAACTACCTTCAACCTCTTGCATCTTTCACTTTATGGCTTGCGATGAAGGGAAAATTAAAAACAGTGGACAAACTAGCCAAATGCACTCAGCTTCCAAATTGGTGTTGTCCATGCAGATAAGCAGAAGGAAGAGGTGAACACTTATTCTTTGATTGTGATTTTATCAGCAACATATGGCTAGAGATCTGCTACAGGTGCCTAGTAAATGGAGCAATTACCAAACTGGAGAGTCTACAGACACTATAGCCAAAATACATAAATAACACTACATACAAGTGTTTTTGGATTGCCTTATCTTTGATAATAACTGCAATATAGGATGAGAGAAATCTAAGAACATTTTAAGACCAAATCACCTCCCAAGAACAATTCTACGTTCAAATACTATATCATATTCAACTACAAATATGCGCACAAAAATAGACATTATCGCATGGTTCCTATCTACTCCATTAATACTGGAACGTATGACAAAATCCAGTGATGGTGTCTGCCAATAAGAGAGATGAGTTACGCGACACATTAGCCACAGTCTCAAGGTACATAATTCCTATCTCTTAGTCAATCCTATAGCAAATCGCATACATAACTTTCCTGAAAACTCAAAATGTCGGATTAAACAGGGACTGTATTGTAGTTAAATACTCCGGTTGAATTATCCTTAGTATTATAAGACTTTTTGATTTACCTTCAAGGCTTAATTCATTCAAAAATTTCAAAAATACCGTCTTCTAAATGATATTGGTTTAGCAATAGAATCAACAACCATCGTATGCAGAACACTCCTATACGCAAAACACTCCCATCATTTAATATCAACATAACATGCAATTCATCAACACCTTCATTCATAAGAAATTAATCCCAAAATCATAAACAAAATCACATCTTGTCCCTTCTATCACTAACATTTATACATTAAAATTGTTTTCTAATCACATAATACCCAAATAAATGAATGTTATTAAATACCCAAGTACAGCCAACATCACACGAAATAATAAAGATGAAAGGATGCAATAATACCTTCACCAAAGGACTTAATGATAGTGGTCGGAGAAGACAAACTTCGACGAGTAGAAGAGGAATCCATGACAAAGAAATTAGAGAGAGGAAAAATGTTTGAGAAAGTGCAGGGGAGATAGGAAAAATGAATTTACTGATAGAAATGTTTCCATTGGTAAACTCAAAACTTTCTTATTTCACCAAGAATTCCCATCTTCTTTACCGACAAGAATTTTCTATTGTCTTTAAAGTCTGTCAAAAATTTTGTTAGGATAATTTCCCTCCATATTTGCCAACAGATATTATTGTTGTAGCTAAATGAAAATTTTCCTGACAATGTTACTAATGAAAATTGATTTTCTGTCGGTAATTTGGAATTGTTTCATTTCCGTCAGTAGTTTGCAACGGTTTCATTTCCGCCTGTAATTTTTTATTGCCAATTTCCAATTTTCTTGTAATGCAGTGTACCCCTAGTTACTACATTGATCATCTAACTAGTTATTTAATTGAGCTCATTATAAAAAGTTTGAATTTGTAACCATGGAGGTAAACCATGATGTGAGCAATTCTTTTAGCATCTCCATGAATATTTCTCATGTATCATATAGGGTATCTCATTCAATATGAGCATAAGAAAAGACCATCATTCCTCAGTTTGGTGGTCTTAGCTAATGGAAAATTACTTTAGAAGGAATTTCTCTATAATTTTGTCCTATGTGGTGATAAATCCCCTAGGTAAAGAATTCAGCCATTGCTTAGCCTAGTACCTCAGGGAGAATGGAAATAATTTCAGTCTAATTGCATAATCAATGGTAACATTAATCTGAATGGTGTCATAAATCTCTAGAAATTTGGCTATATATGCATTGGGCTTCTCATCCTATAGCCCATCAAACTGGATACACAGTTGTACCATCTGAATAATGTTTAAACTAATCTCAAAATTATTGGCAATAATAGTTTGCCTCATAATGCTGGATTTCATCCTAATTAAGCCTGACTTAGCATAATCAAATGTCCTTAATTAGTCTGCTATGATTTCAAATTCTTTAATCTTAATCTGATGCTAAGTCCTTCATTTGTTGATCTAACTCTACCTTTCTAAGTCAGGTCCCTCAATGGTTTCTAAGAATTATCATCTTAATTTCTAGACTTTTAACCAAATTAAACAAATCTCCTTAGGTCATAAACTAACCCAAAGACCTACATAAGTGATAAAACATAAGATTCAACAAAATAACTCATCAAATTGTAAATAATTAATAAAAAATAAAATTGAAATAATGGTTAGATTAATCAAAATTGGGTTTTGCTAATATCATAGTCCTCAGCAATAGGACCAAGAACTTGATATACAAAATCTTACCCTGTAGATCTTCAAAAGTAACTATACCTATCAAACTATAGTATAATAATAGTGAATATTGGTGTCAATCCCATAGGGACCACAGGTACTAGTAATTACCTATTTTTATTATTTAATTGATAAATAAGATGATGGTTTAATTAAAATGATAAAACTAAATTGAACTTCAACTTAAATAATAACTAAGAACATAGATCATATAAAGATTAACTAAATTAGATAAGCAGTACATAGGTGACGAATCCTTTTCTTATGTTATTAACCCTTTATCATGTAATTTAATTGAAGATCATTGGCTCATGGAAGTTACTATTTTATGTTATTATCTTTCTCAAGATTATCAACTCCTAATCCTAGGTTGATTAATTAAAATCTTTTTCTAATTAAAACCCCATAGATTTAATCAATTGATGAATTTTACAATTAGATTTGACCATAATCTAGAAGATTTGTGTTGTCTTATCTATAAGAGGACATGCAAATCCTTTAAATTATTTTAGATCTATTTATATAAAGGATTTTCAATCTCAGATGTATGAAATCATACATAAATCAATATCTCATAAATATCAATTCAAGAAATAAGAGTTAAATCACAAAATCCATCCCAAAGTTCATCCCTCGTAGGAATTAAACAAATTTAGATAATGAAAAAAGAATAAATAATCAAGGATTCAAAAGAAGAATTAAAAATTAGAGAATTCATTATATGTCCCCTTTTCTCTAATAAACTCTACTAAAACTTTGATGGAAATATGTTCTTTATTTAGGGGTGTTGTAGCTCCTTCTTCTTCGTTTGCTCCTTCTACTTTGTACCCTAAGTTTCCATTCTTTTTCTTACTGGTGCATGCCTCACATGCAACGATAATTACACCTTGTCCTTACATAGATCCTTCTAACCAAGTCCCTTCTTTGTCTCTTTAACCAACTATTTTCTTCTATGTCCATTAGTTATTAACCTCTTAACCTTGTCATGGGTACTTACTTATCTCTAAACTCTTCTACTCAAACTGACCCTTTTTCATCCAAAGGCCTTCTCCCTGATGACCTTAACCCTTAACCCAATGGAGACTTCATTAAAAGATCTTAGGTTTATGGGTGATTATAAGCTAGAGGCTAAACTTTTACCCTACAAATGAAGCTATTGATCACAACATAGTGTCACCTCTTTTAGAGATTCTAAAGGCCGGAGTGTAAAGATGGAACTTGATAATTCTTAGTTTCTTCCTTAATAGAATAGTTGCCTTTCTTATTATGAAAGAATGGGCTTTCAACAACTAGTGAAATCACGGTTTGCAAGAGGTTTTTGTCAATTTTATTAAAAATTTTCTATTTAAGTTTTACTCACTCAAAGGGTGCTAAGAAAGTACTTGAAACTAGATTGTGGCATGTGTTTCATAAACCACTTATTCTGCAAAAATGGAAACTATAATCAAATATAAGAGGTAAAGTAAGGACACATCCTTAGATGGATTTACATTCACAATGTGCTGTGGGAGTACTAGACCACATTTGGCCTTAGTTATTGGACTTGTTTCATTAGAAAACCAATTTGTATTGACCAAGATATTACTAAGATTAAGAGGATCAATTTTGTAAGGATCTACATCCTAGTAAGTTCTATAACAAACATACCTAATGAAATACCCATCATGAGGCTATATGAGAACCTGAAACCTATATAAGACCATGTTAAAGTGAGCTATGCCTGAAAGCCTATAATTGAAACTAAAAGAACATAAAAGCCCACTAGTAGAGTGTCTAAAACCATGAATATCATGAATTAGTAGTAGCTCGTGCAAAGGAAATAACCTTGTGCAAATATATTATTCAACTATTGAAACATAGATGGATATGAATCATAATGACAATCTATAAGATGAGAACCAAACAGATACAATTCAATAAGATCTAATTAAATATGACAATGTCACTTAATTGCATAGTGAAATTCTCTAAACAGAAGTTGTTTGAACAATCTTTAATGACAATGCCACACCTACTATAACTTCACTGAAGGTTATAGATGAAGTAAATGTGATCCCAAACTCGATTTTGAACCTGTCATTATCAGAAGGTCTAATAAGAAGAAGAAAACTCCCTTAGTAGAGTCATCCAAATGAAAATTTAACATGGAATGTCAGAAGGGCTAATGCCCCACATAAAAGTCTTTTGATCGTAAATTAGATTATGGAGAATAAAGTTGTAATTGCTAGTATTTTGGAATTATGTGTGAAATAATACAAATGTAACCTCATCAAACTAGTTCTAGATAGTTAGAGAGAATTCATCATTCACATCTACCATCCTAATGGCAAAATTTTAGAGTGCTATGATAACTCTCAAGTGCACTCTAGATTAGAACTTGCTATTGATTCGCTTATTCATTTGAAGATGAAGGATATAATGATAAGTATACTTGTAAATATCTTTTTCATTTATGCTCACAATTCTTTCTATTAGAGAACTAACCTATGGAATAACCTCAAAGAAATTGCGAGGAATATCTCCACTCCTTGGTCGATTAATAGGGACTTCTACTCCATTATTAGCTTTGATGAATCAAAGGGTGATAAATTAGTAGGTATATGTTGCCCCTGATCTCAGGAAATGTATAAAGGATATACAAGTGATGGATTTACCTTCAGGTGGATGCTTTTTTACTTAAAGAAATAACCATATGATGGAAACTTCATCAATAAAAGCTTGACGAAATTGTTATGAATCAATATTGGCTCTAATCCTTCCCATTAAGCTTTACCTTATTTACCAATAACATTCTTTCGGAGTTTATATCATCCTCACTCAAATAGAATCCATAAGTCCTAGAATGCCTTTCAAATTTTAACTTATTGCTTGAGATATTGTGATTTTACGAATCTTTATGGAATGGTCTAAACCTAACTATCAAAGGGACCAAACTGTTCATCTAAGCCAGAAGGATCAACATACTTGTTATGTAGGAAATGCCCATCACTTACTAAACATAACTAGAAAGGAGCTTGGGGAAATCTAATATGATCTTTACATTAATCCTCTTCTCACTATCTATAAGAAGAGAAGAGAGCCAAGAATGACTTAGCTAAAGCTAGAAACTTTGGTTACTCTCTAATGAAGTAAATATTTCACATTAAGTGGCTCAAAGATGGTGATAAAAAATCACTTTATTTTATAAAACTATCTTATCTAGGAAAAGTACTAACATAATTTTTTGTTTGGCAAATGATAAGTAGAAATGGTGTACTCAACTGTAGCTCTTACACATAGCCTTTTAATACTTCTCTAATATTATACAATCACTTACCAATACTATTCTTTAATCCCCTTACTTAAGGACATCATCAAATATTGTCTATCATCACAGGAAATTAAGACCCTATATAAACCTGTTGCTATTCTAGAAATAGAGAGAATATTAAAAAATAAATCCTAAGGCAACTAACTTTGATGGTTTTATTGGGAATTTCTTTGTGAAGACCTAGACAATGACCAAAACAATGGTTACTAATGTTGTACTTGAACTTTTCAAGAAAGGGGCCCTTCTTACTGAACTTAATAGGACTTTCATTACACTCAATCCCAAAGATGATAAGTATAAAACCTTCTTAGACTTTAAACCAATTGCGTGCTACAATACCACTTATAAGGTAATCATAAAGATTTTAGATGAAAGGTTGAAGAAAGTGCTCCCTAACTACATATATCATTCATAAGGTGCTTATGTTCTTAACAGGATCATAGAAGACAATATCCTAATGTTGAAAGAATTGATAAGGAATTACCTAAGGAAGAGGAGCAGGAAAGCTTAAAGACAAGGTGATCCCATATCACCTTACCTTTTTGCTTTGGTTATGGAAGTCTTCAACAAACTCTTGAAAAGAGTGATAAAGAGACGTAAGCAGTTCATATATCACTCAAAATGTAAAAGACTTGGTATTTTCAGCTTATGTTTCATAGATAAATTGATACTTATGTCTAATGATGATGCAAATTCAATCATGGCCTTCATAACAACACTCAGAATTTTTAGTATGTTATCAAGTCTTGAAGTCAACTGCACCAAGAGTACATTTATCTTTCTAAACGTACAGTAGATTAGAAACTCAATATCAGAATTATCATAAGTTTTAGAATGCAGTACCTCCCTTTGATATACCTTGGCATTCCTGTATCTAGATCAAGGATGGAAAGTAAGGAGTATTATGTGCTTGTCGATAAAATCAACTCTAAAAATCAAACTAAAGCAACATAAATTTATCCCTTGTTGGTAGAGAGCAACTTAATTCTTTTGTTCTTAACCCCATCAAGGTTTATTAGGCTTCTTACATGACCTTTCCAGCATTAGTAACAAAGAACATTGACAAGATCTTTAAGGCATTCTTGTGGTCAAGTTCCAATGTATCTAGAGGTAAAGTCATGATCAAATGGTTTGATGTGAGTACTCTAAGGGATGAAGGTGTTCTAAACCTACTACCTATTAGAATCTTGAATACAGTTTTGTTAATCAAAAGGATATAAAGACTATGCAGAGACAAATAATCACTTTGGTCTAAGTGGATACATGAATTCTACCTCAAAAACAAAAGCATATAGAGCTATAATCCCTCATTTAGTGTATCTAATATGATGTAAGCCATTTTGAAAACAAAAGACAAGGTCAGTCTTAAGATAGTAAATCTTATAGGCAATGGTAAGGTATCCAAATTCTGATAGGACAATTGGTTGCCTAGTGGTCCACTAGAGAATTTGGATTCTATGAATAATCTGAAACCATTAATATATAGAGATGCTTCAGTTGCATTAGAATTCTCTAATAGACAATTATTTAGTGATATTCCTATGCCAGATCAAATTAGGTCTGAAGTTATGCACACCTATCTCAATGATGAATAAGATGTTACAAATGGAGGCATACTGCTTTAAGAGAGTTCACCAATTTATCTTGTAAGAATTATCTACAAGGCAATTTGGTTACTATCCCATGGACCAAAGTTGTATGGCATAAGCATTTACATCGTCATGATTTAAGTACTAAAAATTTCCTAATTAAAGCACACTTTATAGGAGCTGAGGAAAATGTACAACATCTATTCTTCTAGTGTGAGTTCACTAATGATAGTCACTACAAGAGTTAAGACATTTAGTGAAAATTTTTTGTGACTAACCATTATTTCGTCACAGATATGAGGTTTTTTGTGACAAAGCAATTGATTGGCACTATTGTTTGGATTAACTGTGATGATTTATTTTTTGTCACTAATACAATGATAATTGTGACAATTTAGTATCTTTCACAATTAAGTTGTTACTATTAATATATTAATGTGTCAAATTTCCTTTTATCTCTAAGTTTTGTTATTAAAAGCATATGCAATTTGGCGCTAAACAATTTTGGCAGAAATGAACTACAATTGTGACAAAACATGTATTGGTCACTAATATTTTCTATTTGTTGTGACAAAACATAAGTTTGTCACTAATATTTTTCTCTTACTGTGACAAAATGATTTACTATCACATGATATTTTACTTATTGTGATGACAACTTTTGTCAATAAAAAATCAATTAGATAGTGTATATTTAATATTGTCACAACGACTAAACTATCAATATGGCCATTACTATTCGTAATTTAGTGACAACTTTTTTGTGACTATCGTTTCCTCATATAAATGAGGTTTTTTATGATAAAACAATTTATTGATACTATTGTTTGGATTAACTATGATGATTTATTTTTTCATCACTAATACAATGATAATTGTGACAATTTAATATCTTTCACAATTGAATGGTCACCATTAATATATTAATAGTGTCAAAATTACTTTTATCACTAAGTTCTGTTGTTAAAAATATATGCAATTTGGCGTCAAAGTAATTTTGACAGGAATGAATTGTAATTGAGACAAAACATATGTTGATCACGAATATTTTCTATTTGTTGTGAAAAAACATTATTTGTTAATTAATATTTTTCTCTTGCTGTGACGAAATAGTTTACCGTTACACAATATTTTACTTTTTATGAAAAAACTTTTGTTAATAAAAATTCAATTAGTTAGTGTCTACTTAATATTATCATAAAAACAAAACTATCACTATGGTTACTACTATTCGTAATTTTTGTGACAAGAAATTTTGTTGTCACTTGATCATCAACTTTTTGTTGCAAAGGCTAATGTTAATATAAACATAACAAATTAATGATAACTATTTCTTGTTATAAAAACATATTAAAATTAACCACTTTAATGATTAATTTTGTCATTATTATATGAATTTTGGGGACTATAAACTACTTGTCATGATTTTCTTTAATATTATTATTTGGAAACAAATTTAAATATTTTCTTATAAAATATTAAAACTACATATATTGATAATCCAATAGTAATATTTTACATAATAGATATTTGATAAACATAACTTTGAAATTTCATCAAAATAAAAATCAAAATAAATAAATGTTTAAATATATTGAAAACCTTGTTCCAAAATATTAAGCAAAATTCTTAGCCTATTCAAAATTTAAAAACAAAGTCCTTGCCAATGCTCAATCATGTCATTGTCGCCTTCCTCATCTTCACTTACTGATTTTTTCTCATCATCATTCATAAAAATAAAAATTAAAATAATATTGATTTAATTCAAAATTTGATTATATCAAAATTGGACTATCAAGTCAAGCCTTGATCATCTTTCAATTAGGCATGGTTTTAAATTCATCATATCGTGTTTGAGTTTAAGTTGCATTATATTGTGAATGTGGTTTCTTTATTGAAAATATAAATATAAATATAATTGTATTGTTCATAATAATAGTTACTATTATTTACAGTTGGAATACAATTTACATTTTATAATTTAAAAGTCTTCCCTATGATAGTAGACTAAATTCGTTTTGTTTTAGTATAGGAATAATTTTTATAAGAAGTAAAATTGCACGCTTTAGAGAAGTTATCCTTTTAAAGGGGGAAAAATACATTAGAATTTATATATTGAATTTATTTTAAAGCTATTTATTTTAAATATTAATAAATTAAATGTATATTACATATGTGATTCATAGAATCTTGAAGAAAAGTTCATGAACAATTTAACATTAATGTACCCTTAAAATTGCAGACACCCACCGGAGAAAGTCGTTGAAGCTCGATCAAAATTTCAAATTTGAAATTGACCCATGTAAAGTCAGTATCATGGAAAGGAGATGATTGGCAATGATAATATAGTAGTCAATTAAATACATAACAATACAATCCAATAATTGGTTATAATTGCTATATTCAGTTAATTTATTATTTATCAAACTTTACTTTTTTCTTCAAATATAACTACTTATAAATTATGTAACTAAAATTAAATATATTTTAATTATCTTGTCAGTCCTTTCATATTAATTAATAAGTGCAAAAGGTGTATAATGAGACAAGGAAGCACCTATAAAAGCTTTTGAAACCATCTTTTTAGTTTTTAAAAAGTGCACTAGAATATTAATGAAAATATAAAATATTTATTAATTAAAAATGAAAAAAATAAAAGTTATCTAAGTTTTAACTATATTGGTACATTTGAAAAGGAATTAAAAAAGATATCTATGGTCCAGAATCAATTCAGTAACCTTACCTCACACAAGTGTTGGCTCTTACAAAAGTTATAAGAGGCAGGAACCTTTATTACTACTTTTAAGGTTCAATTAATGCAAATAACAACAGTAAACTTTGTGTTTTGGTCGTATATATATTCGTACTTGTGCAATTTTATGTAACAAGTATGTGGAGTAGTTTCCAAGTGCAGTTTGTGGTAAATTTTTTAATGTCAAATCCAAGAATATTAAAGGAACATTTTCTTTTAGTCTTTCATTTCAAATTTCATCCTTTTGAGGTGTTGGAACAAGTGACAGGAATGGAGGTAGAGATGGTCATGGGTAATAATAGAATCAGGAAGGTGCAAAAAGAAGATGATGAAGGATGGTTGGATCTTGAGACGGAGTTCCTTGCATCCACACGAGACTGGGAATGAGTGGGAACTGTTCAAGGCGTACACTCTAGTAAGTTAATCGAGGAAATTGATGAGTTTGAAGGTGATGATCCTCTTCTTCCTTGGCTTTAGTGAGTATTAACATATCAGATTTTTAGGTTTGCTTGATATAATTCTTCAATTCCTGATTTCTAATCTAACCTCTTCTTTGTTCTCTGAATCAAAATAGGTGCATCAAATGGGTTTAGGAGGCGTTTCCACCTGGAGAAGATTGCTCTGGATTCATTGTCATTTATGAACACTATGTGCGTACCTTTTGGCATTCACATCAATACAAGGATGATCTTCAATATAATGAATACATTTATGCTATTAAAGTTTAGAAGGTATCGCAACAAAAGCCAAATGGAACTTGGTTTGTTCCAAATAGTCAAATTAGATTTTTTTGAAAATTTTAAAATTAGTTTACTAAATTTTCAAATTCTATCTAAATATGTAGAATAGCTTCAAGAAGAGGGAGAGAAAAACAAATAAAAGATTACATCTGCAACTCTACCACCCATTGAGCATTCCGGTCTTGTCCTAAAAAGAAAGTCAAGCTATTCAAATGGTTTAGGAGTTAAAGGGATATCATCTAAGTCCTGAGAAAACAGTAAAATTCTAGTTGAAGATGAGGTTGCAAAGAAATGTGCAAGTGATTTAGATGATGAAGTTGCAATATTTACTAGAATCGTAAAAACAAAAAATGAAAAGATTCTAGCTCAAGATGCAACTATTGAGAAGCAAGCCACGAAAATGAAACAAATTTCAGCTGCTTTTGCACATTTGGCAAATACTGGAGTAATTCCTAATTTGATACCTAATGTTTTTGTTGCAATTGGAGATCAATCAAGTGTCACAACATCAAGTATCCTAATTTGTCATATAAGTACTAAATTTATAGTTTAATATTTTATAAACCAATTAATTGATTCTTTTTTATTTATTTTGTAGGAAACAAATCAATAGTGAACTTTATCTGGAAGAATAGCTAGGAAAATTTACGTTGGAAAGTTTTAGCTTAAATTAGTACATAATAGTTTGGGATAATTGTAATAAATATAATTATCTTAGATATTAAAATTGTCAATTTTATATATTGCAAATTAGAATTTTGTACATTTTGGTGATTTTTATATATACTAATAATTTTTATTTACTTGTGTGACAATATCTCAGCACTAAAAAACTGTATCAATTATGACAACTTCTATATGACCACTAATGCAAAAAATTTTATCGATTAAGCAATTAATTTGTTAAATTTAATAATAAGTATTTGTGATAACACAAAAACAATAGCGATAAATTTATTGTAACATATAATCTTTATTTAGTGACAACATTGTTGTAACATATAACTTTCATACTTATGACAAAATATGTTAGACAATATGGTCATTGATACAAATTTCTTTTACCACTAATGCAATTTCATTGTTGAATTGATAGTTTTATTTGTGACAATAACAAACACATTAGTGATAATAATTATTTTAAGAACAAATCTTCATTTTTGTGACAAAATGATGTTGACACTTTTTCCTTAAAATATTAGTGACCAAGTAATGGACACTGGTAAAAAAAAACATGAATGACAAATAATTTGTCACTATTTTTAATTACTTTAGTGGTTATAATGTTGTCACAATAAAATAAAGTCGTGTGACAAACTTGTCATAAATATGTAAAGTTACTGTGACCATATGATGTTGTCACACATCCCATAGTTTTTAGTATCCGTATTTTTTTCACAATTAAATGAAGTACTGTTACGACTTTATTCATCACTAATTTATATTGTTTGTGTCGACAAACCTGTCATAAATATGTAAAGTTAATGTGACTGTATAGTTTTGTCACACATTCCATAGTTTTCAATGTCAGTACTTTTGTCACAAAAGTGTTTCATAATTGTGACTATTTTCCTAAATTAGTTAATATTTTGTTAGTGACAGAGGTATTTGTGATGTGAGGTGACGACTTTAAAAATTGGACACTATTAATAGTATTGACTAATTTTACTACTTTTAGTGGTAACTTTTTCTTTCATTAAAAATACAATTTCTTGTAGCGAGTTAGAAAAGATTACTATATTTGTGTCATATTCCACAAAATGCAAGCTTCCATAATTGATAGATTATCTAAGTACCTGAAAAATTCCTAATTGGTGCTCACATTGTAAGGGAGTTGAGGAAAATGTACAACATCTATTCTTCCAGTATGAGTTCATCAATGATAGTTGGAAAAGATTACTATACGTGTGTCATATTCCTGATTCTCCAGTGGATTGGAATAGGATAGTTGAATGGTGTGCTACCATTAAACCTAGAGTAGTACTGTGAAATAGTGCTATTGCTTAGCACTTTCATATATTGTCTTAGTTATTTAGGATAAGAGAAATAGGTGAATTTTCTATGATAACATTCGTGACAAGGAGCCACTTCAAAAGGAACTCATACAAAATTAAGCTACATATTAGCATTTTTAAAGACAAATTTTGTAATTACAACTACATTCACAATACATTGAAACTGTGAATTATGTTACCTTTATATGATGGCTAAGTAATTAGTAGATGCCTTAGACCACTTGTTAATATTGTCATCTCCAATTAAAGGACTATGTTATTTTGTTGTTCCTAGTTCTCTTACATATTTTACACACCTTTAAGGCTTAATTCATTTAGATTTTTTTAAAAGCTCACTATTGGAATCTTTAATTAAATTCTTATGTCTCTGTCACTCTAAGGTTGAGAATTGTGTTAAGACTTGAACTCTTTTATTTTCCTTTTATAAGTTGAAAATTAGGGTTTTATACTAGACACTGTCACCCATACATCCATGTCTAGTGTTGTGTCCCTCAATCTCACTTTAAATCTCAACAGTTGCACAGAAGCACTACTCTAACAACTCACATGGTCTAAGGACATAGCCGTGTCCAAGACCATATGGGCATTTTGACCTCAACATGGATGAAACATCATCTTTCAACCCATTTATATTTATAGGGACTTACGTGATCACTCATATATCCGTGTCCAATACTAATAAGGGCATGTGTAACACCAACATGAGTGTGTCCTTCAAAAACATTTTCAATTTTTAAATTTTGTACCTTGATTCCACCATACTTCTGCTCCTTTTGATTTATGAAGGCAATTAAGATGTAAAAACATAATAGGAATGAACTAAACAGAAAAAAATCTCAAATAAAAAAAATAAAATGCTCTAAACATAGGATTGAAAATATAGTCTATTAAGCATTTACCATTAATTCTCTTTATATATTAGTGTTATTGTTTTTCATTTTGTTTGTTTCATTTTGATTTTAGGGGTATACATGCCATATGATAAGTTGACATTTTATTTTCCTAAAATAAGACCACGAGATTTAAAGAATACTTCATCAAAATAAAACTAAACAAACTAAATAATATTCAAACACTAAACATGCAACTTAAAACTATAAAGGGAGATCACACAACAATGATGGAGTATTCCAAACCATCTTTTATAGGGATGCAATCTAGCATTATAAGGCCAAATATTAATGCTAATTACTTTAAGATCAAAGTTAATATGATCTAATTGTTGTGGTAGAATGAAAAATTTGATGAAATGATGAAAGATAATTAACAAACAGGTTGCCAATACTCAGAGATCTATAACATATTTAAGTTCAATGGGATAACTAAAGGTGCCCTAAAGTTCAGGTTATTCCCATTTACATTGAAGGATTAGGAAAAGAAATGGCTAAAACCATTAACAGTTGCATCACTTGCTATTTAGGAGAGTGTTGCAGAGAAATTTTTAGCTAAATACTTTCCATTATCCAAGATAACAAAGTTAGGGAATGATATCTCTTCCTTACAACAATTTGACAATGATATTTATATAAAACTTGTGATAGATACAAAGATCTCCTAAGGAAGTTCCTACACCATAGCCTTCCAATATAAATGTAAGTTTGGACCTTCTATAATGGTTTGATCAATTCTATATGGAATATAATAGATACTAAACTAAGTAGAAAGTTAAATAGTAAGACTTTATGGGCGTCCTTAAAGTTGATAGAATAAATGACAATGAATAACTACTAAGCAATAAGAAAAGACAAAAACAAATTGATCATGAAGAATCCATAATATAGACACAATGAGTACTTTGATAGCTCGACTGGAGGTGATACGAGAAAATCAGACAACATGAGTTGGCCTTTAAGAATAAATCATATTTCGAGCAATGAATTCTTTAAAAGAGGACCCTAAGGTATGGAATTCCATTCTAAACATATTTTGAATAAATCAATAAAGCAAGTTGACTTCATAATAAGTTTCCAAAGGCAAAATATTCCTTTGCAAGATGTGTAATTAGGGGTAGAGAAATCATCCAATTTTCTCCTATAGCAATCATTAAGCTCAAAGATAACCCCATCAGGATTGTAACACCCTATGCTAAAAGAGAAGTAGTTGAGTTTAAAATAGATTTCTTCATGCAAGTGACTACTTATCAATTTAAAATCATTATGTTTTAATGAGGAATCTTAAGGTTTGAATTGGTAAACTTATAAAGGCAATAATAAAGACATCGAAAGGATCATTTCCTAATGATGTAGTGCCTAACCTTACGAAATAGGAACATAAAACCTATAGAATAGAAACATGAAGTTTTTTTAATAGATAAGGATTTAACTGATACTATAAGGGAAGAATGTAGCAAGGTAAGGACACTAATGGGGAAATATCAACTAGGAATTCATTGTCCTATAAGATTAATACAGAAAACTGTTAAGTAAGAAACAATACTGAAGAGAAGTATGATGAAGATTGAAAAGAGGGAGATCAAGAAGAGGAGGACTTAGAGGAGGAAGTTTCAAAGACAAAATCAATAAAGGAAACATCAAAATCCTCCAAAACAGCATACTACCAAAGTAAGAAGATGATGTGCAGGAAAAATATATATTTTCTTAAATATTTCCTCGATTTTGATGTTAAATTACTTTATTTTACTTAGATTTATATCTTTTTAGTTAATTTTGTAAATTGTACTTTGGAGTGATATTATTCAAGAATTAAAGACCGCTTAAAGCAAAATAATAAAGGAAATTACAAATCTTAGAGGAGCATAATTAAGCCTACTTGTAACATCCCATTACTTGCAGGGAGGCTAGAATAGTCAATATGAGTGATTAATGAGAGATTAAAAATGAATTTTCATGCTCATGCATAATAATTCATACACATATACATGAATATTGAATCGTTGCACATGAAAAAAAAGACCGTATATGTATTCATTGACATTCCGGGTATAATTGTTTATAAATGTGAGTATATTGAGAAATGTTGGCCCCTAAAATTTCTTCTTGATGTATAAGTATGATTTACATTGATTATGAGGACTTTATAAAATTTTATGGAAATTAATTATTATGTTGATGTTAGAAAGATTATATGAAATAGGTTGATTGAAATAAAGTGTAAAGGTTATAAGAATGTTCAAGGGCTGTTTTTGGCAAGACACTTAAGGTTAAAAGAACATAAGCCGATAAGGAAGGGTAAAAGGCACTTTTTGGGCTTATTAAGGGTAGAAATGGAAGAAAGAAATGTAGTCTTGCTTTTTAAGAAGGGGGAAACATGAATTAGGGGAGAAGAAGAGAAACTAAGAAAGAAAAAGAAGAGAATTTTAGTGGTTGAGAGAAAAGAAAAGAGTTGAGCTAGGATTTCTTCATTTCTTAGTCTTGAGAGAGATTTTGAAGTGGATCAAGAAGAGAAAAAGGAAGAGGAAGAGAAGAGCTTCTAATTGAGACAAAGATCACTTCATTTAGTGAAGAATCAAGGTAAGATCATTTTGAATCTTTTGGATTTTTTTGAAAGAGTTTTAAGCCATAGAGTTAGAAAATACATGGGTTTAAGTATTCTATAAACAATTTTAGTGATTGTGCGTTGTGAGTTTTTCAATTTAAAAACCGTATTGAGTTGAGATTTAAGAGTTTAATGAAGTCAAATTAGAAGCTGAATGGTTATACTTAGGACTGTCCAAGTTTGCACAGTGCAAAATTTCAAATCTTCCTTTGGGGTAAATTTCATGTTCTAATTTTAAGGCAAAATATGGATTAATCTAGGTTGAATTAGATAAAGATGTCTTCTAGAAAGTTGTAGCTTATCCTTATAGCCTTCCAAAGGTATATAGTATGAAATTTTTGGATATCGGAGTTGAAAGTTATGGTCCTTATAAATGGAGATGCTTAGGAGTATAGATTGTATCGTCTGGTGATGATGTATGGTCTGGTGCTGACGTATCGTTTGGTGATGACGTGTTATCTGGTGTTGATGTATTGTTTGGTGATGATGTGTCGTCTGATGATGACATATCATCTGGTGATGACGTGTCATCTGGTGATGACGTGTCGTCTATTGATGACATATATCTTCTATGCACTATTCATCTTGCATCTTCTGGTCAAATTTTGACCCTTTAGATGACAAAATCTTGCATCAAAATCTTCATGAAAGTTGTAGATATTGAATTCTTCTTTCAAACCATCTAAAGAACACCTCAATCTAATATCCCTAGAGAAAGTTATGCTAATTGTAAAACATCTTTTATGTACTATTCATAGACTTCTTCTGGTCACTGTTCATCTTGTATCGTCTGGTCCAATTTTGACTCTTTAGATGATGAAATCTCACTTCAAGGTCTCATGAAAGTTGTAGATCTTGAATTCTTCTTTCAAACCATATAAAGAAAACCTCAATCTGAAATCTCTAAAGAAAGGTATGCTAATTGTAAAGCATCTTCTATGTACTGTTCATAAACTTCTTTTAGTTACTGTTTATCTTATATCATCTGGTCTAATTTTGACCCTTTAGATGATGAAATATCTCTTCAAAGTCTTCATGAAAGTTGTAGATATTGAATTATTCTTTCAAACCATTTAAAGAACACCTCAATCTGATATCTCTATATAAAGGTATGCTAATTGTAAAACATCTTCTGTGTATTGTTCATAAACTTCTTCTAGTTACTGTTCATCTTGTATTGTCTAGTCCATTTTTTACCCTTTAGATGACGAAATCTCACTTCAAGGTCCTTATAAAAGTTGTAGATCTTGAATTCTTCTTTCAAAACATCTGAAAGAGAAAGTTATGCTGATTGTAAAACATCTTCTGTGTACTGTTCATAAGCTTCTTCTGGTTACTGTTCATCTTGTATCATCTGGTTCAATTTTGATCCTTTAGATGATGAAATCTTGCTTCAAGGTCCATCTTGAATTTTACTTTCAAACCGTCTAAGAATGACCTTGATCTCATACCTATAGAGAAAGGTATGCTATTTTCCCTAAAATAGGTTCAATATGATTGAGGACATAACCTTGTTTGATTCTTTCGGCCTTAACTTTGTTATCCAACCTCCAAAAGAAGTGATTCTTGGACCAATTGATTCCTAGAACATTTCTTTCTATCTATCCATAAAATTTTATAGTCTTTGATACTAGATTGAAGAATATTGATTGAATCAAATTAAGGGTATCGGATGAAAGAGTATGAATTGTGATTTTAATGGTTCTAGTAAGGTATAAACCTAAGTATAAATTATACTTAGAGGAGTCTTGATATAGGACTGATTTTGTGATGAAACTAATGGATAAATACTTGGGATTGTCATGAACATGCATTGTACATATTTTATTACATACATATGCATTGATAAACACTTATACTTGTGCAAATTGTGATATATGTGTATGTGTTTTTTGATATAGAGGAGCAACTGGAATGCCAACCTCCAGACGTTACTAGAAATTCCAGGTATTAGCTTAGGAAGCAACTTGTGAGTAACCTAGACGGTCGCACTCAATTAAATGTTTGTTTTATATTATGTTTGAATCGTTGAATGAACGTGTTTTGATTGTTGGATTTCAGATAATGAAGGTCCGATGATAGTGATATTTGAATGAGATATTATAGTGCTAATTATATGTGAATGTGATGAACTAAACGCTTCATGATATGAATGCATAATCACAAAGTGTTCTTAGCATAAATGTTGAACGCCGGACTAAGGTCCGATGATATATGATAGTGAATAAGTAATCATATGTGATTGCTGCATTTCACTACATGAATGTATGAAAGATAAAGGTAGTTGTGACCATGGTAGCCAACGTGAAAAGAGCTTTAAGCTTAGTTATGCGCATCAGAGTCTCAGGATCAACGTTTAATGAGCCCGATATCCCCAACGAATATGGGACAGTTATCAATGAGTTCGGTATCCATAATGGATATAGGACATTTATAAGCACTCGGTCACAACAAAGAAATAAATAAAAGTAAGTTTCACGTGCATTGCATATGAAAATTGATATGTATGTTCAAAATGAACTGCGTGACTTCTCTGAATGTGAATTGTGAAATAAGTGATCAAAATGATTTGTGATGCTATTTGATTATGATTGAAATATTGTGAATTAATTGATGGCATGATCTATATGTGTTTTGTGATTGAGTGAGCCATCGAGGATGGTCACTCACTGAGTTCGCAAAGCTCACCCAAAATTTGCAACTATTTTCAAGGGTCAGAAGAGTTACCCCGTTAGACAAACAGGGGTATAGCTACTGCATTTAATTAAGAGGTAGAGGTCGGGATCAGTTGGCGTATGTATTTATACTTTCTTATTTATATATTTCGCAATTTTTGTATAATGTGTAATTGAATACGTTTCTGCATGTAATAACTTCCCATATTAGAAAGGTTTATAAATGAGAATGAAATAAGAGTGTAGTGTTAACAAATGTGATTTTTTTACGTTATTAAAGAAAAGATTGGACTAATTTTGATTACAAATTTTTGCATATGCTTATATTGTTGCAAAAAAAAGTTGTACTAGGTTTTCGAGTGGTTAACTGTTCTAGCATGCCACCCTTGCAGGGCATGGACTCAGATATCACTCAGGATGTTGGGTACGTGTCTCAAGAGGGTGGGGTGTTACATTTATGTGGTATCATAGACCAAAATTACTATCTTTTATGGGCATTTCCTGAAATATGTGTTAAGACACATGCATTTTTGTCATGTCATAGTAGATAGTGGCAACTGATCTCCTAGTCTGAGTCACATTTATATGAGTCACATGCATGAGCATTCTTAAGAGTTTGAGCTATTAGAAGCACTAGGAAGAATGATGATCTGTTAGAATGTGAGCAAATGAAGGTTTATGGGTAGTTAGAAATGAGAAATAATATCTGGTTTTATATGATAGATAAAGGTTCACTACATTTATATATGTGGTTGTATCATCGAAAATGATATCCATATTGTACTGTGGTAATATATCCTCGAATGTGTTATAAATTTGAATACGTTGTTATGGACTGATGAAGGAAAGAAGTGATATCAATAAGAATGATGAGACATAAAGTGTACAAGCTAAGTTGAAAGAAAGCAAAATTTTCTATGGCCTGAAGAGGTCAAACTTGGACTTGAAATAAATGTCGGTTAAAAGTGAAAAGAGTTATGATTTAGCATAAGAATATGTCTGTAAAATTGAGATTAGAATTTTAAGATGATTATGTATCTGTGATTCCAAATTGATTGCGAACATATGTATGTATGATGATATATGGTAATTGGAAGGAGAGATGATGATAGAGATATATGAAAAAGTTGTTAAGGTTAAGTTAAATTGCCATTATGAGTGTACATCTGAAAATAGGATCACCATGACAAGTGAGAATATCGAGCATATATGTGTTATATGTGTGGAGATAATACAAGAAGCAATCTATGGCTTATTGAATATTAGTTGGTCATGGTTCCTATAGTTCAAAGTCTAAGATGAGTTAGAGTAAGACATGAAAATGCTTATAATGATCAACTGGGAATGAATTGAGATTGTTAATGATGTTACTATATATATGATGAATTGGAGGAAAAAGAAGAAGGACATGATCATGGCATAATCCCCATGATCGAGGACAGGCGCAAGAGGAGAAGTGTTGTCTAGAATTAAATGAGACTAAGGTATCCTTAGCATAAACTACTAAATTAGTGAATTGTCATAAATACATCTTTAGATAAGATGTAATGATTTTGATAATATGTATTCCAAGGTATTAGAGTAAATGAAATTGTTTAATACCTCACTGAGCCTTATTACAAGGGATGTCCTAATCATGTAGGTTATGGCATAAATTGATTTTATTGATATATCATGAATAGTTGAAATTGATCTTCTTGAGGTACTGAGAATGACTGATAAGTAATCTCGGAAAATAGTTGATTGACAAGGATTTCATGAACAGTATCGATGATTGTAGCAAGAAATCTTCCTTCAAAGAAGAAATCTCCCTGAATTAGGTTGAGTTGATCAGATGATTCAAATTAAGAACGATCAATAAAAGAACAAATCAGAAACGAAAATGTAATGAATCAAAAGTTAATATTGGAGGTAGAATATGCTACTAAGAGTGTATTCATTTTGTTTGATGTAAATTATCCAACTATGTGAGTGGATTTTTGAATTCGATATGACACTATTGCTAATGTGAGGAGAGCTTAGGCCCACGCTATAGTTTGTGTAAATATGTTCAGGAGATACAAATTATATGTGATGAATGTGTTACCAACACAGGAAGTTATGATTGCAAATAAATTGAAATGTGTGGAGAACTAGTATGAATGAATAGACATTAGAACAAGTCAATATGAAATTAGAAGGAATCATATGAAAGGAGAAAATCATTTAAGAAAAGAAGTCAATTGGGAGACGGAAAATATCATGTGATAATATTACCTCATTTGAGGAGTTAGTTACTTAAGAAATTATGAGAACAAATCATGGGCACAAAGATTTTTGGATTATATCTGTTGGTGTTAACAAGGCCCTAACAGTATTAAGGTATTAAGGATTAAAGTGTTCCAAGAAAAATTGTATCAATTAGTGATTAATGTAAAGAGAATTTTGAGGAATTATACCACCGATATTAATTATATCGTCTGAATTTGGAGATTTTGTAGTATACAATGATGCTTGTACAAGTGATTAGGATAAAATCCAATGCAGCTTAATAAAGTAATTTCATATGCGTGGAGACATTACATATATATATAGAAACATTTCAGAATTTATTGATATCAGTAAAGTTGGAGGTCATTATAGAGTTTGAAAGAACTGAAAGTAAGACTAGGACAATGAATAGAGTTACCTGAAGATTTTGATTGTGTAAATGGAAAATTCCTAGTAAACTAGCGTTGTAATTTGACGTATTGAATAGAAAATTCAATAGCAAAATAGAACAAATTTAGATATTGTGGTTACCAAACCAAGTGCAATAAAGAGTATAGAATGTCGAATTGAATCTCGAGCAAATCGAAGTATTATTAGCTATTGAAGTTTAAGATCAATTTTACATGAAAGAATTAACAAAGCCCAAAAACGGAGGATTTAAAATTGTGAATTTTATTGAGGGATTGAAAATGAATATAAATTTTGAGTCTGAATAGGAAAAATGTTACTTGTGATTAAAATAAGAAGGAGGTGTGCCCGATATAGATGATTTAACGAAGATGTGGTTAGAGAGAGCATGAGTAACAACCTAAGCTAGACATCCTAGTAGGAATACGCCGAAATAGTACTTAGTGGGTAAGAATTAGAACCAAGTGATTACATGTTTAAGTTACCAATAGTCTTGACTGTTGAAGATATGTTTAAAGCTTATATTTTTGGAGTTCATAGGAATAGAAGATCAAGGTATAATTCTAATTAACTATAGACATAACAATCATTATCATAGTGATGTCATTAGAATACTGTATGAAGCATTGTATGATAAAAAAGGGATCGTTTACCCTTACATTGAAATAAAGAGGGCCTAAATTATAGAAGGCCAGAATTGATTCGTGATACTAATGATGAGTGAAATGAATCGATAATAGTAGTGAAGTGATTCAAGATAATGACGAATGAGTTAAGTGGATCAACATCGCAGTTATGGAATATTGTAAAATGGACATAAAAGTTAAGTGTATTAAAAATAAAGAGATGTTAAATACTAGGCAAGAGATGAAATATTTCTAAGAGTAGCACCTTGTCAGGGTGTGCATAGATTGGGGTAAAGATGTGCTCAGATAACGAAAAAAGATAAACTAAGCTGAAATTGTATTGGTTCACATGAAGTTATTCAGAGCATAGGACCCATAACTTAGGAGATGTATTATCAATTTATAATGTGTGATATGTGAGTATGTTAAGAAATAATGATATGATTTGATAGAGATATATTGATAGCTTATGAAGTGGGAAAAATTATGAGTAATCTGAAATATATTGATGAAATAGTTAAGATCGTGTGATATCTAAACAAGTGATTGAGAGACCTATTGGGCCTATCAACTGTGGTCATTTGGAAGAAAGTATTCAAGTGGTGAAGTTATATGGAAAATGGAGAAGCATATGAGGAGACAATATCCCTACCT
>JAOQMP010000005.1:31704913-31717027 GCA_027563575.1 Erythroxylum pedicellare
GTATTCAAAATATTCTTCTCAACTTTTTGAATACATTCAATATATCATCTATGATCATAGTCACTAATTGATCCAAGTAAAATTTGGACACTTTATTCTTGAATGCCATGATACTACTGGGGGCATTGTTAACTCAAACAGATATAGCCAAAACTCTATGTGCCCATGATTAGTTCTCGTAATTCCTTAAGTAATTAATTCCTCAATGAGGTAATATTATCTCATGTTATTTTCGGTTTCCCAATTTGTTTCTTTTCTGAATGATTTTCTCCTTTCATTCGATTTCTTCTGATTTCACATTGACTTATTCTAATGTGTGTTTATTCATATTAGTTTCTCTACACATTTCAATTTATGTACAATTTTAACTTCTTGTGTTGGTAACACATTCATCAGATTTAATTTGTATCTCCTATACATATTTACACACAATATAGTGTGGATCTAAGTTCTCCTTGCATTAGTAATAGTATCACCTCAAATTCAAGAATCTACTCACATAGTTGGATACTTTACATCAAACAAAATGCATACACTCTCAGTAGCATATTCTACCTCTTATGCCTGAGCCTTCTTTAGAAACGGGACTCCAATATTAATTTTCGTGTTGTTCCATCATCATTCTTTCTTAGAAGTAAACCATCTGGTCAACTTAATGTAATTCGGTGAAATTCTTCTTCAAAAGAAGGTTTCTTGTGACTAGCATCTATACTGTTCATGTAATCTTTATCAATCAATTGTTTTCATCATTGCTTTCAATCATTCTTAGTACCTCAAGAAGATCAATTGCAACTATTTATAATATCTCAGTAAGATCAATTTCTGTCATAACTTATATGATCAGAATATCCTTTATAATAAGGCTCAGTGAAGCATTAAGCAGATTCATTTACTCATATACCTTGGTATATACCATCAAGATCATTACATCTTATCTAGAGATGTATTTATGACAATTCACCAATTAATAACTTATGCTTAGGATACCTTAACCTCATTTGATTCTGGACAACACTTCTCCTTTTGCACATTTCCTCGATTGTGGGGACTATGCCATGATTATGCCCTTCTTCTTTTTCCTCGAATTCATCACACGTAGTAACATCATTAACAATCTCAATCTATCCCTAATTGATCACTATAAACACTTTCATGTATTACTCTAATTCATCTTAGACTTTGAACTATGGGAACTATGACTAACACATATTCAATAAGTCGTATATTGCTTCCTATATCATTTCCACACATATAATACATACGTGCTCAATATTTTCACTTATCATGATTACCCCATAATCAATTAAAATTATTTTTTGAATATGAACTTAATTCATTTAAGAATCAATGAGTTTAATCTAATTTAATTTTTTAAAGAATTCAAATATTATTTTAGATTATGAGCATTAATAACTAGAATCAAGCAAAACTACTTGTTTCTTGCATATAATTTGATTATATATTTGCATAATAAGTTATATGTTTATAGATATGTTGATATGTTACATGTAATAGTTTAAAAATTGGACCGATAGTTAAATCGGTAAGATAAGAGGTTTAAGGTTAAAAGATTTAACCAATATTAGACTGTTATAAAAATAGTTAAAGATTGAATACAATTAAAGAATTTGAAATATGATTAAAGGAGATTGCCTTTACCCATTAAAGAATTTGAAGTTTAATTGAAAAAGAAGACTGTTAAAGAAAATTAATTGATTATTTTAGTTTATAAAACTGATTCGTTTACAAAAATTGACTGATTAATTAATAAATTGATCATTTTTTAACAATAACATTTGTTAAAGTAAATTGAACTGGAAAATTGAAAACTAAACTAGAAAATTAGTCAATTTAAGGTTTTCACAGTTGAATAGATCAAACCAGGTCATTGTTTATATGTGTATATTGGATTATATGTTTAAATATATAATATTTTACATATACGTGTGTTTGAAGAGAACATTTAAAATTAAATCCTCGTCAAAATATTAAGTGCATGTTTAGAACATGATTGTTATTTCTATTGTTATAAGAATAATTAGATTTTTGTTTATAGTTAAGCTTGTTAAGTAAACTCAATGTTACTTTAACACAAATATATTTAATCTTATAATAATGGGTCTCACTTAACTAAATTTGCATGATTTGGATGAGTAAACCCATGATCATATAAATCTAGGTTATAGTTAAGAATAAAATATAAGATATATTTTGGCAAGAGTTGTCACCGAGTAGATCTAGGATTTATATAAGATGTGATTAATAAAGTTATTATCTACCTAATTTAACTTTAGTTGGTCTGGCAAGCAAAGTTATGATTAACTAAATTTAAATAAGATCCTATCCCACTTGAGAGATAAGAGTAATCTTTCTGAAATAGTTATGATGTTATTATTTTGAATAAAATAGTGGAAGTAACCATATCATGTAACTTATGAATTACTTATATTACTCTTTGTTATAAATAAAAATTTTCTTTGTTTAGAATAATTGATATTAGGTGTTAGTGAATCAAATTTCTTAGATATAATTTAGATTTGATAAGAGCTCTCAAAGATAGAAAGGAAAATTATATGTACATTATGTAATAATCTTTATTGAGAATTTGGAAACAAAGTTATAAAGATATGTTAATATCATATATGAAAAAATGCAATAACATTTTGAGTTGACTAATATCTCATAAACTTTAATAGTAAATTGCAAGATAGATGTTAATACAACAATTGCATAGAGTAGAGCTATTGACAAAATGTAATAACATTTTGAGTTGACTAATGTATCATAAACTTTAATAGTATTATATAAGATAGATGTTAATGCAATAATAACATAATGTATATAATTGCATAGAGTAGAGCTAAAAGGTATAGTAACTTTATAGAATAGTTCCATTTAATTTAGTCTGCTAAAGTATAAACATGGGCAATTAAAGGCATTGACTTATGTGTGATAATAATTTTTATTAGAAAAAAATGTTTGCATGACTTATACGAAATATGATAGAGATTGCATACATTTCTCATTCATACTTTTAGTAATTAATACTTAATTTGGATTTAATAGTACTACAATGATCAAAGTATAATAAGCAATAGATTGTTGAGCAAAAGTAGTTAATCTATGATTGTACAGATAGTTTTATATGTATTGGATCAAAGAAGACTCATGCTTAATATAAGTGTCAATAATACAAAGTTAGATAATCGAAACTATCCTTTTATACTATGGTGGTTAATTTAACATAACAAGAATATGAAAGTAGCATACAAGGACATATATATCCTTTAAAAATAAATCATATAAAACTTGTTAGGTTGAAGAATAATCAAATCAACCTTTGATGAAAGGATGATTATGATATTGAATTGTTAAATCTTATACTTAAGATGTATTGATGTAACGATAATTTATAAAAGGATGAATACTTGTATTTTATTAAATTTAGTAGTGAATTTACTTGTATTTTATTAAATTTAATAGTGAATATATGTAATATAGTCATATATATTAAATAAATTTTAATTTAAAATTTTAAAAATTTAAAGTGAATAAATATAAATAGAAATTAATGTTGAGAATATTGAAACACTTCAGTAAGATTGATATGGCAAGATTTAAAATTTTCAGTTTTCTATGGGGAATGAGATTCTCTAGCTCCACAACTAAATTTCAAATATTATAAATTTGTAAGGATAAAAATGTAATATGAGATATTGTAGGATACAATATTTATTTCTTCTATAGTTATGCCTAGTATAACAACTTGCCTTTAATAGTTCTAATTAAATCAATTAATAAGATTTCATAGTAGATATGAAATGGTATAACTATAAAAGAGTCAAGTTAATGAGTTTAGTGTGTGACGCTTTGTTAAAGCATATCTTATACAATAAGTTTAGAACTAAATTCGATAATAGAAGATTATGAGATATCCAAAAGGTTGGATGTCATTTTACAAACCTTATTAAATAAAATGTTTGTTTTAATGCATTTGATTCTTAATATAAGTAGTGTGAGTAAAATGAAGTTTAAAATGTTAAAATCTTGTGACAATATATTTGGACGGAATTAGTGCCCTTGTTAATACATTTAATGTGTAGTTAAAAGTTTATAAGATTTTAAAATATTCACTTTTATGATAAATTAAAAGAGCTTGTTTAAAGATGATTATAAATATATCATATCCAAAAGTAGGTTAGTGAGAGGATGATTATATTTTTTAGTAGAAGTGTGCATTGATACATTGCTCATAAAGAACAATATTTCACATTTTCACTTACTGAAAATATGATAGTTTAAGAATAACTATTATTACGTATAAGAAGGTAACAAATTAATTATATGAATTAAATCTATATAGTTAGATATGGAAGTTCTTTACTTATTATAGTCCAAGTACATAGATATTTGATTTCAAAGACATTAACTTGAGTTTAACAGAAGTTAGTTCCATTTAAGGTATATTTTACTTCAAACAATATCAATTTGAGTTGAAAAGGTTCCAATATTGCATTAATTGCTAATCAAGCCATAATACGTTATTCATTTAATGGAAATGACTTTTTAGATTAATAATCTCTTTAATAAACTTATTATAATTCCTTGCATCATTGAAATAGTAATGCATTATAGAATATTAGAGCTATTAGGTACGCGAAAGGAGATAAAGTTTCATCAAAGATTTAAATATGTATTAGGAAAATTATTTTAAGTATGATTATAATTGAGATAAAATTGTAAGATTTAAGCAAGCGCTTATTATAGAGAATTCTGTAGAATGCTCTCATTAAAACACTGTTTTGATAGTAGTATGATCATCATACAGACATATGGTATAAGATACTTAAAGGATGGACTTAGTGTAAGTGAGAGATTATTGGTTTTTGTACTACAACCAATCGATTGTTTTGTGATATAATTATTTAAATGTATTGTTTATTTCATGTATATTTGTTTAATTTAATTGATGTATAAGATAAAATTCTTAAGATAAATATAAATTACTAATAAAATTATAATGAAGTCATAAATATAAGATTCTTATTACATTGATATATTATTCTTAAATTATTCTATTGAGACTACACATAATAGAGACAAAATGACTAATAGATATTTTGTTTCTTCCTTATGAAGGAAGTAGTTGATCTTATAAAGTAAATTATAGAGATATTCTAAGAAATATCTTAGTGCTTATTAGAAAATAAGTTCATTGAACTGACTTAATATGAGAGTTTCATTCGAAAAATTGCTTGTGTCTATAAAAATTATCATTATGATAATATATAAGTGATATTTAATTTGAGATCTCTAGACTATTTCATATATGGATTGTTATGTGTTAATACCACTTATAACTTATCCTAGTTAATGATAGCTCAATCAATAATCAGTAAATATATCATATTACATGGAGGTAGCTAAGTGATTAACATACGATTCTTCATCTTAAAGTGATTAAAGAGAATGTTTCATTGTTCTCGATTAGTATTAACTCAAGAAATCATTAGCTAAGGTGTAAAGAAAATTAAAAAAGTATTTTCAAATGTCATTAACAAAATTGATTGTTAATGGTGGAGAACTAATATGATTAGATTCAAATAGGATAGACATTAATTTTATACTCTATCTTTAATCTTCAAATGTTATTATGGAATCAAATAATAATGACAGAGAACTAATATGATTATACTCAAATAAAGTAGAAATTAATTACATACATTATGTTTAATCGAAACATTATATGATAAAATAATTGAATTATACAAAAAAATTATGCATAAGATTGTCAAATTTGCTTTGATATTCCTAATATTTGGATAGTCATGATGCATTTAGATGTCAATGTTAATCTATAAATATAATTAGAGAATTAATTAATTTATCTAATCTTAAATAAAATTTAAGGGTATGTGTATATGTTCTTTGATATAGAGGAGCAACTGGAACGTCAACCTCCGGATGCTGCCGGAACTTCTAGGTATTAGCTTCGGGAGCAACTTGTGAGTAACCTAGATGGTCTCGCTTAGTTAAATGTTTGTTTTATACTATGTTTGAATCATTGAATGAATGTGTTTTGATTGTTGGATTCCAGACAATGAAGGTCCGATGACTGTGATATTTGAATGAGATATTGCGGTGCTAATTATATATGAATGTGATGAACTAAATGCGTCATGATATGAAAGCATGATCACAAAGTATTCTCAGCGTAAATGTTGTACCTTGGACTAAGGTTCGATGATATATGATAGTGAATAAGTGATCATATATGATTGATGCATTTCGCTACATGAACGCATGAAAGATAAAGGCAGTTGTGACTAGAGTAGCCAACATGAAAAGAGCTTTAAGCTCAGTTATGTGCATCAGAGCCCTAGGCTCAACGTTTAATGAGTCTAATATCCCCAACAGATATGAGACAATTATTAATGAGCCCGGTATCCACAATGGATACAGGACAGTTATAGACACTCAGTCACAACAAAGAAATAAATGAAAATAAGTCTCATATGCATTACATATGAAAATTGATATGTATGTTCAAAATGAATTACGTGACTGCTCTGAATGTGAATTATGAAATAAGTGATCAAAATGATTTATGATGTTATTTGATTATGATTGAAATGTTATGAATTAATTGATGGCATGATCTATATGTGTTTTGTGATTGAGTGAGCCATCGATGATGGTCACTCACTGAGTTCGCAAAACTCACCCAAAATTTGCAACTATTTTCAAGGATCAGAAGAGTTACCCCATTGGACAAAGAGGGGTATAGCTACTGCATTCAATTAAGAGGTAGAGGTCGGGATCAGTTGGCATCTGCATTTATACTTTCTTATTTATGTATTCCACAACTTTTGTATAATGTATAATTGAATATGTTTCTGCATGTAATAACTTCCCATATTGGAAAGGTTTATAAATGAGAATGAAATGGGAGTGTAGTGTTAACAAATGTGATTTTTTTTAATGTTATGAAAGAAAGATTGGGTCGATTTTGATTACAAATTTCTGCATATGCTTATATTGTTGCAAAAAAAAAAATTGTACTGGGTTTTCAAGTGGTTGACGGTTCTAGCATGCCACCCTTGCCGGGCATGGACTAGGATATCACTTAGGATGTCGGGTATGTGTCTCGAGAGGGTGGGGTGTGACACTACTATTTTGTGCCAACTTATACCCTAAATGTATAACTTGTAGTTATTGGTATGGCCTAAGCCATGATTTTCTATGAGAATATATGCAAGTGATAAAAAAAAAGTTCTATGACTTAGTGAGACATTAATGTTTTCATTTTAAGGGAAACAGAGAGATCTATGGTTTAATAATGAAGATGTGTTAGCGATTATGTCCCTAACAGAAAAAAATAATAAGGTTTATGTTGTGGACCTTGAGCATACCCTAAATCATTTCTTAGATGGAGCAAAATGTATTTAAGTGAAAAAAAACCCCAAACTTAGGAGGAATTTAGCCAATTTTTAGAGAAAACAAATACCTAAGACATCTTTTTCTTTCTAAAGGTTAGGGTTAGGTGTCTGGAGGCTCCAAAACCCTCAAAAGTCATTTCTAAGATGTTTTTATTAGAGAATCAAGATCTAGACATCATCCCAATAAATTAAGCTATCATTAAAAAAATTATGATTTCATCTATGTTTATTTATATTATGATTTCTTTATCTTCATCTTTTAATTTTGTTATTTTTGAACAAGCTTTATAGCCAAATACTTTCATATGTTTATATAAGAAAATCCTAGTGGTTATTTTTTCTATAGATTGATTTTTATTTAAGTTATGATATGATGTATCTTTTTATGAATCATCTTTGATTATTATTAATGTGGATTTATCCATATTGGCATCTAAATCTACTTTAAACTCTTTTATGGACTACTTGAGAGAGCCTACTTATGATTAGACTATGGCTTAGTTAGAGGGGTTTGAATGGGGTGCTCGAGGGGGATCTAAGTGATCTTCCTAGTATTAAAGATAAACCTTTCATGAGTTTTCGTAAATCTTTGTTCATTCTAAAGAGTATTAGCTTTTTTCAAAGTAAGTAAGTTTATTCATAAATTGTATAATTCTAGAATGCTTTAAAAGAGCAACTTCTAATAATTAGAGAAGATATAACAGATCGAGCTATTTACAAATCTAGAAAATGCCTTTTATAGTTTAACTCTCCTATATACCCAATTTTGTTTGAATCCTTGCATTTATGGTTTGTTCATAAGGAGGAGTTACAATAATTAACCTTAGTTTTAGGGGGGGAAAATCCATCCAGTTATACTTCTAAAATTCTCTAGGATCTCCAAACAGCTTGGTATTCTTCTTTCTCCAAATGTAATGTACTAATATAGCAAAGCCATCTTTAAACAACTTCTGATCACGTCTACCATTCCACCTTAGTCCACTTACCCATTTTAAGATGCATAACTAAATTAGCTCATAATCTTGTAATTGATTAGGTTGATACTCTGGGATATTACGCAAAACAAAGTTGGTTCTCCTATATGAGTGAAAAGGCCAGATCTAATTCCCATCCGGATTAGCACCTATACCTTTGTGTCCTTAGGAATTGATCCTCTAAGAGATTGAAAACAATGGGTCTTATATAAAGGCCCTAGAGGATGCTAATTATCAAACTAGAAATTTGTATTCCTTTCATTGCCAATGTGGTGTTTAGTATGAGATTGCATGAAGGGCTTTATATTTAAAATTTCTTGGAAAGTGTATGATTGACTTGCTTTTATTGAATAGACCGGATGCTACCTTGCTTGATGTGGACCATATGAATCCATTTCACCTATAAGCTTTCTTTTTCCACACATATTCTCTATAACCTTTTAGCTATCAAAACCTCAACCATTCTACTAGCTTAAGTTATTCCAAGTCCTCTATATACCTTAGGTTGACAAATTGAGCTCCATTGAACTTTGGGGATCTTAACACAATTGTAGTTCTGTCCATGCCATATGCACTCCCTTATGCATCTATCAATCTTCTTCAGAAGACCCTTAGGTAAGGCAACATGAGATAGCCAATATATGTTCAAATTGTTAAGGATAGAAATAGCCAATTGCGATCTACCTCCATAAGACATAAATTTATTGCTCCAGCTTGAAATTCTATTACGTATGGAATCAATAAATGGCTTTTATTTTTTTTACTTGAGTTTCCTTGTAGAGATTGGAACTCTTAAATATGTAAGTGGCATTTATTGGATAATGAGTCTTGAGTTCTTAATCAGAAGTGTTGAGTCTTCCCGATTGTGCTTAGAGAGGTAAGTAGAAGTCTTCCTTAGATTAAACTTAAAGCCTAAAAGTTCTTTAAACCTTTGCAGAGATCTTAGAAGGGCCCCAATTGAGGTAGGGTCATTTGAACTAAGCATAAATAAGTCATCTACATATGATAATTAAGTATTATTGGACTTGCACATCTATTGTGATACCTGAAGCTTGGATTCTTAACTATGCATAGTTGAGCCATTTTGTGGAGAACTTCCATAGTGATGACAAAGAGATAGGGAGATAGGGGATCTCCCTGCTTTACGTTCCTAGAAATTTTGAAGAGATGTGTAGGTTCTCCATTCACTAAAACAAAATGAGTTATAATTATGATGCAAGTTTGGATCCGATTGATGATTTTTCTAGGATAGCCAAATGCATAAAATGTGTTAATAATGAAGCTCCATTCCATTGTATCAAATTCTTTTGTGAAGTCAATTTTGAGAGCACCACTTTTAATATGTTGCTTAGTATTATACTTCTTGAAGATCTCTTGTCCTAACGTTATGATGTCCCCAATAATTTTTCCAGGAACATAAGCTCTTTGACAAGGATTGATCAACTTAGGTAATGTAAGCTTTAACTTGATTGATAAGATATATGAAATTATTTTGTACACAAAATTACAACAAGCAATAGGTTTGGAATTATTAAGACACAAAGGGTTAGGAATCTTGGGAACCAAAATAAGGTAGCTTTTGTTAATCTTATTCAATAATCTGCCATTATTAAAGAATTCTTGCACTACACTTACAATTAAGGGCCCAAGATTATGCCATTTCTCCTAAAAAACTTGGCATTAAAACCATTTTGAACTAGGGACTTTTCTAGATGAAAGGATAATAAGACTAATTCAATTTCCTCACTTGAGACCTCTTTGAGTAGCATAGAGTGATGTATTTAATCAATAGATCCTTGCATGCTATTAAGTAGATTGTCAAGAATCTGTGAAGTTTTTTATGACTGCTTATTGATATCCCTGAAATGCCTCCTAGCCATCCCTTTCATTTACTCCTAATTATGAACCAAATTACCATTTATGGCCTTTAAAGAGATATTTTTATTTTTATTCATCCTTGATGTGTGCTTAATTGTTTATACATTCACTTATTAACACTTAATAACTATTGTTATAAAATGCTTAAGATACTTATTTTCGTTCATATTTAGTGTTAGGTACAAGTTTGAAGCACATTCCTTAAGCTAACATCTTGATGTTCAAACTCAATTATCTTTGTAGAACAATAAGGAGATGGAATGAGGTGAAGATGGGACAAGAAAATGCAAGAAATTGAACTTTTCAAGATGATCCGCAACTTACATGGTTGTTTATATACTTGCACGATTGTGTATCTTAGAGATTTGGTTTGCATGACCATGTATATACTTGCACAACCATGTATGAAGAATTCTTGGTTTGCACAGCCATGTATATACTTGCACAGTGCATCTTTTTGAAAGGTGCATTTTATTGATGATGCCCATGCATCTAACCGTGCATATGCCCGTAATCCTAGTTTTTGCTATAAATTAACATTTTGAGTAGCCAAAGGAGGATGAATCATTTTAAGAGCAAAAGAAAATGCAGAAACCTCATCTCTTAGAGATCTATGGAGGGTTAATCCTTCTTCTTTTAGTTCAAGGGTGAAATCAATGCTGAGGATTGCATTTAAGGATATCATCATTGTGTATTGTTGAATCTGTCTCGCTATAGGAATTGTTTATGTTATTCTTGCTTATTAATTTGGGTATTGTCTCAAGATGACTTGAATGCTTTTATTATATTGTTTTTATATAAACCCATCACTAAAATCTCAAACACAATGCTATTGTATTCATTTGTGGTGACTAATTGTGTTAAATCATTAGGGATAACATGACATAGATTAAATGACTCGAGCTTGTGTGGTTGTTGCCTAGATTAATCTATTTTCCTTATTTGTAATACAACCATCTTACTAAATCTATAGATCTTTTCTAGGTTCTTCAATTGCTAGATTTAGTTAAAGAGTTTATTTTGATTGAACACGACCTAAAGAAAAACTAACGTTAACAGAGCTTATTGTTAATCTAAGATTAATAGTTTCTAATAGAGGTATGAAGATAATAATATAATGAAGTATGTTTATTTGTGTGTAGGCTGAGAATGAACCAAGGATCGGATTCCAAACCTATTCACCACTTTTATCACTTTTTGATTGTTTTCTTTAATTTCCTTTTGTTAGTTTAATTTCAATTTATTTTCTTAATTAATCCAACCAAACCTCCCATAACCTAAACACTAATTTCTTTCAATGCAAAACCTATATGAACACTCCCTATGGATACGATCCCTACTTATCAAGAATTTTGGTGTTGTTGTCGGAGAGTGTCGTGCTTATGAACGAGGGTGACTTTTAACTCACCCATGCAAAGTAACCGTCGTGCTTAAGCAAATTTTACCCGGTAAAATTACCCTTCTACTCCTATTTTCTCTTAACCTTTCGTATTCCCTCTATCCTTTTCTGTCATTTCACACACCTAAACCCTATTTAAACCCCCCGACCCCCTTCCTTCGTCTCCACCTCCAATTTTTTGCCACAGCCATCCTCGCAGTTCTTATTCCTTCCGACTCTCTACGCATCTTTCAATCTTCGTAAGTGTTTCTTCTCTTCTTTTTTCCTTAGTTTCTGTATTGTTTCAGGTAGATTAGGTTGTTATCTTGTTTTCTTTTCCCTTTTTCCCTTTTTGATTCATTTTGTTTTAGGTTAGTTTGCTTTACTCGTTTGTTTAGTATGTCGTACCTTAAACAAACTGGGGTCCTAACATACTAAAATACGA
>JAOQMP010000005.1:31727288-31751017 GCA_027563575.1 Erythroxylum pedicellare
AAATGAATTATGTACAATGCATGTTCATGAAAAATATTAGGTATTTTTCCATCAATTCTATCACATAATCATTCTTATATCAAAATTCATCTAAGGATAATTTATACTTAGGTTTATGTCTCACTAAAACCATTAAAATCACAATTCATTCTCATTGAATCACTTTCAGATTTTTCTTAGACACACTTTCGGGTCTATCGTTCACATTCAATCAAAAGTTGAAACTGATGTAATTTGATTATACTCTCTTATATAAAACTGTTTCTCTATGTATTATATTTCTATTGACACGAAAATCACTTAATTTGGTTCAGTAATTTGGAAGATATGTCTCAAAAAGTTTTGGTTGTTCATATTCAAAAATAGTATACTATGCACAACTTCCATCCAGAAATTCAATATCTTAGAGAATGAATCAAAATTCAACTTCTTCATATGATTTGTAGCCCTATTTCTATAGATTACTGAAAATAAAAAATAATCTCATTAGGAATCCTATAGATCTAGATATAATTAAAATACTAAAGTATGTTCAATAAGATATTCCTATTCACACTATTCCAACAGATTCTCAAGCTTTCATTTCATCAAAGTTTTTCAATTAAATTCAGAATCCTACAAAATTTTATGGAGAGATATAAAAATTCGTTATAAATTCATTGATTTAAGAATCAAGTCATTTGGAGGTCAAAAGAAGAAGTTATAGCCAAAAGAGTGAAGGATTTTCAATCAGTCCACTTCTATAAGCATTTAATGTCACGACCAAGTTGGTTTAGAAAAGTCACGACCATGCTTGTGCATGATCGTACTTTTCCCTACTTCTCCAAAATTTCATGATCATGCCAAAGCATGATCGTGCAATCCCTCTTTTCTTCTCCAAAATCACACACTGTAGTCTCTCTCTTCTTCTCAAAATAGACCTTTGGGTCCATCTTTCATGGTCATTTTGATAAAGAATATGAAGGATTTAGGCAAAATACTCTTCTAAACAATTGTTACTCTATATCTTAAGTTTTTAACGAAACAAATTTCATGCAATTTGGTTCGATATTATGTATGTTATGCTAAAAACACTACAGATTGCTCCAAACCATGACAGAATCCACAAACTCAACTTCGAACTAAAGTTTGAATCTCTTAGAGACATAATTGAACTTCGATTTCTTCATGAAAAATATAGGCACACATCTTTAATTTAAGCTAAACTTAAAATCATCACATTTGTATGCCTATGGCCAAAATACAGATGCATGTTTAGTGAAATACTGCATTTGTACATTTTCTAACACTCTTCACTATCTCTTTCATCTTAAATCCTCTCTTTTGCTTAGTCTCTCTCTTCTAGCTTATTTCCTCAATATTTCCACTTTATTCCTGCTTTCATTTCAACTCAACTTACAAACAACAAAACAAAATCCATTATTACTCATAAACATCAAAAACAAAACATTCATATACAAATGTTCATCCTAGCTTCTACACTTCTTCATTTTTCTGCATTTTCCATTTACTACACATTCTTCATTTTCTTCTCAACTTTTAGGTTAATCATTCATTAATCATATCTAGACATCATCTTACACATATTTCTTATCTCTAAACTCCTTAGAGTTCATTTCTTAAAAGATTCGAAATATTTACGTATAACAGTGAAGACATTAATAGAAACAGAGAATACATCAACTTTTCTCCAGAAATTTTCTGCACTAATTTATGCTTGGTTTCACTAATCTTTCAACTCAGAAGTCATGTCTATACTATCTTATATCATAATAATCATTAAATATGTAGAATAACATATACAGCATACCCAAAATCTATACTCAAGTTTTAGCAAAATACTCATCCTCATTGTATAAACACTTACTGTTAACTAACGTGATGCATGATTTAATTTACATGTCAAGTAAACCCACATAGTACTTGTATAAACTCCAACCCTTCAAAATCACTTGGACCTAAGCTTTCCAATATAACATGATCATCCACAGTCTAAGGTGCTAGGGTTAGATCTTTTGGTGACAATGAAGAAGAAAGTAAAATGAGATAGAAAGTGAAAAGTGAGAGTAAGACTTGTGTTATGAGGGTGAGAGATTTCTGAAAGTAATGAAGCTTCCAGAAAATGAAGAAAGTCACGGAGAAGATATTTTATGACAAGAACAATGTCTTGGTCTTTCAAATTAAAAGAACCATGGGCTGAGAGTTGGGCACTTGTCCAATTTCTAAAGCTTTAACTAATGTCTCCTTTAACTAGTTCAATCATCTCCAAGTTTTGCTACCGTTTTCTCCAATTTTTCAAAGTCATTTTCTCACAAATTCTAAAGTCATCTATGAAATTTCTTCAATATCATTTAACTCTCATTTCTATTTCCATTCATCAATTTACTTGCCACTTGACATTTTTCCTATCTAGTAATACCCAACATTTTTTTTGAAAATTTCTCCTAGAATTCACCAAAATTCTAATCAACTATTTATACTTCTCTAATTCGATTTTCAATAGAAATAATTCACAATTCTCAATATAAGCACGTTAATAACCAATTATACCTGGAAAATGTCAATGAGTGCATATATAGTCATTTAAATGTGTGCAAAATAATTCAAATTCACTTGCGTGTATGCTAAAATTTGCATAAACATGGGATGCATTTTTCTTAATCCTTCATTGATATCTCATATGTGTCATATTTTAGGGGTCTAACCCTTAATATAAGGACATGATGTTATGTCTAGACTTCAAGTCCATTCAGAAACAATCTCAAAGGGTCTAACATATTCACACATTTAGTTAAAGAAAAGAACATTTATAAATAACCATATTTTCACAAATCCAAGATTAGGACATATTTACGAAGATGGCGAACAATACGTAGTAAAACATTTACAATCTATCTTTACACAAAAGATGTTCAAAACATGTTCATACAAAATACATGTAAAGTAAATGCGCAAGCAAAATTGCGTACACAACCACACGTGACGAAGGTAGCTACCTAAATGGTGTAGTCCCGGCTACTGAAATCCCTGAGCATGCACGTAGTAGGTTAAAATTTTAATAAAAGAGAACAAAAAGTAAAGGGTGAGCAAAATGAGCTCAGTGAGTGTTATGGTCCATTCAAAAATTTATACAAACATTAACCTCCATGAAGAAAAAAGATAATTTCCTTTTATTTTCAAGTAATAACCAATGTTCTGATATAACAAATTCATATAATCAATGCACACGTAAAACAAAATCAGGTTCCTCTTTTCTTGTAAGGTAAATAGTGATGGCAATTGATAGTTTCATGAACTTTCTCTTTTAAACTTTTCTTTGCCATTTGGTACCATTAGGTGTAAGGCCACGAAGTTGGTTCTGCATCGCTTCCTTTTGCTTGACTAACCTCTAGTAACGGAGTTGGTTCTACATCGCTTACCCGCACTAGGTTAACCACTATATATTGATTGTTATGGAGCTAGTTCTGTATCACTTACCCACAATAGTGCTGATACTATATATAAATTAGTGGTTACGGAACTAGTTCTACATCGCTAACCCATGATAGTGTTAGAACAATATATACTCTATACATACAGAGGGCAACTGATTGAACCAAAGTTTCCTATATCATTTGGTGACAATTTTATGATTTTTGTCATAATTTTTGGCTCTTATCATCAAATATTGTGCGTAATTTGGCTCATGAGTGCTTGTTTTGAATTAATGTAGTTTGAAGGTAAAATTGTCACAAATAATTGGTAATTACACTAAATTGATTTTTAGAATAATTGATAATGCAAACTACTATTTTTCATTGTAGGACATTCAAGAAGTAGAGCCAAAGAGTGAAGACCAAGAACACAAGTCAACGAGGTAATAAGCAAAGTTCGCTGCGGCAAAATCAGAAAATTTTTGAAGACACCTAACAGGCAAAGTTCGCCGCGGCAAAATCAAAAAATCTTTGAAAAAACCTTTCAAGAAAAGTTCACCGCAAAGAACTCATCCTTTCGCCAGGGTGACACATTCGAATTAGCACAAGACCTGAACCATTTTGGAAAATTAACCAATTGTGAAAACCTGATCCAGCATCCCATTTTTGAAAAGAGACCTATTTTAGGTTAACATACAAAAGGGGAGAGAGAGCCGACATATATGGCATTCATTCCATCATCTTCCCACTACTGTCACACCATCGTCTTCTCTCATATCCATCTCATTTTTCTTCCATTTTTCACTGTCAACTTCTACCATAGGTGCCTCTAATTGCTTCTCGGTTGTGAAGCTTGTTAGAGCTATGTGTGGCTAAGCGTTTCTTTCCTCTTGAAGATGTAGCAATGGCTAGAGTTCAACGAGCTTAAAAGGGGAGTAACTTAATCCATGGTTTAGCTATGATTTATGAATTCCTAGGTTTAGGATTTGACATACTTGATTATAGTTTAATCAAGTGTTGGATATTCAATGTGTGGTTTTGATTTATTTATGTAGCACTTTGAGCTTAAATATATGAAGTATCATATATGTCTATTTATGATCTTCTTGATTCTCTTTTATCTTGCATAGTTGTGTCTGATATTGAGTTGATTCTAGATCCCAAGGTGACTTGTTGCATAGACTTATCCACTACACACACTAAAAGCATTTAACAGGGTTTTACGAAATGGAGTCCCATTGATTAAGATCTTGGACTTAAAGAGTTCTTTAAGGTTTACCCATTTGAAACTTAGTGATTTCACTCCCATCAAAAAAATTAATTTCGAACTATGTTAGCCAAAGCTCATTTTCAAGAGAACTTTATCACTATTTGATCACTTGTCTTAATCTTTTCGTTTTCTAATCCCAAAAATCCAAAAATACATTTTACACATTTTTCTTACAATTCCATTTAATACAATTAAGGTTGTCAAAGATCAAAACCCCCTCCTTACTAAATTGGCCTGCATTTCATGACACATAGGTTAACTTAAGTTCATTCATTTTAGGTTCCAATTAAGTGAGACAACCCGAGGTTGCATCCTATATTACAATCCTTGGATTATTTTTTTTATTTGACCTTCAAGGCTACGGACAAAGGTCCGAATCAAACTTGTTGTGTTAATTTTTATTCATGTTTTCTTATAAACCTCAACTATAAGATATTGTGTTTACGTGAGTCTTAATTTGATTTATATCTTATAGCGTACATCTTCTTTATATTATGAGGAATGAATTGAAGGAGACCTTTTTTGTAGTTGTTAACTTGAGAATATTTGCATGAGGATAACCAAAAGCTAAAAGAGGGAGAATTTAATAGGAATAAAGGATGACATTCTTGCCCCTTTTTTTTTGGCTAAACATAGCATGGTATCGATTATTAGTATACGATTCTCGTGGTAGACATGGACTTAGACTAAGCATAAACCTGGTTTATACATTCTCTGTGAAATTAACCGTTCCCCAGTATACTAAATAAACATTTAGAAATAAGGTATAATTTTTGGATTTAAGAAATGACATCATTACCTAAAGAGAGGTTAAAAAAAAGCACATTTGAAGGTAGTTTTCAACAAAGAGATAAATTTGAAGGCATCTTATAGTAGCAATCAATAATAGAGGATAAAGCATATTCATTAAGGTTTTTATGATTAAGAATTATACATGTTGTTCTTAATACTAACCATATATAAGCATCAACTAAGGTATGGCTTGGTTTACAAGTAGATGTAGCCCAAAGAACTATATATATTAAAGATTTAATTAAGATTTATAACTAGAGCTGCATAACCCTTTCAGTATTAAAGTAACCTATTGTAAGGTTTGAAAGAACATAATGCATTCTGAGAGAAGTTAATCTGATAGAGATATCGATTAACCTATTTAGGAATAGATGGCTTGATATGGAGGGGTGGCATATCATTGCCTTATGAGACCTTGTCAATTCAAACCATAAAATTCCTATAATTAAATAAAAATATAAGAGGAAGTTGTAGAAAACCTAGTATCGGGTAAACAAATAGACACAACCAATAATGCACATGCTCTCTAATTATTCACTAGATGTCCAAAGATATGAATATTTGAAATCCCAACCTTTTATACCCAATAGGACTGTGGATTAGGTAGCTTTGGTAGGAATAACAAATAAAGTTTAGGGCTATATTAATAAAGTAGGTTGGACTATGTTCTTTGAAATGAAGGAACTTTCAACCTTAGATATATCATCTACTATTGAAATAGATAAAACCAGTAGTATGGATGATGTGGGTGCCATTAATTTTGAGCTTTTATTTGAGACAAAGGAGATATCATTAAAGAGTTTAGATTAAAATGCAAGTTTCATTCATTTGAACATATTGAGAAGACCTCATTTAATTATTATGAAACTAAATTTCCATCTAAAGACGTTATTATTACTCCTAGGTATTTTTGGAAATCTATCTCATAGAGTAAATTTTACCCATGATCCCCATGATCCCATCAATTCTATGAATAATGATATAATATCTATTGTAATTTATCACATATATCATGTTATTCAATTTTAGGAAGAGCAAAAAACAATGAGGTAGTTACAATTTAGGATTTATTTTACTTATAGTGTGTCATATAACAAAACCTATGTAACCTTAATTATTGCTTTGCCAGTTATTTAGAACAAATAGTCTAAAAGAAGATAGGAGCTATTTATAGAGGGTTGTTCTTAGCCTTGTTAGAAAAGAACTTAGGTGTCCTTCATGTACTCCCTCATTTATTATTAGGGTTTCTCATGTTATATTGTCAACCTAGAGTTGATGAATTCTGTGGGTATGGTGAGGAAGGTCCACGAAATATATGTGTTGACCATGATGGATATCGACTAGACAATGGATGACATAAGTGTGATAAGTGAAAGAGTAGTTTCTGACATCAATATCAAGTGCACTACAAAATATGTAGGAAAAGATCAATGAAATAATGTCCATAATAAAAAATGAATAGAATGAACAAAGTCAAATATTAAGGGGACTACAAAGGCACTTTGATGCATATAAGCAACTATTGGGCTAGTTGGAGGAGTAATTGTAAGTGGATTTTCTTGAGAAGGGATCGACCTAATCCTATTTCAAATTAGCCATCAATAGTGCCTTACTACAGATAGCAATAATGATAAAGAGGTTGTTGTAGTTGGAGTTGTTGATTTTACTATTTTCTTTCTCTGTACTTAGGATATTGTCTTTTTTTTTCCTTACACAGTCATAATTACATTTTAATAATTTCAGCATTTATGTTTTGTTTTCAATTAACACTTATCGTTGGTTATTTCTATTGTTTGTATAGACCTTTTTTTCTTTTATATTGTGTTGCTACTAGTCTTCTTATAAGGTATCTAGCAATTGTCGATTTGTCACATATACATTGAATTGAAAGCAACATCAGCTTATAGAAGTTTCTTGAACTTTTATGTTTTCTTCTCTTTACTCACTTTTATGTATTTCATCACTTGTTTTGCACTTACCATATGTCCATTGAAGACAATTTACAATTTAAGTAGTGATTTTGCCCCTCATTTCTCTTAACTATATTAATTCAATCACAATTAGCTTAATAGGTAAAAATTACAAGAAAATAAACAATAAAGTAAAAGTGATTAGAACTCATCAAAAGTTGGATTGTTACATGATTCAAGAGAAGATTAATACATATGAACGCTACTAAATAGTTCAATTATAATTTGATTTGATGATCGTGATATTGATGCTTTATTTGAATATATTGACCTGTTTGAATTTAACATGTATCCAGTTTGAGTTAAACTTATCAAGGAGACCTTATATGTGATTTAATAATTCATATGTAATAAAAGTAAAATAACAAAAATGTGAATAAATAAATTCACTATGTTGACTTTCTCCTAAAAAAAGGTCGAGGATAAGAGTGATGTTAGTAACAATTTAAAAAATCATAACCTACCTAAATAACTAGGAATATTCTTGAGAAGTTAGTTTTTATCTTTATATCAAAAAGTTTGGGTGACATTTCAAGCATACCTCTCATGCTTCATAAAAAAAATTAAAAAATAAGTGTAGAATTTTTTATATGGATTGTTAAATGCTTCCAAGTAGAGACTTATGTTTATTTTATATGCAAGGTCAAGAATTGTTGTGTTGTGGGTTTAACTTAAGTGCAAGTTAGTGCAAGTATTTAGAGACCTAGATAATTGATGAATAATGTGATTAGGCCTATGAAGAGTACTTTAATTGTTTTGATGGATTTGCTGAACTTCCCTCAACGAGAGACTTCATTAGGTTTATAATGATTAAGATTGATTAGCTTCAGAACTAAAACAAGTTGTTTCAAACTTTTTCATAAACAAAATGATAGTTAATCTCAATATGTTTAGATTAGGATATAAATGATAATAGCCTAAGAAAATATACTTTAAAGATTCAAGGTCTAACTTAGTTACTTGGAAACAAACACCACGAACAAAACAAGCACTACAGGGAGCTAGGATTTATTAGGAAAAGAACACTAACAAATCTACCCACAGAGCAAGCAATTAATCCAAAAACATTTGTGGAAATTACATAAACCTAAAATTATTTGGGAACATGCATTTAAAATAAGAGTATAATGATTTCAAGGAGATGCCAGTTTTTTCTTTCAACTACATTTTTTTGAGATAGCGTGTCATGAGGATTGATGAAGAATGTCATTATAAGCTATGTAAGTTTAAAACAATGCGAAAAAAATATTTTTTAGCATTATCACTTCTTAAAATATGGACAAAGACATTAAAGTGTACTCTTATTTTAGCACAAAAAGCAATAAAATAGGAAAATAATTCAAAACGACTCTTGTTAAACAAAATTAAGTTTCGCGAGACAAATCAACAAAAATGACAAAATATCAAATTTTAGTTTTTGACATGACATGACATAAACCCCAAACATCATAATTAAATAACTTAAAAAGAAAATTATAGCTCATTTAGTGACACAAAGGATTAAGGACTGGATGATATTTAACAACTGGACTCACAATCTAAACAAGATACACTACGGAACTAAATACATAACTTCTTCAATAGAAATGAGGAGGTCATGTACTTCCATTGTGGATAGAGGCACAAAAGAATCATTATGTACTTCAAATGTAGATAAATTATGACCCTTTTCGTTGATGCACTTCTAAAGAAGTACTTAGTATGATCTCAAGGATAAAGTTCTTCCAACAGCGCTTTTGCTTGTCAAGAAGAAAAAACAACCGTTGCTTCCAGTTTTCCTCCTACGGGCTCTACAACTTCATATAACCAAACCGCCCTTTGAATGAACCATAAAGAGGCTGTGATCTCCTAAATGAAAATATATCCTCTATCTGAAATGAGTTGAGTGGAAATGGTTCAGTTGTATCTGATTTGTATTCGGTTGAATGTGGGCTCCCATAAACACGTACACTTAATGTCCTCTTCTTACGTGCATCAATTTTAATATATTCGTTGAAGAAATCTATCAATTCCTGTTGCTTGAGCTGCCTTAGTGCTGCCACCTAATGTCATGCCATTAATAAAAATGATTTCTATGTAATGTTGAAATAGCTTAACTATGGTCAATGAAAATTTCTTCAATTTAAAAAAAAAAAAAGGACTTAAGTGCTGCTATGCAACATCTTTATCAACCAAAAAGTTAATTCTATACTAACATTGCACAGATCTCATGATAGACACGGAAGTCGAGTATTACCTCCGGTTTTATTGCACTTGCCTTCATTCCCTAATTCCTAATCTCAAGTGAGGAGTGATACCAATTTTTTAGATAGAAGAGAATCATACCTCACATTTTCTTCTATCAAACTTGAGAGTTCCATCAGCAATCTCTCGCCAGTAAAATCCAGATTCTTCCCTCAAATTCTTGTGCTTCTCAAGTTTCATATCAATTAATGCATTGACATTGCTCTGCATTATACCCAATACAAATATGTTGACAATGATTCATTAGAATTGCAATTTCTGGTAGGTCATCTCAAAATTAGTCCAACCACCTGCAACTAATAATTATATCTGCAGTGTTTCTTCTCAGCAAATTCATGTTTCTTGCGACCAGAATTTTGCTTCAAATTTATTCTCTAGACTAGCAGGGTCACAATAAGATGATGTTCCAAAATTTTAATCTGAATCTTAGAACCATTCACATGATAACACCATCAACTTCACTTAGAGGTTTCTTATTTGGCATGCAAGATAATGGGTACAACTTCTCACACATCTGAAATCATGCATCCAGACTCCAAACCCTGTCCCACACATTGAGCATGCTAAATGTTACACGCTAAACTTGAATGCATATGCAACTGTGCAAGCACAAGTAAACAAAGCGCTCAATAAGAGGATACAATGAGATGTTCAATTACTGTCAACTAATTCATTGGGAAATTTTAGGCAGTGCAGGTTTAAGGGGCAAGTGTGAGAATCCTGTGCGAGTACGACGAGTAGCTTGGTTCCCTCGAACTCAAGGTTTGGAACAAAAGAAGAATTTGCTTTAGACACAAACTTAGATCAGAAATAAGGCTAGTTTTCAATGTTCATATTTTCATAGCGAATAATTCTCTGGCGGTGAGCAGAAATTTCATTGCACGTGTATTTTTGCAACAAGTTAGTATCCAAGAGAAAGTAAATCCCCTTGAGAGTAGATTTACCAGCAGCAATGGTTAAAGAATTTGGGATCATAGGCTACAGATCTTTCCAACATTTGGTTGCTTAGACACCAGTGACAGCCTCTGCTTTTTCCATATCAGAAAAGAAGTACCAATGATAGGGCTGTTTGTTCTTCAAATTTATGTGAACTATTCAGAGAATTACCATGTTAACATCATTAAGGCAAAGACGGATTGAAATGCATTACAGTTATGATTATTGGTGATTTAATATTGATATAGTTATTTCACCTTGAATTCATCAGCAGTCATCTCATACAGTTTAGCTTCAAACATCAGGAGGAATGACTCGACTCTGGAATCAATTTTTCCAGGACCCTGTCAAGATTACCAAAATCAACTATGGTTCAAGATGAATGAGGCCATGTGAAGAGAAAGTTCATAAAGAAGGCCACATACTTTCACTGGAGATTGAATAATGAACTGTGCTCCACGAATACCAGAATCATTCCTATATCAATAAAGATTTGTTTTAACTTTCTAACACACAAATATTGCAGGAAACATTTTCATAACACAAACACTTTGAATACCTCTGGACGAGTACAGTGATATAACCCAGTTGCTCGACTGATCTCAGTTGGTGGAAAGCAGGTTGCTTTGCAATTAAAGCAAATAGCTGAAGTTTCACATTCATAATATGATCATCTTGATGAACCTATAAAATATATTCTTTCATCAAAAATAGATCGAGATCATCAGAACTGGTTCGCCCACTAACACTGAAACTGCAACAATGGTCAAATGAATAGAATGTTCTAAATTATAAATTATGCAACAGAAAATATGTGTAGATCACTTTTCAAGCAAAAACATCAAATGTTGATGTTGTCATGGTTGGTTGATCCTTGAAAGTAGGACTGACAATATCAAGTGGAGGAGGCTTGGAAATGGACTTTGAGAGAAATTTCAAACAGACGCAAGATAAAATATGAACAAAAACAAAAAGCCCCCTCCCACTGGCACTCCTCGCACTCCTTATGATCTGATGCAAATTCCGCTATTTCCACCAAACAACAAAAATCTCTCACAAATCAATAATCCACCAAAATGATAATCTTCCATTCAAGTGTATGAATTGTCATCATTCATAGGCCAGGATCCAACCCGAAGTACATGCATTCATTCTACAATAAAGAATTTTGAAATGGTGTCCACAAAATTTAGAACTTATAATAGGACGACAAGAGACCATGTCAATGCAACTTACAATAAAAGTTTTAAAATCTTATCAAATCATGTTGTCTTCACATACCAGAAACATTTCTCGTTTACAATATCAATCTACATGAACAATTGCTGGATTCTTTCAGCTGAAGAATCATCCGGAAAGACAAACATCAGATATACATAGTTTAATTCAATATTTGGGTTGAATTCAGACAATGCAGTTGCACTTGTCAAAAATAACATCATAAGAGACCACAGACAGCACAGATGGTTTGACACAAAGCAACTGAACAGTTGGCTTGACATGAATTTTGTTGGATAACATCTGATCCACTCTTAGGCCTCACCAACATCTTACACTTCTGAACTGAATGATTTATTGACGTTGTATCAAAGGCTTTATGGTTAATAAGTCTAAAGTTTGAGCACTAGCTCCATTTATTCTGGTTTCATGATTTGTTTACAATTCTATGAGGGAATGTGTTAAACTAATATATGATCCAGCCCATGTAACAACTTAAGTTTGATCGACTAGTTCCACGACCAACTTGATATTTATGTGAAACGTAACTTGAAATGTTTTAAAAATGAAATAAGAGAACTAAGTTCAGAAATTGCATTATAAAGCAGAAAGGAATGATCATATTCCAATACAATTTTCAAAAATCTCAATCATATACCTCAAAGACCATAAAAATGGAAGAATAAATGGATGTTTCAAAATTCAGATATTTTTCTCTCACTAATAATCTGTTTAAGTTCAGAGGGTTTCAATGTGCATCATAAAGAAACCTTAAGTTCCCATGCTCCATGCTAAACCAAAATTGGGCAAAATAAAAGTAACTGGGTTGCCCCCCATAAGGTTGATATAATAAATCATTAAGTCCAAATAAATGAGGTGTACCTCAGAACTTACAGTAGCTATATAATGAGAGTGCCATTTTTGGGTAGCATATAATTACCTGGATATAATGAACAAGTGCAGAATTCTCATCATATGGGTTTAAGCCCTCAATCGAATAGATGTAATTCTTTCCCTTTCTAAGCTTTACAATTCTATTAGTCAAATGCTGGGATGGAAATAAGGGTTGGCATATGGGGTTGGCGCCCTTGTAGAGAATGGCTTCTATGTTCTCAATCATCAACTCTGCCTCACTACGATCAACATTACCTAGGATGAGAAGAAAATTAAGTTAAAAATTTTCCTTTTGTTCATCTGACACATACAGTTGAGAAGTTGATGGTTGACAAAGATGGACCTGCTATATAGCACTCTAAAAATGTTTTTGAAAGCATCATAGAAGCAAATTTGGTAAGATCTTCAGGTTTGAGATGATAAAGTGCTTCAAGTTCTTCCATCCGTGGCCATGTTTGATCTTGTAGTATTAAAGTGCAATAGTACATAGCCTGCTGATAGGGTTGCTGAAACTTGAAATTTTCATACTCCTTCGTTATCATTTCCTGAAAGGACAAAAGGAAAAAGTGAAGCTTCAGTTAAAATGGCACAGTTTTGTTGGACTTATTTATGGTAAAGACCAGAGAGAAGAGAAAGGCAGCCTTGGTTTCCAAAGTGGTATACTCCTGGAATTCCATTAATTTCTATAACCATCTTGATAGAAAAAAAAAAAGAAAAGAGAAAAGAGAAGTCATAAAAGGAAGGAAAAGGAAGAAAAGTGCAGTTTATTTGAAGGTACCATATTTACTGAACTCGGTAAATTTCTGTCCCTGACATTCTATCATCTTATTCCCAGCAACTAAAGTGAATTTGTCAATTAGAGTTAAATGGTGATATTCTATGCTACTGCAAATATTTTTAACGTTTGGTCCTCTGTAGTGTAAGTACCTTCAAATTAGCCCTTTCATCAATATCAAACCCATCCCACACCACACGCTCTTGTGTTACATTAACTACTATACTTGAAAGATATTTTGTAAACCTGAAGACACCTTTTGAGATTTAGGTTCTAGCTACCATCAATTAGTGCACTATAATTATGATTTCAAAAGATGAAAAAGTATAAAAGACACCAAGAATGTAGAGAAATACTGATTTTTTGTTCTTTTTTTGGCAATGGAGACAAATACTTCATTTCACCATGAAAGAGAATAATGACCTCAAATGCATACCTAGTCTCTTTCTTATTAAATAACATAATTTTTTGTAATTATGTTAGAATAAAAATATACAGGAAACAACTAATTATAAACACAACAAGGACATTTGTTTCTTGCAGACCATCACCATACAGTTTCACTACTTTGAGTGTGATCAAATAATGATGTTTATACTCTACCCACAAGATAAAAGAGAATGCATAGACTACTGGGTAGTAATTAAACCTACTTATTACCTTGATCACAGTAAATCTGTCAGGTTTTACTTCAAACTTTGTAATTTTACCAATAACAGTTTCCAGTAACATTGCCAATTTGTGGTTATAACCCAACACAGCCACCTAAAAAGGAAAAGAAAATAATGGTAAGTGAGAGTATCATCCTCCGCATACAAACAGACACTGAGGGGGGAAGAGCATATGATAGTTGAATGATCAATCATAGTTAACTAAAAGTTAGCTTGTAATTCATGACCATGTAACAATTTGAAGCCACAATGCTCAAAGAATGAACCAGTGAAGAAAGAAAATCCATCTTTCTGCAAACTTCAAATTTGCACCCAATAAAAGGTCAAAAAGGTAATCTCTTCACCCTTGTAATTGAATATATCCTAGGGTGTACTGTAGATGTTCAAATTTTGTTAAAATTCTTAAGAAAGCATAGTGAAACATAAAGTTTTCTTCCTCTCAAAATCTATCAATTAGACTATAAAGCATTCTAAACCTTTAACACACAGCAAAATCAAAAAATGGCCTCTCAACACAGAAGGGTCCAGCAACACTCGTTGACAGTTGGATGAATGCTTTCCCTTACAATTTCATATATAAGATGTAAAATGCCCAAGAACAATGTAGGAAATCAAAGTACTTTGGCTCAACTCATCTTATGTTAACAGAGATCAAGCTTCTTCTGGAAATCTGTAAATTAGTAGTGTTCAAAATTTGTAAATTTCGTGTTCCTATTAATAGCTGTGTAAGGCTAGGAATACATAGTTTAACTGGTCCTTAGTTGTAAATTTCTATGCATTGATCAAACTCCAGTAGTCAGGGACGGGGTTTGATCACTGTAGAAGACAAATGGAGCACTGGATGACTTGTCATTAACTAAGTTTCAATTTACTTTTAATAGAAGGAAAAATTAAACTAAACGTTTATCCCTCTAAATTCAACCACTCTGAATGTTTTTCAAGCAGGAGCCCACTTTCCAAACTTTAGACTAGTAGCTTCATTTTTCTGTTTCTTTGGGTTAATATGTATTAATACTTTAAGAAAAAAGCGACATATTCATTTCACTAACTGTAGCACAAAATGAGATGGGACTACAGAAATTGAAGGTGATAAGAAGATGATTTTGAGTTTGATGTGGCCTATATCGTAATCACATTTCAGCAATATATGCCTAAGAAAGAATAAAGAAAGAAGGGAACTCGCTGTCCATTATTTCTTGAAAGGGAACTGGTTGTAATCCATCCCTGTCTATCCCTCTGTCTTTCTCTATCATGCAAATATGCATACACGTGGAAAAATAGCATCTTCAATTTTGAAGGAGATGAAACCAACTCCAAAAAGAAACTGCAAATTTGGCTAGCAACAGTTTTCCTTCACTCCTGATATCTACAATATGCATATAGCTTTAGTATTGTTCACTCTGCAGCTCATCCATATTACCCACATATACACACAGGTTGAGATGTTTGACTTTCTTGCAAATTTATGTGCACAAGGACAACCAATGCCAATCAGTTCACAGAGTTTCCCCCATTAGAAACTCCTGAGGATATTCAGGGACAACCATTATAAATTTTATCTGGAAGTCAAACATGAAGTCAGATAGCAAAGTACCTGAAAACCACCATCTGTATTGACTATGCTGTAATATAGACCAGCAACTTGCGCATAATAAGCTGTTCCAAGTAACAAAAACTAATAGAGCACAATAGACAGCCAACAGAAGATAACATATTTGCACATATACACACATAATAAAAGAAAAGGGAAAAAGTTAAAGATAGAACTATTAGAATTGTTCCCTCGTTTAAGTGTAGAATTACTAATCTTACCGTATTCATTCAGGTAGTCCATCAATAAACGAGTAAAAATATCAGATAGAACTTTAGCATCAGGAGAGCTGCTGCAGAGGGGACAGCTAAAATTTATTTTAACATATGCTTTGGGCACACCAAAAGTTGTATCAGGCTTATACCAAACTGATGAATAAACGGACTTCCTCAGCAAAATTGGCAATTTGACCTGCTCCAAAGTCAAAATACCATTAGATTGAACTTGCCTCGTGAATAGATATGCAGTTTAAATTTTCCATAAATATTATAACCTTGTCTTGGGAAGTTTTGAGTGATAAATCGGTGGGGATGAAGGCATTAGGTGGTGGTAGATGCAATTTTCCATCAGAACCAGATGTCATCCATTCCTGCAATGAAAAGGAAAAGAAAAGGAACAAAATCTTCATGGTTTTCTGAAAAAAGACATGTTTATTGGAAAAATAAAAGGGCATGCATAGCTATGCAACAATGATTCTGTATTCTTCACTGGTTGTATAAATATGAAGACAAACAATAACCAACAAACCTGAATTTTCGAGCCAGTGATTTTCTCAATACTATACATAGTTCCATAATAGGGCTCTACCATGTTAGTTTTCCCTTCAAACTTCTTCGACTCCCAAAAAATTCTGAAATCCAGAGCTAATTACAAGGCATGCTGTAACTCAATCATATCACTTTATAATATTTCCTACCCTTATAAGGAATAAAAATGCCAAATATGATAACTCTAAAATAGGCAGATATGCAACCATACATAGACAGTAATACATTTACAAAATAAACAATCAAACAGTTGTAGAAGAACACATTAAAGATTCAAATCATATAGTTGTGTTACTGTTACAGAAATTATGAATAAATGTATAGATATTATAGCTTGATCCTAGGAAGCTTGACTGTAGGGATTGACAATAACACCCTACCATATTTAGGCACACAACATGTATATAAATAATGCTGTATAGTGAATACAAAAACATCAAGTATTCATAACATGGTATATACTTGGTTGTCCAAAAATTCAAGGTTATGCCAAAGTGTAGAATTTCAGTTTTTCTTTTTCTACTTGTAGCTGCAAGTGTTTGGGTCACCAGGTTAAGGTGATGTTTGAGTCTCATTGCCGCCTCAATTGGAGTCGTCAATCACTGATCATAGTCTGGTCGAAAGCCATTCACTGGAGGTCTTGCAAGTGCACCACATGAGCGACCAGAAGGTCTGTCATTTGCTCCCATGCACCAGCACGTGACAACACATGTTTCTGAGACATACTGCCCTTTCACTTCTCCCGATTTCGCCTCGCCCTCCCAACTTGCCTGGGTGTCTAATCCACCATCACCATCGACTGTCTAGAGGGGGGTTTATGCACCGCTTCGCCACTGCCACTATAGCACAATAGCCTTAACTACTTTGTGTTTTATTTTCAGAAGTTTGGTGATATTGTCACCCTAAGAAACCTATTTTCTGTTATTGGAAAATGATGCATCCTTGGTATATGTTGGCTCAACACATGGTTATACTTAACTCTTCAGATTGACTTGCCATGTAATTTTGAGACAATTGTGTGGATGTATATTACTTCATTTTCTATGGCTGACAACCACAAATCAATTATGGTTACAGATCTTATTCCAGTGATGTCTAAAGTCCCTAAACATAAGTTGACAGGTCCTAATTATTTAGATTGGAGCAAAATAATTGGAATTTATCTGTGGAGCATTTCCAAGGATGAAATTCTTACAAATGATCCGTCTTTTGATAATACTAAAAGGGAATGGCTAAAAGATGATGCAAGATTATTCTTGTGAATTCGGAATTTGATAGGTACTAAAGTGGTTAGTATGATTAATCACAAGGAGTATGTTAAGGAATCATGGAGTATTTGGGATTTTTATACTTGGAAAATGAGATTCTCCTATTTATGGGGTTTGTAAGCATTTTTATAGGGATGAACAAAGTGATCAACCTCTTCAATCCTATTTTATGAATTCTAAAAAAGTTTATAAAGAACTCAATGTTTTGTAAGGTACAACAAACTCAACGGTAAAAAATGGCAGTTATAAGCTTTCTAGTAGGTCTCAATTCTCAATTTGATATGGTAAAGTCACAAATCTTCTCTAGTGCAGAAATTTCTACCTTACACAATTCTCCAGAGTTCTGCATACAGACAATACCATTGTTGCTCCATCTATTCAGGCTTCAAGTGCCCTTGTCAGTTGGAATAATGAACATTTCTTTAATCGAAGTCAAAATAAGGAAAACAATATAGTGGGTTGAGAAAAGAGGAATTATGATACAAGAAGTGTTGAATGTAACTACTATTAGGAACTGGGTCATATCAAATGCACGTCCAAAACTACCAAAAAAAACTCACTCAGCTCATGTTGTAGCTATTTCTACCACACTCAGTACATCTATCTACCACACATAGAGCTCATCTAACTTTATCATTGCCATTGCTAAAATAGGTAATTCTGAAAGTTGTCTCCTTTCTTCCTCCAAGACTTAGTGGGTCATTGATTCCGATACTAATAATTGTATGACAGGGGGATAATGATGATTTGTTAGTATAACAAATTATTCAACAGTCACAAAGTGTTGCTTCTACACATACTATTCATACAACAACACCACCGCCACCGCCACTGCCACCACCACCACCTATTCATCACTTCTACTCTAGACGACAAGATGTTCTTGATACATGTCTAACACCAATTCCCCCTTCGGCATCTTATTCTGTGGATACCAATCTTGACATTCTAGTTACTCTTTCAAAAGGTAAACATCAGTGCACTTATACAATCTCATCTTTTGTTTTATTTGACCATTTGTCATCCTCTTCATGTTCTTTTGTTGTCTCTCTTGATTCTGTGTCTATTCCTAAAACTATTCATGAGGCTTTGTCTCATCCTAGTTGGCAAGCGACAATAATAGAAGGGATAAATGCCTAGATACTAATTGTACATGGAATTTAGTGAATTTACCAGCAAGAAGAAAGGTTATCACATATAAATGGGTATTTGCTATTAAAGTCAATCTTGCTAGCTCAGTAGCTCGACTTAAATCTCATCTTGTTGTCAAAAGCTATGCTAAGACTTATGGTGTAGACTACCCTGATAGTTTCTCTCCTATGGGTAAGTTCACATATGTTCATTTGTTTGTTTCTATGGAAGCTACTCATGTTTGGCCTTTGCATCAATTGGACATAAAGAATGCGTTCCTACATGGAGATCTATAGGAGAAAAGTTTACATGGAGCTACTACTTGGGCTTGTTGCTCAAGGGTAATATAAGAAAATGTGCCATCTTTGAAGATCTTTGTATGATTTGAAATAGTATTCAAGCTTGGTTTGGAAAATTCAATCAAGGCATTAAACAATTTGGAATGAACAAAAGCAAATATGATCGTTCTGTCTTCTACAGGCATTCTACATCTAACATTATTATTTTTGATGTGTACGTAGACAATATTGTTATCAATGGCAATGATGCCATAATGATCTAATCTCTGAAAACATTTCTTCATAGCCATTTTCAAACAAAGGATTTACGAGTTTCTAAAAACTTCTTGGGAGTTGAGGTGACGAGGAATAAGAGTGGTATCTTCTTATCTCAAAGAGAATATGTGTTTGATTTGTCATCTAAAATAGGAAAATAGGGGTTAAACCATGTAATGCTCCTATGTCACCTAATTTGCAACTCACAAATGATAGAGATTTGTTTGAAGACCCTGAGAAGCATAGAAGACTAGTTGGGAAACTGAATTACCTTACAGTAACTTGTTGCTTACTCAGTTAGCATTGTGAGTCGATTTATGTCTTCGCTGACATGTCATCACTGGGCCGCTTTGGAACAAATCTTGTGTTAATTGATGGAAGAACCTAGACGAGGTAAACTCTATAGAAATCATGGTCACACTCATATAGAATGCTTCTCAGATGCAAATAGGCAGGTTCAAAGATTGATCAAAAATCTACCACAGGCTATTGTGTCTTTGTTGAGGAAAATTTGGTTTCATGGAAAAGTAAGAAATAGAATGTTATATCTCGCTCGGGTGTAGAATCATAATACAATGCTATGGCACAATTTGTACGTGGCATATTTCAACTTTTGACCGAAATTGGGCTTAAAGTTGATATGCCAACAAAATTATGGTGCGATAACTAAGTTGCTTTTCACATAGCCTCTAATCTTGTGTTTCATGAACGGACTAAGCATATTGAAATCAATTGTTACTTTGTTTGAGAAAAGGTGCAACAAAATCTAGTATCTACAAGATATGTGAAGACTAAAGCACAACAGGAGATCTCTTTACAAAGACTCTAAATGGAACCCGGGTTAAATATCTATGTAACAAGCTGGACATGATAAACATTTATGCTCTAGTTAAGGGGGAGTGTTGCTACTATATAGATTTTGAATAAATGTACAAATATTATAGCTTGATTCTAGGAAGCTTGATTGTAGAAATTGACAGTAACTCCCTACCATATTTAGGCACACATGTACATAAATAGTGGTGTATAGTAAATACCAAAACATCGAGTATTCATAACAAGTTGCAAACACTCCCTCATGGTGGTGCATGAATATGTCACATGCCCATCTAATAGACTAAGTCATGAAATGGTTAACTACCAATCCCTTATGTAAAATAAGCACCTAGTTAACTTGTTGAAACTACATGATAAAAGTTCAACAATCCAAAGTTTGAAGTTTCCCTTGATAAAATGTCAGTCAATCTCAATGTTGTTCTGTAGGATCACAATGTACTGAATTACGAGCAATAATAGCAACCCTGTTATCAAAGTATAAAGACAGATATATCATTTGGCAATTGCAATTCCAGCATTAGCTTTTGAAGCCGCAGTAGTTCACAAATTCCTTGAGCAATGGCTTTCAATTCAGCCTTAACATTTGATCTAGCTATTACACTTTGCTTCTTGCTTCTCTATACAAGTAAATTTCCTCTTACAAATGTCCATTATCCAATAGTAGATCTCTTATCATTGAGGGAACCAACTCAGTCTGCGTCTATAAAACCTTCCATCTTAAGATGACCATGCTTTGCGAATAATAACCCATTTCCAGGTGCTCATTTTAAATACCTCAAAATACAAAAGAACATCAAGATGTGATTCACAATGGGGCATGCATAAATTCGCTCATAATGATTATTGCATAGGCTTATATCTGGTATAGTATGGGAAAGATAAATCAATTTCCCAACTAACCTTTGAAATCTATCAACATCAATAGCCTTACCTATCACTAATTGTAATTTACGATTGGAATTAATACGTGAATATACTGCCTTGCGTCACAACATGCTTTTCCTTGAATCGATAAAAGATCCCCTTAGACCTATCAACTCCAATTCCAAGAAAAAATCTCACCTAATCCAAATTTTTAATTTCAAGTTCTTGGGCCAGATATTAATGAAATATGGTTATTTCCTTCAAATCACCCCGAGACCATATAACAAATGGTATAGTAATCTTACCACTGTGGTACTTGATAAAAAAGGTATATAGTGATCTTATCATTATGGTACTTGATAAAAAGGGTAACATCAATATTTTGGTAAGAATTGTGACTTAGCAATTCTTAGTTTCCAAGGAGTTCAATTGAGAGGAAGAATGAGATTGAAAATTGTTACAAAGAGAGAAGAGAGATAAAAATTAGATAGAGAGAGAAAACAACGAAATTTTGCTATTGCTTAAGAGATCTGATGCATAACTGATACTTAATAGAGGAAGCGAACAACCATTACATAAGAGACACATGATTCTAGTAATTATTCCCAAGCAATCACATCAACGGTGTGCATGGGTAAAAACAATTTTTTAAGAGTAAATGGTGATATTGGCCAATATGACGTTATTTGTTTTTCTCACAATTATTAGTCCTTATCGTCTGCAATAATTCCTTTCCCCTTAAAATCCTATTTTGATGTGGTTTCTTAGGATTTATGGTATGTAACTTAATAAAGTGATTAATTTTCCTCCACAATTTAAAATTAGTAGCAATAAAATTTCCATATATAGTAGAAACTAAGAAGCTTGATAATAGCAAACAGTACACAAGCACTTCAAATGAAATTCCACTTCCAGTGAAATTCCAAAGGTTAGCATGATCTTTAATGGTAAATTAAACAAATAATAAAAATAAAAGAGAAGCCAAAGTTAAATAATAGTGGAATGATAGTTTCCTCATTACTTAATACATACAAATATGTAATGTATTCCTTTTTTCTTTAATTTTCAACTCATTTAGATCTAATCCACTTTTTTTGGGGTCAACAATCATTCACCTTTCAAGATATTGATCAAGTCAAAACCATTAAAGACATAAATCTATTCACATTAAGCCACATAAACTCACCTCACATTGTTTGGAGAAAGTTGATCCAATACCATTTGGATTATGTTTGGACTAAAATTAGAAAGAAGGGATGACCCTACGAGCCAATCTTGAGGAGGGTAGATCTGAACTTTGAGAAGGAGAAATGTTATTAGATCAATTGGGAATCACAATTTTTTAGATCAAAGTTAAAATAAATAGGCTAGTACATGAAGCACATGCATATAAACAAAATGAACAACTTGTAGCATACATTCCAAAAAAGCATACATGCTATAAGGAAAAAATAGCTTTTATATAGATGAGAAAGATAGAACCAAATACAAATTGTATGTTGCACATAGCCACAAAATACACAAATTTAGTCAAAGTGCAAGGAACAATACGACAATAATAATAGGTTACATGGAACTGGAAAATCTTAAACGTTTTTATGGTCTTTACAGCAAATTGGTCCCACTTCCCCACATGGATTAACTCAAAAAAGTTATTTTGACTAAAAACATACCCATACAAACTTGACCACATACAACTTTTAAATTAGTTCCCGTAATAAAACAATCAGTGGACAACGTTGCTCAGGATACAACATATTGGACTGCCTTAAAGGAGAAAGCAGTAAACTAATATAAACTATGCAAAAGCTCTCAAGATTGCAAACTTCATTTAGGGTAGAGCAAAGCTTACCTGCATATTACAAGAAACTTTGACTACGTAATCAATTGGAGGGATTTTGTCCTGATAGTGGAATCCTGTCTCACAAACAGCTGCAAGCTTCATCCAGATCAAACAAATTATAAAAAATTTTATGAAATCTAAGAAAACAAGTTCCAATGTTGAATACCAGAGCAAACAGTAGGTTAGACACTTAAAAAAACTAGATCAATTTTGTGATGGATTCAGTAGGATTTCAGGGAACACAACATGAAATTAAAAGAATCTAGTAATACCTCCTAAAAAAATAAAATAAAAAAACTAGATCAATTTTGTGATGGATGCAGTAGGATTTCAGGGAACACAACATGAGATTAAAAGAATTTAGTAATAACACCTAGAAAACCATAATGCAAGCCATATGACATGGTTGAGCTTGCATAAATATGCACACACAAACATGAAACACAAGAGAAAACATAAACCTACATGTAAGCATACATCAATGTAAATAGATATATACATATATATGAGCCTCTCTACTATGTAGGGGTAAGGCTGCATATTATCAGACCCTGCTTCATTGCGAGACTTTGGACTGGGTGTGATGATGATGATGATGCATGCATATGTCATAAAAACAATGGATGCATGCAATGTTTGTTATAGACATACAGGCATACAAGTACATTATGCTTGAAAAAAGGGACAAATT
>JAOQMP010000005.1:31801809-31817478 GCA_027563575.1 Erythroxylum pedicellare
TTGCTTAAGAAATTATAAGACTTCAGCATCCTGCAAAATTTTATAGCATTCCAATTAAGGGCCTTAATGTTTATATAATTTTTTTTATAAAATTAAATCAAAGCATCTTTAATTTCTGAAATTCCCCCAAATTGGTCCAAGCCGGTTCGTACAATTGGGCCAAGGGGATTGAGCGTGCTAGGGCTAACAATGATGGTGAGACGTGATCGCTACTTACCAGACGCTTTGGTTAAAATTTCGCAGGTTTGGACCCCACTTTGGTTTTTGGGGAATTTCGGTGGGCACCATCCAACGGTGATAAATTAGCTCTTGGAGTCGAACGTGCGTCCAAAAACAGCCGCAACTTTAGAAATACTGTTTATAGTCTTTAAGTTGCGGGCTTCCAACTGCTTAAGATAACAACTAGCGGATGCACGCGCAATTGCGCATTAATAATCTAAATAAATATAATTCCCGTTTAATTTAAGATTAGGGAGTATTTATAAATATATTATATTATTAAAAGCTAATGTTAGAAATGAATATTATGTAATTTAAAATTTTATACGAAAAAATAGATTTGGGTTGTTGCGGATGAAATTTTTTCAGAAAAGGTAAAAATATAGAAGTTAAACATTTATAATGAATTAATAAAATAAGTAAGTTGAAATTAAAAATTAAAAAATAAGAATCAGAGTCGTTGGATGAAACGAACAGTTGTGCTTAGTAGTACCTAATAAGTAAGGAAGTCGAAGTCACGAACTTGCAGTCACAATTATGACTAATAAGTCACAGGCGATTGTGCTTAGTAGTAACTAATAAGTAAGGAAGTTGAAGTCAAGAACTCAAAGTCACGGTTGTGACTAATAAGTCATAGGTGTGACAATGAGATAGAAACGGGAGCTGTTGGATCAAAGGGACGGTGTATTGAATACACTTAATAATTATATTTTATTGTTTGTATATCCAATATCACCACGCTGAGCAGTGCGAGGGATAAAGGAAATAGGAAAGGTTTTGGCATATGCGTTTTTAAGACGTGTAACAGTTATCCAGTGATGACAAGGGGTTTTGAACAATATTTGATTAGCAATTGTATCAAATATAACTTTATGAAATAATTGCAAGAAATTATTTCCCAACAATATATCTATACCACTATCATGAAAATAAAATGGGGGACACTTGATTAAAAAGGATCCGAGTATAATTATCGATTTTTCTATTCCTTTTTGTATTTCAATAAGATTATTAGATATATCTCTACCTTTTATTGTAGGTAAATCTTTATGATATTCTGATGGATAACAGTTTGGTTTACATAAACATGTTCCTGATCCACTATCAATGAATGCAGCAAAATATTCTGCTTTATATTCCCGATAGGTTAATCCTATAGGAATATATATACTATAGCGACTTGTCATTTAGGAACGTAAATTAATTTCCCATTATAAGTTATTGTTAAGCCATACGTGGTAATCTGATATGGTTTAACATTTTCTAGAAATGTTATTCCTAACATTACTTCTAATGTATTATTAAATCCTTCATTTTCTATTAATAACCGAATAGGTAGTATATCTTGTCCAAATCTTATTAAAGTTTCTATGGCTTCATCTATAGAATGTAATTCTCCATTAAAATTTGTATATTGATGTATTTCATCTAATTTGTATTTTTGTAATCTAGAGCATAATTTATGATTAATGTAATTTCCATTAGCACCTGTATATATATCAAAATACATGCTTTAAAAATTCAATCCCAACATTATAGTTGTTACAAACTATATACACAAAATACATAAGGTCTCATTATAATGAGTATAACCTAAAATCAAACTAAACATTTCCAAAATAAAACACATTATTCTTAGCCACTGGGTTGTCTTTGTCCCCATCTTTAAACCTTCTTATCAGAACCTATATGGAGGCCAAACCACCGTGCTAAGCATAAAGCTTAGTGGGGAATAACTAAATAAGATATCAAATGGAGACTGCTTTTAAAAGTCGTCTAGCATTCATATGTACTGAAATGTCACATTACAAACAATCTTAATTTCTTGATTTAAAGAGTAATCCAAACATTATTTGTATCAGAACAGATTATAATACATCAGAACATGATATTCTTATGTCAGAACAAAATGTATAAGTATTGGAATAGAATATCATTGCTTCAGAATAAAACCTAAAATCTCAAAACATGATATCATTGTGTCAGAATAGAACATAACTTGTAATAACCCATTTCTACACTTAAGGATTTAATTGTTAGATTGAGTCATATCATGTGAGAATTCATGAAGTGCATTTCATTTGCATGCATAATATGCGCATCTATACATGAATCATGATTTAGAGACATTGTAAAAATAGTATATGCACTCATTTGACATATCCCGGGGTATGAAAGATCTTAAATAATTATGATGTAATTGTGTGTTGATTATGACTTGAATTTTGTTTGATGAATTATAATTAGTGAAATGGGAATTTATTGTTACAATAGAGTGATTGATAAGGTGATATATGCATATAGTATTGGAAAAATGTTAAAGGACAAGACAAATTGATACATGAGAATTTAAGTTGATTAGGCCTATAAAATAGTGAAATGTGGCGTTGGGAATAAGTAACAAATGGCTTAGTTAAATGGGAGATAAATGGCTTGAGTACATGAGTGACAAGTGGCCTAGGAATTATGTGACAAATGGACTAAACATTAAGTGACAATTGGTAGTATGAGAAGAAGACACATGACATAGCTCTTTATTGGACAAGTGGCATGACATTTTGTCTCACCCCTCTCCACACATTTTCACCCCACGACCTCTACACTTGAAAGACATCTTCTTTAATGTTTTGGTTACTTGCTACCCTCTTCTTTCTTCACACCAATGCACTCTCACACCACCTCCATAACCCTCGAATTTTTGTCAAAATTTAGTAGTCTTCATCTTGTGTTTAGAATCCTTGTCATTCCATCTTGCTCTTGGAGATGCTTTATCCTTGCATGTTTAGAGGGATAAATTAGACTGATGATTAAGGGGGTTTTGAGATAAACAAGTAAGTGATTTGTTCATCTATTATGACATATATTAGCATAACATTCATGATGACTATTTATGGACGAACTTGGTTGTGAAATTAATGATGAAGTTGTGTTGAAAATTTGATGGATGAATTGGTTTTGTTTTGTTGTATGACACCATAGGTTAGAGGCTATTCAATGGATGATTTTAGATTGGGATTTGAAGTATAATTAAGGTATAATTTACGTATAATCAATGGACTATTATGATGGTGTTAGAATCCGGAAAAAAGTTGAAGGAAATGGATGGTGAACTTTATGTTCACCCATCCCATGATCGTGGAAGTTGCATAAGCCCCTTCACACAATCGTGGAAGCTACATAAGCTCCTTCCTAAGATCATGGGCAATGTATTGGAGTGAGAAACCTTCTATTTTGTCTTTCCACATTTATGGAAAGCTACCCCACAATCGTGGGAAATGCGCTGAAATGAAAAATTCTATTTTGTGTGATTGTTGAACTAACTAAGGATAAGCTATTATACCTTAGTGTATTTGGACTTGATTGAGGCTTAAAATGAACCTGGATTGTTGTTGGATTAATTAGTTAAGGGTTTGATAAATTTAGGTTGTTAATTAAGGTTATAACTTAAGGAATGGATTGTTTGAGATCAATGTATCTAAATCTGAAATTGTGAGTTGTTAAAGGAATGAAGGTGTTCTTATAGATGCAAATGTGATCCAAAGGATATGAGAGATGTGAATTAGGTATGAATGAATGAGAATTGGGAAATTGTGTGAATTTTTAATGCTAGAAAAGGATTGGTGAATGAATGATTGATGAATCTTGAGTAAACAAGCTTTTTTAAAGCATAAACCTAATTGCAAATAGGATACATACAAGCTATGATGAATGAATGAGCAAGATTTGTCAATAAGATTACATACTTGAGATAGTCAATTGAGCATGCATTAAACATAAAACATATACATGTGTATAATTGAGTACTCATTTGGTTAAACAAGTTAGTAATGTGTAGATATGTGTGTATTGCATGATATAGAAGCACAAATTGATCGACAACATCCAAACATTACCTGATCATCGAGGAAATAAGTAATCTGGAGCATACTAAGAGTCAACTTAGATTTTTCTCACAATATTTGATTTGTTTTTGTTTAAATTCTAATTATTTATTGTTACCTATAAGATTGTGATAATTTCAGACATTGATAGTCTGAGGAGTTCGATATTTGGGAATGTATTGGAAGTGTTATCTACTTATATGTGAATGTGGGAAATGAGTCCTCAACTAATTGTTGAATGTTAGACTTAGATCCGATGAATGCGATAAATGCCTGTGTACACTGAATGAAAGTTGTTGATGGCATATTATATGATTTGATGCATTTTATGACATTGATATGCATGATCGGATAAAAGAGTTATGAACGGAGTGACCAGTATGGAGAGGAACTTAAAGCTGAGAAATGTGCATAAAGAGCCACAGGCCTAATGATTAATGAGCCCAGTATCCACAATAGGTACGGGACACTGTCTGAAATGAGCCCTACATTCGCAACGGATATGGCACAGTTAAATTGACACTCGGTCATTACAAAATAAAAATAAAATGGAGTCACATGTGCATTGGCATTTATATATATCATGTATGTGACATATAGATAGTTGTCAAGAATTACTGAATTGTGTTGAAATAATAATATGAAATGTTTACGTACATGTTGAACTGAATGATTGAGATGAATGATTGGATTGTTTGAGATGTCATAATGTGTTGGTTTAAATGTGAGATACATATATTGTGATTTGGTATCCAAATTAAATGATGTGATAAATGGGAATTGTTTTTTAAGAATGTGATATATTTAAGAATTTAGGTTTTATGTTTGTCATATTATGTCCTGACTTGAGTGAACACATCGATAATAGCTCACTCACTGAGTTCGCAAACTCATCAAAATTACAACATTGATTTTCAGGTATTAGGGTGACTTAGCTTTTAAGACAATCTAGTAGCAACCTAGTATTGTCCATTTTGGAACCTAGAATGGCTCAAAGGTTTAGTCAGCTGATTCTGAAGGGTCTAGTTAGATTATTTTGGTCCAGTACCCAGTTTTATGTTATACACATTGTATAGAGTTGTGAACTTTCACATGTTATGTATTGTATAAACATGAATTATGAGTGTAATGAATGTTTATGTTTGTGAATCAAACGCAAAGAATCTCAGATGTCTTTGGTAATGTAAACACATGGATTATAGAATGTAACGACAATGTAAACCTATAGCTATGAATAATAAGAGGAAACTTAGTTCTTCAAAATCCTTATGTTCTATATGATGCTATGATAAGTTAATGTGACTGCTCTAACATGCTGCTTCCATAGGGTATATGCTCGAATATTCTCTGAAATGTCAGTATATGCCCTATGGTAGTGGGATGTTACAAAACTTGTATCAAATTAGACTTATTTGTGTTAGAATAGAACTTGATTGTATCAAAATAGAATTTAGCTTGCAACAGAACGAATCATATATCAAAACACAAATAGATTAGCCTGCTAGTCCTTTTTACAGAAATGGGTAACAGAACCAGAACAGGAGATACCTATGATTGGTATCATATAATAAAAGAGACTTATGCCTCAGTAACAGAAGACACTACCTTGTCTAATATCAGAAGAAACCAAAGTGTCGATATCAGGAGACACCGAAGTGTTGAAGTATAGAAGACACATTAGTGATATAAGAGCAGCTGTAGACCCTTCTAGGCATACCTATTTACCCATAACTAGAACTTGGCAGTTTTAAAACAAAACATTTACATTTTAGAATCCTCATGTAAAAGTTATATTGCAAAACATATGATTTTGTTTCATTTTGCTCAACTTGAACATATTCATTCACATTTGATCAAACTTAACATGCCTTATAAATATAAGCATTTGCAATGATGCACCAATGGATACATTAAGTAATTACACATTACATGAACTCACATAAGTTCCCAACTCATAAACATTCATAACTAATACATTACTTTTGTTCTTAAAATCAAATTAGCATTGATAAGTAAACTTTATTCCTTTAACAACTTATAAGTTCCAAAATTAGACACTTTGATATCAAATAACACCTTCCTTAAGTTATTACTTTAATTAATAATCCAAACCTTATTCAACCTTTTTTTAACTCATTCCACATTAAACTAGGTTCATTTTACACCCTAATCAAGTCCAATTACACCATTAAAAAATGCCTTAACCTTATATAGTCCAACAAATGTACAAAACCAACCTTTTCCCTTCCAAAGAATTTCTCACAACCATAGGTATGTTCCATATAAATCCCACGATTGTGGGATGAGTGAACCAAAGGTTCACTCACCCATGACCTTCATTTTGTTTCCAAACTTAAATCTTTTATACTCCATCCAACACATCTTCACCAAAGTCCATCAATTTCACTTCAATTCTACCTTATTTATACTTCATTCCTTTATCAAATTCGTGTGAAAATCCAATTCAAAAATCATTCATTAGGTAACTCACAAAGCATTATCTTTCATACATGAAAACCAAAACAGAATTTGCTACACAACGATCAATTTTCCAGCACTCATTTATCATCATCATAACACACATTCCATGCTAATTCAATCATCATAGAACTTATATTAATACATGCTATCAAGTTTAGAATTCCCTTACCTATTTAACTTCAAATTCCAACTCCTAAGAGCCAGCTAATCTAGCCCTTCCAAGTAACCAACACACATCCAAGCTCAAGGTGGAAATCTTAGCACTAAAAAGATAATATAGAGGATAACAAGATCTAGCTTCCTTGATGCAACATCTTCCAAAGATTCTAAGTGAAGTTGATCCAAAATCTAAAAATTCTTGAAGTTGAGAGGGAGTGAGAGGTTTTGATGGTGAGAGTAGTGAGAAGGTAGTAGAAATACCAAATGAGCTAGAGTGATTTAGCTCTTACTTTGCAAGGCATCCTAACTTTGAAGGGACACATGTCCTTCTATGGGGTGACCTACATGGCAAACATATGAGTGAGCCACTTGTCTTCTTATCATGCTATCAAATGCCACAACTCAATTAGGCCATTTGTCACTCAACCAATGTTGCCAATTGTGAATGCATTAGCTATGCCAAATGTCACTAACTCATAGGCTTAGTCATCCAATTTTCCATGTACCAACTTGTCTTGACACTTGACATTTTCCTAGTCCAAATGTACATTTTAATACCTTAATTTCCTAATGATACCAATTAATTCCAAATCACTAAGTATGGTCCATTAAACTAAAATTCAAAACATATACAACTTACAATCATGTCACAATTTTAACACTTATCATATATACCTTCTTAAACATGCAACATTTCAACTAGGGTATAATTTGGGGCCTTACATGTAAATAACATAGAATAGGGTTTGTTCCAATTTATGGAGATTTTGTAAATATTCCATTATAAAAAAAGTGAGAAATTTTGAAACAATTGGGATTTTTGTAAATTGGATGCAATTACTAATTCATGATCTAGCATGTATAGAATGAAAACTTCATTCTCGATTCTAAGAGAATTTTTACGAAAGCCTTTCATTTGCTTCTTTTCGATAGAAGTTTTATTTTCTCAGGAAATTAAGAAATAATAAATCTAGAAATCTAGGAAAAAAGATAGGTATCAATAACTTATCCATTTTTCTAAGGAAAAAATTTTGGTTCAAAGGACAAATGGATTTTCTTCCTCATTAAATTAATGAATTATCTTGGATCTATGTTGAATTGGTAGATACATGTATCAACCAACTAGATTTTTTGATATGATGGTTAATCAATTCTATTCAATTTGACCTTGAAACAATTCATTACATTAATATCTATCCAATCTAATATTTTTTTAGCCTATATTAGTTAGGTTAATATATATTTGACTCACCAAGTAAATCCACTTTCTCCTTTATAAATGAGCTACTATGAATATATTCGATATATTCCTTGCACTAAATTCTAGTTGTTATTATTATTGTTGTTATAAGGTATTTCTAGTATTTACTTTACATTGATTTTATTTATATTATATTTCTATAGATAGATCTTATTTACATAATGACTGATTCAGGAATTCAATCAAAGAGGCCCTTTAAACTTAGTGGTTGAGTAATGCCTTGGTAAGGCGTAAGTGTTTGGTAAGGAGTAAGTGATCAATTCAAATACAATAAGGGGCTTTGCCTCTTTTTTCATAAAACCCCCTAGGTGGTATTTATATTTTATTATTTTAGTTAAACAAAGAATAGAAATATTGTTGATATTTGTAATAAAATAGTAAGAAAATTTATAATTGATTATAGTTTAATGAATCTTCATTTTCAAAAAACAAATTGATTTCTAAATTTTACTCTATTTGAAATTATAAATAACTTGAAATAAATTCTTATAAGTTAACATTCTAATGAGATTTATACTATAATTTTTAGACTATAAAGAATTCTAGTCATTTATAAAGTTGAACATTTATTTGGTTTTTATTATTAATTTGATTCTAATTTCTTTATTTTATTATAATACAATGAAAATGAATGATTTAATTAATAAAATGATTGGATTATTAATTAATGGATATCTTATTATTAATTAATGACTAATGAATGATAAATTGACTATTCAATCACAAAATTTTTCTATTTTCTATTATTCCATTATAATTAATTGTAAGGATTAGATTATAAATCAATAAAAGAAAAAGTAAGTGGACCTAAACATTAAATTCAGACTATATATGCTATTCTGATATTCAAATTCGATATATATGTAATTGAAATAGTAGATCTGCTTTTCCTTTTCTTTTATTTTTTAGACTCTAAAAAAGATATGTCGATATTTATAATTAAATCTTCTTGTTCAAATTTATATTTCTTTCTTCTACGCTCCTTAGAAAAGTTTATATAAAGTCATAACATAAGAAATATAAGAGACACCTTAAATATTTTTCTTGCACAAGATCCATTTCTATTGACATTTGGCTTCATATATAAAATATTTCCATATTGATGGATAAAATAATATATTTATTTTGATTCCATCAATGGAAATCTAATGCAGAACATAATAGGTGTGAGAAAAAACTTTTATTTCAAGTTTCCTAATATTGTATTGGATAATATTAAGGAAATAATAGCATTGGATCGAATAAGAGAAAAATTCATTCACCTTTTTTCTAACATAATAGATATAAAATAAATAGAAAATATTCAAAGTTCTTTTCTTACTTTGACTTGTTAAAAGACATACTCTAGTGTTTTAGATTCATCTAAAAGAAAAAAGGAAGAAAAAAAAGATGAAAAAAAGAAAGAATAAAGTATTAAAATAAGAAAATATATGATATTCTAGTAATTTAATGCACATAGAAATTCAAAGAGTACATTCAAATATTTAACAATCTCACAAACAAGATCTAAGAATATATGATACTCTAGTAATTTAATGCACATACAAATTCAAAGAATACATAAAAATATTTAAAAATCTCACGAGTAAGATCCAATAATACAATTAGATTGATAGAATGTGAGAAGGAAGTCCAAGGATCATCAAACAACAAGAGGGGAATCACTTGTTCTTTGAATAGTTCTTTTAGAAAATGCATGGTTCATATGGTTATTAAAATTAAAAAGGAATAAGTGATTCAATAATTGACTTAATATATTAAGCATGTCAAGTTATGGACCAATAAAAAATTTGTCTTTGAAATTTAGGAGAAATTAGAAGGGTCAATGTATGAGAAATCAAATCATACATAAATTATAGAAATTTCAAAAGCCCTAAAAATGCTATGAGGCAGTCGGAAATAGTTAAAGTAGTTGAATAGGAGGTCACTATGACTATAGCTCTTGATTATATAATAATTTCCTGTGGATTTGCTAGTCTAAGTAGGAGATATAATATTTTGATATTATTGTTTATTTTTATTTAAAAAAATCATCCCTATCATAATTGAAAAATTGTATGCTTTTTTAGGAAGGAATATAGCTTTATTTGCATATTACTTCTGAATTGTTTTTTCTTTATATCTTTTTCATGTTTGATCCCTCGTAATCCTCTTCAAATTATTTTTCTTAATTAGGGAAAATAGCTTCAAAATCCACTTTGTTCTTGAATTCTTTGACTTTGTCATATATTTGATTTACAAATTTAGTACTTTTTTTACTTGATACTATATAGATAAAAAATTGCCATTATTATTGATTTTTTATTAATATTTTCATTTCTATTTAAATTGAAACAAAGGAAGTTGATTAATATTATCCAAGGTTTTATCTCATATATGTTGTAGAGTACCACAAAATTTTAAACAAACAAAGTTCCAAAGTGGATATGGGATAATTTATGATTTCTTCATTCGTTTTGATCCAGTGGAATAGGTTTTTTTATTATCAAAATACCAAAGATTATACAGCTTGTTAGAGGAGATTTTTTTATTTTTTCTGCTTTAGATAGGGACTTTTTTTGTATTATTTTCAAAAAAGTTGATAAAGTGGGTACATATGTAAAAGAAATTCATTCTTTTCCATCACTTTAAAATGTATTAAAAAATATTGTGACATCTCCTTTCTTATAGCATCTTTAAATTAATTATTTTTTGTATATGAAAACTAACAATTCCATCATTTAATGTGAAAAAAGTAGTTAAAAGAAAATTTTCAAACCATAAGAGATCTTTATATATCAATATTTCTAACTTTGAAAATTTTTAAACTCCCATCTTAATCAAAAGTTTTATAAACAAGTCTATTTTGATAGTATGTCTCTTTAAAGTGAATATAGAATTCATCCTTTGTTTTTCCCTTTCCATTCATTTAGATCTATTTCATTTTGTTGATTTTATCCGAATCCTCCTTTTCTTCCAAAAAAAAATGAAGAAATAGGATTTTCTTTGGTGGATGCCTCTTATTCCTGTTTAATCTCCTTTGTTCCAAAAGTTGTTTCTATTTCTATTTCTACATTTATTTATTCCTCCCTTTCTTCCATTTTTTAGGCTTTTTTCAGTTCTTACTAAAAGTAGGTAACGATACTCTTCGTAAAGAGTAGACAGGGGTAATAAATAAGAGAATACTAAAGATTCAAGCCATAGAATTTCTCAACTCTATCATATGGTACCTATTCGATTGAATAAGTACATTAGATGTAACAGAATTAATTTGATACATCCAAACTATTATCAATCCAAACCATTTCATGAATAAAATGTGATCAATTAACTAACCAATAAAACTACTTTTTACAAATAACATATTTTTTTGAATCAAAATATATAAATCTTGACTAATCTGACTAATATAGAAGTTGGTAAAATGAAATCGCTGAACAATTAACAAATGAGATTATGAAACAAAAAATATGGTACAGCTAGGATGGTTATTATATGTGGTCTACCCAATGCTATATGTAGAGGTGCATAATAGATTAATAGGAACATTATGAGCTTTCTGATAATAACACTTGTTATTATTGATACCTTCTTCTTAGTTCCTTCTTCTCCTTATTTTATACCACAAGCACGGAGCAGAAGAGATAAGAGGGCTCTATGAAGAATGTGGTCAAAAATACATAGTAGAGTCTAACCACAATGACAAAATTGAATATCTTGATATATAAGGATACTAGATTACCTAATATAAAAAGGTTTCAAAATGATCAAAGCTTCCTTTTATTTTCTATTTGAATTTGTAAATTATGCAAGTTTTTTATTACTATATGATGATCTTGAAACTTTTTAAATGTGTGTGTGTGCCCGCGTGTAGAAATAGAGTATAGAAGTATAAAGTGATAGACTGGAAACGATTAGGTCAATGACACCAAAGGGAAAATTACATGAATGAAATTGGACTATAGATGGAATATAATGAAATAGATCCACTTTGAGGTTCCCTATAAAATAAGGCATGGAACGAAGACACTTTCAATAGTTATGAAGGAAAATTTGAGCTTATATTAGTCATGGATTGGAAATAGGAATGAACTATATGATATCTAATCTCCCATTGTTCCTTAGTAGCTTAGTGTTAAAGTAGTTGACTTTTAACTAATTAGTCATATGTTCAAATCATACTTGGGCATATTTGATTTATTCTGAATTCTTGAATTCGAAATTAAAGGGTTTGCTTTGACCTTTAAAAATAAGTAACATGCTCCCTGTGTCTTTCTTTATATTGCACTCTATCTCATCATATCATATTCTATTTTATGATATTTAAGAATCGTTGTCAATGCCTAGATAAAGGTAAGCCTAGTATAATCCTTTGTTCAATAGCTTGGGTGAGGCTATTTATAAATAATTTTTGGATGTACTTGTGCTAGCAAGTGCATCAAAGATGCAATCATCAATTCTCCTGAGAGGGCACAATTATTAGGTAAAAATATATTAATGACGTAGAACATATTTTTGCTATGCTCATTATACTTAGGTTTACACTATTATTTTGCCCAATCCTGACTGAGGAAGAGTTATAAGGTGAAAAAAATGATGATTAAGTCCATGTATACAATATCTAAACTTTAAACTATTAACAAGAAATAATAAATAAAAGAAAAAGAAAAAGGCAGGCCATTATATTTCAACAAAAGATACACACCCAAGCTCTATATCTTTGGGTTCATCATCCTAATCATGATTTTCCCACCTCTAAAAGGAAAGGTCCTTCCTCTTTTGGCCGAATGTGGGTAAGGAGAGATTCACCTGACACTATGGTTCACATCCATGTGCTTTAATCCTCTAAGCTACAGGCCCTACTTCATCTCTAGTAGATCTATTTCCAAGAATACCCTAGAAGTATGGTAAGAGATATAATGGCACTAAGTATTATAGCATGTATGGGGTATATTAAGAAGTGAACATAATGAATTAAGTACATCTAAGTATAGTAAGAGATACAATGGTACTTAATGTAAAAGACAAGGGTAAATGGTAATTTGTTCATTTTAACATGAACATACATCTGTAATTTGGCCATATCTTGGTATATAGACCTACAAATTGAATAATTTCAATTGTAAATTAAGCTAGAGACATAGATATAAAGCTTTCATGAAGGAACCTAAACTTTATTGTGCCTATAAGAGTTTTGAATTCTAGCTTGAAGTTAAGTTATAGTTGTAGTCCTTGTTTTCTAACAGCCTGTGTTATAGGTATAACTCCCGAAATAATTAACCAAATTGCATGAAATTTATTTCATTAGAAATTAATACATAGGGGAATGAAGAACAACTAATATGCAATTTTTCTAAAGTGTAACACCCCCTATATGGAACCTACAACCATCCATACATAAGGCAACTAATTTCCTGTACATACATTCACAACATGCATTTCGATTCAATGCTATACATATGCACATTAAAAAAAACCCTCCAATGCTTAACCTTATCATTTAAAAGTAGTAAAAATGTTATATTGACATAGTAATCCAAAAGAAAACATACAATTTCCTTTAACCATTATATATACAATCATCTTTAACTAAAAACACCTTCCAAAAGTACCTTTGTTTATATCTGTTGGCCTTGTTTCCTACAGATGTTTCCTGTACCTCACTCCTATGACTTGGACCTACACGGATTTACACTCATACTAAGCTTGAAAGCTTAGTAGGGAAACACTTAGTTTGGATGACCACTCACAGCGGTCATCCACTAAGCACACATATTCAGAAACATCACAACTCATATACCATAAATTTAAATTCATAAACCAAACATTGATATTCAATGCTCATGGAAACAATTATGGCATACTTAAGCAAAGTGCATAATGAAAATATGCTTCAATATGTTACTTATATACCGAAAATGGACATTTATAAGTCAAATATTGATATTCAATGCTCATTGATACAAATTATCAATATAATTGCACATTATTACAATTCATCATTACAACCAATAAAAATGCTCATCAATACCAATTATTCATATTGCCATGTTGAATTTCTTATTTATGATTGTTAAGTTTCCTTTCTGTGTTAAGCTTGCACATTTTGTGGGTGTGGCTAACAGGTGCTATGAATATCCGAAGATATCAAAGTCTGGATACCCAAAGATATCGAACTATGAATACCCGAAGGTATCAAACTATGGACGCCAGTGGTGTCAAACTATGGTAGCTACACTGTAATGCTATAGGCATGCCTATCTATCTACAACCAAGACAATAGAGTAAGCACTATAACATTTCCTTTTAACCATTTGCCAATTTCACAATTCATATATTGACAGGTCATATGATATACATTTCAAGTAATAAAATATGTATTTACATTCATACATGAAATTCATAACTTATCACCATTATAAAGGTGTAAAAATCACACTTTTATAAATCATACTATACACATATGAGTTATGAATATGGATACAAGTCATTTATATACGTGTAAATTTTCTTTGGAATGCATTATTCTCAATCTTATGTTCCAATCTTCAATCTCCCAATTCACATGTGGTATGTCATATTTCATTTATTTCTAGGTTTTCTAAAATTTTCATACACATTCAAAAAGATTAAGATAAGATTTGGTAGAAATCAAAAAGAAAAACAATGTCACAGTTGTGACATACACTCTTTCCATTCAATACTGCTACTTGTTCCTTAATACGCATATAGAAAAAGTCAGAAATGGGTTTCTAGGTCTTCAAGAATTTTTTTTGTGTATGTATATAGTTTCTATAGAACTAACAATCAGACCATTTGGAATTCTATATCATGAGATATAGGCAAAATATCACAAGCTGCTCCAAAACAGGGGCAACATCAGGTTACCTTTTTTTATATCAATTTTTAAGATAATAGAGCCATAATTAAGTTAGATTCCCTTGAAGAGATATTTAGATATATTTCTTAGGTTTCATATTCATTTAAAATCACACAATTTTAAGATCTATAGGTTGAGTTATGACTCAAACAATGTAACTGACTCAAACAAACCTAGACAGAATTCCACTACATGATACTCTTTTGTCATATACAACCAAGTTCATGCAAAGCAATACCAAAATAACACCAAAGAAACATTCCAATAACAATCCCACGTCTAAATGAATCTTTATATCCATTCAATCATACACAAATATAGGAATCAACTAAGTGAAGTCCCAAACCTCAAAATTGACAAAGTAAGTCTTTTATTGCCTTTCCTTCCCTTCATCTTTGGCTTTGTTTGACTCACTAAATAGAAACACCAAAAATATACCTCTCAATCCTACATCCAACCTTATAATTTCATTCATTCATAAGCAAAGTAAGAATAGATAATGGTGAAGAGAAATCCCTAACTTTTACCTTGATTTGCACCTAAGATTAGCTTGATTTCTTACATGAAAAATGATGGGATGAAGAAGGTGAAATGGAGAGGACAAAATTTTGAACTTAGAACCCCAAACATGTCATGCATATCCCCTCTCATATCCCTATTCTAGAACTTTCAAGACTCACACATATGCTTAATTCCTATTGGATACACATGATTTATTATTATTAGTCACATATGCCTTAATCCAATCGGTCCATATGTTAACTTTAGAAAAATTGCATATTCGTCCTTATTTTTCCTTTACCTACCAT
>JAOQMP010000005.1:31817578-31839234 GCA_027563575.1 Erythroxylum pedicellare
GCAAAGGAGTCGGTAATACTCTTCATCTTGTTTATGTTTTTATTATCCTTATACCATATCATGTATGGATTGGCATGGTGATTTGGATTTGTTGCTTCCTCTAGAAAAATGATTTCTTAAAAGTTTTGAAATCTACCGCTTCTCCAAATATAGCATGCTTTCTTTTTCCGATCCAACATTCATATGGTTCTAATTTTTTTAAAGATAAAGATCAATGTCTTATGAGTCTATTGGTTCAATTCCCATATCAATTTGATGTCTAGAGAAAAATTTGTAATAAAAAGATCAAAGTATGCTCAGAAAACAAACCCCTTCAGAAAGCATGGAAGTTGCAATCGTGCACCTGCACGACTGCAACATTCCTGATGGACCAGCGATGTCATGATCATGCAGAACCACGATCGCAAGTCGCCATGTCTCTCAGCAAAGTCACAATCATACAGAAGCGCAATTGCGACATTCTCCTTCTTCACTAACCTGTTTTCTTCTTCTTCTTTCTTTCTTTTCCCAGATTTTCTCACTTTTATCTTATTCAATGAACACATAAATCACTTCAACCAATTCCTCTACTTCCATTTCAGTTCTATAATACATAACAAAAACCAAAATTCTAGATTAAACACTAAAAACTCAGTCATAGGCATGCAATATTACACACGCCCGTATGTGCCATGCATACCCGTGCATATCCAAGCATGACTGTGCAATCACACTAGCTTCTTCCATTTTTTCTATATCTTCCATAAGTTTTCTTCATTTCTTCATCACATATTCTGCACTTCCATATCCAATACAACCTTTAAACCCATCAAGTGCAAGCTCATATGATAATTCAGGAAAACCGAAACCTATAGAAGCTTTCTCTCACTATTGTGTTTTCTAGATTTTTCTCACTTCTTTCTTCTTCATCTTAATCCATTCCTAATTCATATTCTCTATATTTTCATACCCATTACAACTTATCTTACACTAAACCAACTCAAAAATTCAAGATAAAAATTAAAACTTCAAAAACTGTATATGCACTCTGTGCTTTCTCTCTCTACTACTACGTTTATTTTCATTCAAAACCAATCCTATATTCAACGCAAAACCGAACCTATACCATTTTATACTTCTCTGCTATTGCTTCTAGTCAACTCAAATAATCTTAATAATAAAAAATAGAGCATACAACTATTATAGCATTAGCATAAGTCCGAAGTCACACCATTTTCATATAATGCATTTTGAACATCATCGAAGCTATCAGTTTATGCATGTACTCATTTCTAGCACATAAAACTTCATCAAACTCATTCATAGAATTTAGAAACTTAAAAACATTACTTACCTGATTCTTCAAGCTTAAAACTCACTCTAATACAAACTTAAGACATATTCACCCTCAAATATGCAGAAATAACATCATTCATCGAATACTAAACCCACTCATAAATAAATTTATTCATAGTGTTAAAACATCATCAAAGTCACTTACCTAATTTAGCTATTCCTAGTAGTAAGAGTGAATCAAATGCCTAGAAATTACACAACTAATGTTTTGGTGTTTAGTAAACTAGAAGAAAGTTCGATAGCAATGCTACTCTTAGTTAAGAACAACAAAAGACAGAGAGTTGCAGGAAAATGACCTTTCATCTAAATCATGTCACTATTGTCCTCTTGCATGACTTACATTTGTCACTATTTTAAGCTGCCGCATTTCGCGCATGCATATATGCTATTTATCATCACTTTAAGCAATCCATATTTCACACTATAATAGGTCCATATCTCAATAAATATATTTTTTTTAGTCCAAAAATACCCCATTTTTTTAAAATTTCCCAAAATTCCAAAATTATAATAATAATCTCAAAATACATTTTCAATACATAAAAACCCAAAATTCTCATTTTAACCACATTTCTTTTTTGTAATCATAACACAATTTTAACTTATATCATACATGTACTTTCATAAATATGTAACATTTCATCAAAGGTATATTTTGGGGCCTTATAACCTGAGTACGTGTTTGGACTTATAATAAGCCTCGATTCCTTCACCTGCACTATAGCCCTATTGTTGTCACAATACAACTACACTAGGTCAGTGGTGCTCAGAACCACACCAATTTCCATAATAAACTTCTTGTTTCAAACAACTTCCTTTGTCGCTTCTGAAGCTGTAATGCACTCCACCTTTGTCGTCGAATCTATAGTCATCTCTTGTTTGGAACTTTTCCAACTGACTACACCACCATTCAGTGTGAATACATATCTTGACTGGGATCTAAAGTCGTCCCTATCAGATTGGAAATTGGCATCAGTATACCCGCTTACCATAAGATCACCTTTCCACATACCATGAATACATCCTTAGTTCTTCTCAAGTACTTAAGGATATTCTTAACAGCCACCTAATGTGTAGTGCCCCCTTACCGTAGGGTAAACACGGGGATGCCTGGAGGTCATTCTGGTACATATCCTACGATAAGGGTGAGCTACGATCGATCACTACATTCACTTCACCTAGCATCATATCATTATTCAATTATGAAGCATCAATATAAAATCATAGTGTTTTAAAACCAACTTTTTCCTCATTTCATTGCATAAAAACTGAAAGTCTACATTATGTTTTTCCAACACTCCTTACATGTACGTCATCAAAACGTAATACAAAAGTACTATATAAAAGAGGAAAATATTCAAAGTCTATCTAGTCTATCCAAAAATCCCAGCAGACTCGACCTTTGAGCCGTGACTTCTCTTTCCAATCATAATCTACACGGCAGGTAGAGCCTCTCAGTAGCTAGAGTCGTCTCTCGATCCTGTAAAGACAACATTGCAATTTTAGTAAGTTTTGCGAACTTAATGAGGTAACCATCATCAATGATTCACTCAATTCATGCAACACAACAATTCACATAATATATAATTCACAACTTTGCATTTACTTACGTATCACTTATCACATTTTCACTTAAGCATAGGCAAATTTGGCATTTCAATCAATCAAACATACTTAACAAAATGCATATGAAATGCAAATAAGACACTTTCCAATTATTACGTTGTTGTGACCGAGTGCCTCAACTGTCCTGCATCTATTTTTGGATACTAGGCTTGTTAATAACTTTCCCTTTTTCGATAAGGATATAAGGCTCATTTTACATAGTGATCCTTAGGCTCTTAATCACTTTCTAAGATCGAGGCTCTTTCCACACTTTGAGCTTTAAGCTCTGATCGGTGGCTACTCTGGTCACAACTCTCATTATCTAATTATACATTCATGTATGGAACGCTTTGGTCATAATCAATCAAATTATGAATCACATAGTTCTTTACATTCACATACAAGCAGCACTTCAATATCTAAATCCATAGTTCATAATCATCGGACCTTTTGTCCGGAAATCAATAAAATCAATTCACATTCATTTATCATTCAAAACATAATTTAAGTAAACAATAATTGAGAGAAATAGTCTAGGTTACTCACAGGTCGCTTCCAAAGCTAATGCCTGGAAGTTCCAGCAATGTCTAGATGTTGATGTTCCAATTATAAGTGTTTATATCACATAATAAACGTATATCAAAATTTGCACACTTATAAGTGTTTATTAATGCACATGTATATATATGAAAGATGCACAATGCCTATTCATGACAATCTCGGGTATCTATCCATTATACTCATCATGTAAACATTTGTATTACCAACTCACATAAGTACCACGTATATTTACGATCTAAATCTCAATGAAACCATTAAAATCAGAGTTCATAGCTCATTGATCAAAATTTCAGATTTTTCCCAAAAACTGACTTTCTTCTATAAAATTGCTCCCCTATGTCTTAGGTTTCTAATGACACCATGATCATTCAATTTGATTCAGTATTGTGAATCTTATACTCCAAATAATTTCGGACAGCTTTTATTCTGAGACAATACCCTATACTTAACTTTCACCCTAAAATTAAAACTCTTAGAGTCTAATTCAGAATTTTATTTCTGCATATCATTTGTATCGCTTTGACTCTAGTTTACTAGAAATCAAGAATCAGTCCATTTGGATATGTATAGAAAATGATATGCCTAAAATACTGGAATATGTTCAGTGCAAAAAAAATTTTGTCGCGGCGAACGCCTCCAGTGAGGATTTCTTGTGAATTTTTCATAAGTTCGCCGCGGCGAAATCTAGAGTTGGTCACGGCAAACTTTACCCGAAAGAAATCCTATCTAAATCCTTCAAGTTCACCGCAGTGAAGCAAGGAGTTTGCTGCTACGAACTTCCACAGATTCATACCCAACTTTTTTCGACTTTAGATTAGATTTTAAGACTCTTCTAAATGGAATTTGAATTCAACTTTTGCATAACAAATGTAGCTATACATCTCTAGTTTTATCCAACTCAAGAATCATTTCATTAGGATAACTAGAGAGAAAGCTATAGCTAAAAGACTAAGTCATACTCAATGAACATTTTCCAGATAATCATTTTCACAACCAATCTATATTACAAACATGTATAGCAAAACTCATAGTTTTCTTACTCCTCATATACAACATCAATCCTCCACAAAACTAACTCCTAACCCATTATTTAGCATTTATATGGAAAAAAAATTCTCTATAGCTCATTACTTATCAAGCATATACGTATAAGAAAAAAAAATTCACAAACTCTTCATCATCCACGACACATACATACACAAAGCACCATTTCATGCATTAACCTCTAACTATGATAATAAATGCTCCATTTAACATTGGCCATAAAATTAAGGCATAACTTACTTGATTTAGCTACCAAATCTTCAAATTCTTCAAGAAAATAAAAAATAACTAACTTCAAACACAACCCACAATTATCACCATCTTTAGGGTTGGAAGGTTGGGGTTTTTGGTGGGAATGAATGAGAAAGCAAAGTGAAGGAGTAGCAAATGGAAGATGAGATGTTCAACGTGGGTGGAGATTTGAAGAATAAAAGAATCAAGAAGAAGAAGAGAAGAGAAGCTACAAAGGAGAAGAGAACTAAAACAAACTCCAATAGCTTTTTAAGAGAGAAACATTGAGAGGGAGCAAATAAAAAGGGGCTTTAAAAGTTTTAGTGGACTTAAGACATTATTTGGAAAGTGACATATGTCACTTACCACATTTCCAATTCTTATAACCTAAATCCAATTTCTATTCTAATTTTCAATGGAACTAGTGAATAAATCCTGAAGTCACTAATCAAAATTTCCATTTCCATTGGACAATAATTTCTACTACCATTTATTAATAGCTTTGCCACTTGGCAATTTTCCTAGTCTAAGATAAATACCCAAAAATTTCTAGAAATTTTTTCCTAAAACTTCAAAAATTCTAAATCAACAAATACAACCTCTCAACCAATTTTCAGCCCATAAAGACAACAATTCTCAATTAAAAAAATCACTTTTAGAAACAATTATACCTGAAACATCTGAATACATGTAAAGTCATTTTCGTGTGCAAAATTTAACTATTCACGTGTATGTGCATATCATATTATACATAAACATTAAATGCATTTTCTAATCTCTCAATCATCTCTCATATATTCTATTCTAGCCGTAACATGGCTAATGGGATGTTACAATTCTCCCCTCCTCAAAAGATATGTTGTCCTTGAAATTCTTACCTGATTGCTCAAACAAGTAAGGATATTGTCTCCTCATGTGCTCCTTCATTTCCCATATGGCTTCCTCAGTTGAGTGATTCCTCCACAGGACTTTCACCAATGGAATGACTCGGTTCCTCAACTACTTGATCTGTGATCCCACTATCTTGATCGGCTCCTTAACATAGCTTAAGAAACTAGCAACCTTAATCTCCTGAGCTGGTAACATATATGTCGGATCCGATCAGTATCTTCGGAGCATACTCACATGAAACACATTATATAATTAAGACACCTAATATCGTAAAGCCAACTTATAGGCCAAAGATCCTATCATCTCAATGATCTCATAAGGAATAATGTACCTAGGGCTTAACTTACCCTTTTTACCGAATCTCAAAACTCCCCTCTAAGGTGACACTCTTAGGAATACTCTGTCTCTTGCACTATACTCCCTATCACGTCGGTGTTGACCTACATAACTCTTCTGTCTATCCTGAGCCACTTTAATTTGGCTTCAGATTAGCTTCACCTTATCCACTGTATCTTGTATCAACTTTGGGCCTTTAACCATTCTCAAGCCCTCTTCATCCTAATAAAGTGGCGACTGGCATTTTCTACCATACAGTGCCTCCTACGGTGCCATTCTAATACTACTATGGTAATGGTTGTTGTAGGCAAACTCTATCAATGCCATATATTGATCCCAAGCTCCTCTAAACTTCAATACAAATGCTATAATCATATCCTCAACAGTCTTTATTGTTCTCTCACTCTGTCCATTTGTTTGAGGATGAAATGTTGTATTGAAGTTCAACTTAGTACCTATAGCAGATTGTAAGCTCTTCTAAAACCTTGAAGTAAATCTGGGATCCTTGTCCAATACTATAGATACTGGGACCCCATGTAGTCTCACCACCTCATCCACATATCTCTGGGCCAACTAATCAAGTGAGTGGGCCGACTTAGTCAACCGGTCCACTATGACCCATATAACATCATGCTTCCTCGGAGTCTTAGGCAATCCCATAATGAAGTCCATAGTGATTCGTTCCCATTTTCACTCTGAAATAGGTAACGAATGGAGCTTCCTTACTGGACCCTGGTGTTCAGCTTTAACTTGCTAGCAAGTCATACATTTAGCTATATATTCTGCCACTTGCTTTTTCATTCTGGGCCACTAAAAATGTTACTTCAGTGTGTTATACATCTTAGTAGTACCAGGATGCAGGGCATAGGTGGCCATATGAGTTTGCTCAAGAATCTTCTTCCTTATATCATTCACATTAGGCACACATAGCCTCTGTCTCAACCATAATGTCTCATCTCTCAACTCAAACTTGGAATTTGGATTCACCTCCACTTTCTTTATAAGCTTCACCATATCAGGATCTTTCCTCTGAACTCTTTTAAGCATATCATGCAACATCGGCCTAAGTTTCAATTTAGCAATCAAGGCCCTATCCTACTACAGTTCAAGTCCACATTTAGAGTTCTCAAGTAAATCAAATTGGGTAACCTCGATAATTGAATCTGAGCTGCACTAATATTTGACTTCCTACTCAAAACAACGTCCACCATATTAGCTTTCCCTGGGTGGTACTCAATAGTGCAGTCATAATCCTTCATTTTCTCAATCCATCTCCTTTGCCTCAAGTTCAACTCCCTCTAACTCAACAAATATCTCAAACTCTTATAATCTATGTATATCTGGAAAGTCTTTCCATATAAATAATGTCTCCAAATCTTTAGAGCAAAGACAACTGCAGCTAGCTCTAAATTATGATTGATTTTGTGAGACCTTAATTTTCTAAATGCATAGGCAATAACCTTGTCATGCTGCATCAATACATATCCCAGTCCTTGATGCGAAGCATCACTGTACACCACATAACCTCCAATCCTCAATGGAATAGTCAGCACCAGTGCAACAGTCAATCGATATTTTAGCCCCTTAAAGCTTTTCTGACACTCCTCATTCCATTTGGACACTACATTTTTTCTCAGAAGTTTTGCCAGAGGGGCTGAGATCAAAGAAAACCCCTCGACAAACCTTTGGTAATATCTGGCCAATCCTAGGAAGCTTCAGATTTTAGACACATTCTTCTGAGCTTCCCAATTCATCACTACCTCTGTCTTCTTCAAATCTACATGTATGATATCTCTATTCACTATATGTCCCATAAATATAACTTGATCCAACCAAAATTCACACTTACTGAATTTAGCATACAATTGCTTCCCTCTCGTCATCTATAAAATGACTCTCAGATGCTCAGCATGTTCCTCTGTACTTTGTGAATACACAAAGATATCATCAATGAACACAATCACAAGTTGATCTATGTAGGGCTGAAACACCTTGTTCATCAAGGCCATAAAACCTGTCGGACCATTAGTTAACCAAAACGACATCACTAAGAACTCAAAGTACCCATATCTACTCCTGAATGCACTCTTAGGTATATCAGCCTCAGATATCTTCAACTAATAGTACCCTGATCTCAAATCCAGTTTAGTAAACACTTGAGCTCCCTGCAACTGATTAAGTAAATCATTGATTCTAGGTAGTATGTACTTATTCTTCACTGTCACCCGATTCAGCTGCCTATAATCGATGCACAACCTCAAAGTCCCATCCTTCTTCTTCACAAACAACATTAGAGCTCCCCATGGTGAAACACTAGGCCTTATAAAGCCCTTTTCCAACATCTCCTGAAGTTGATCCTTCAACTCTTTTAGTTCCACAAGTGCCATCTTATATGAAGGAATGGATGTAGGAGCAGCACCTGGAACTAAATCAATTGTGAACTCTGTTTCCTAATCTGATGGTAACCTAGGTAGCTCATCGGGAAACACATCCAGGAACTCCCTAATCACTAGAATGTCTTGTACACTCTACTTAGCCCTAGTATCAATGATGTGGGCTAGATTAGCCTCACATCCTCCCTACATCAACCTCAATGCACTCATAAAGGATATCATCCTGGCTGGCACTACCTGACTAACTCCTCTGAATATTGCCCTCGGCTGACTAGGAGATTCCAGTACTACCTTCTTAATGTAGTAGTCTATGATAGCCCTATGAGTAGTGAGCCAATTTATGCCTAGGATAACATCTATCTCCCTTAACTGTAATATAATCAGGTCTGCCTCCAACTCTGCTTGATCAATCCTAATCAAGCACCCCTTGCAGACCTCTCCTATAATGGTAGTACTACCTCGAGGTGTACGTACCTCTAGCCCATACTATAGCAACTCCCTATCACAGTGCAATCTACATGCCAAATGCAGTGCGATAAAGGAGTGTGTGGATCCTAGATCTAGTAGTGCAAAGGCCGCAAAGTCATGAATAAGAAGCACATTTGCCATTACATCTGGTGAGTCTTGGGCCTGCATGGTCATAGCGTAGACACTGGCCTAGGACTACGATTGACTACCTCGTCCCTCAGTCCTCATGGAAGAACTCCCAAATCTAGCTCTGCCTCTCTTTCCAGATCCACTACCTCTGCTCTGTTAAATCGTAATATCACTCCTAAATTGCCCACTCACAGAAAACTGAGCTCCCAAAGTAGCAGGGCAATCTCTAATTTGGTGGTCCATAGAGATACATTTGAGGCAAGCTTTATTCAGTCTCCAAAACTTACCACTATGCCTCCTCTCAGAGTGCTCACAAACTAGAAACTGATTCTATCCTGCACCTCTTCCACTGACAGTCTGTGAAAATCTACCCTTTTGCCCAGATCATGACTGCCTAGATCCACCTAATGATCTGAAGGATCTTCCCTTTAGATCCTTGCTCTGTCTCTGTTTGGCTCTCCAGTTTCTCAATTTTGATCGAAGCAACTCTCAACTCGATGAAAGTACCCAGGTCTGAAAGTGCCAACTTTGTTCTAATCTCCATACTGAACCCGTCCTCAAACCTCCTACACTTGTCTTCTTCTGTCGAAATTAGAGCAGTAGCATAGCCCATCAACTTATTGAATTGAATCTCATACTCAGTTACTGACATCCTACCCTCTTTTAACTCTAAGAACTCCTTCATCTTCCTGTCCAAGTAGATCTTGGGCATATAATTGTCTCTGAAGATCCTAAAAAATTCTTCCCACTTTAGCTAGCAAGGCCTGGTGATACTGCCTAGGACAGTCTTCCACCACTAATATGTTGGGCCCTGCAGTAAGGACATTGCATTGTCAAATCTCTTGTCTAGCTCGCAATCCATCTAATTAAATACCCTTTCTGTCCTCTCTAACCATCCCTCGACCTCAGCCTATTTGTGCTACCGTATAAGTCCACAGCTCCATGCTTCCCTAGCCTATTATACCTCCTATCCTTCTTTCGAAACTCTAGGAGGCATCTCCTCTGATCAAGGTACCGAGAACTCCCTACTAGCTCCTACCGATCCTTGGTTAGCTAGTTGATCAATCTGATCACCTAGAGCGGATGACCTACAACAAACAATAACTTTAATCATTATCTGCATTTCTTATGATATTTCGTGCTTAACATTTCTAGATATCCCCATAGATGCCAAACCATGCTTTGATAACAACTAATTATAGTGCCCCCTTATTGTAGGGTACACACCGAGACACCTAGAGGTCATTCCGATGCATATCCTACAATAAGGGTAAGCTAGATCAATCACTACATTCACTTGACTTAGCATCATATCATTATTCACTTATGAAGCATCAATATAAAATCATAGTATTTTAAAACCAACTTTTTCCTCATTTCATTGCATAAAAATCGAAAGTCTACATTATGTTTTTCCAACACTCGTTACATGTACATCAACAAAACCTAATATAAAAGTACTACATGAAAGAGGAAAATATTTAAAATCTATCTAGTTTTTCTAAAAATCCCAGCTGATCGAACTTTGAGCCATGACTTCTTTTTCCAATCATAATCTACACAGCTGGTAGAGCCTCTCAGTAGCTAGAGTAGTCTCTCGATCCTGAAAAGACAATGTTACAATTTTGGAGAATTTTATGAACTCAATGAGGTAAAAATCATCGATGGGTCACTCAATTTATGCAACATAACAATTCACATATCATATAATTCACAACTTTGGATTTTACGTAAGTATCACATATCACATTTTCACTTAAGCATAGGCAAATTTGGCATTTCAATCAATCAAACATACTTAACAAAATGCATATGAAATGCACATGAAACACTTTCCAATTATTATGTTGTTGTGACTAAGTGCCTGAACTGTCCCATATCCATTTTTAGATATCGGGCTCATTAATAACTGTCCCTTATCTGATGAGGATACAAGGCTCATTTTACATATTGGGCTTTAGGTTGTTAATCACTTTCTAAGCTTGCGCCTCTTTTCACACTTTGGGCTTGAAGGACTAATTGGTGGCTACTTTGGTCACAACTCTCATTATCAGATCATGCATTCATGAATGGAATGCTTTGGTCACAATCAATCAAATTATGAATCGCATAGTTCTTCGCGTTAACATATAAGCAACACTTCAATATCCCAATCCACATTTCACAATCATCAGATTTTCTATCCGGAAATCAATACAATTTAATTCACATTCATTTTCATTCAAAACATAATCTAAGCAAACAATAATTGAGAGAAACTGCCTAAGTTACTCATAGGTCACTCCCAAAGCTAATGCCTGGAAGTTCTGACAAGGTCTGGATGTTGACATTCCAATTGCTCCTCTATATCACATAATAAATGCATATCAAAATTTGTACACTTCTAAGAGTTTATTAATGCGCGTGTATGTATATGAAAGATGCACAATCCATGTTCATGACAATCCCAGGTATCTATCCATTACACTCATCATGTAAACATTTGTATTACCAACTCACATAAGTACCATGTATACTTACGATCTACATCCCAATGAAACCATTAAAAGCACAGTTCATAGCTCATTAATCAAAATTCCAGATTTTTCCCAAAAACTAACTTTTGGGTCTATTATTCTTGATCATTTCGACAATTCAAATGGGAAAACTTGAAAAAACTTTCTTCTATAAAATTTCTCCCCTATGTCTTAGGTTTCTAATGACACCATGATCATTCAATTTGATTCAGTATTGTGAATGTTATACTCCAAATATTTTCGGACTGCTTTTATTCTAAGGCAGTACCTTATACTCAACTTTCACACAAAAATTAAAACTCTTAGATTCTGATTAAGAATTTCATTTCTGCATGTCATTTGTATAAATATGTCTCTAGTTTACTAGAAATCAATAATAAGTCCATTTGGATAAGTATAGAAAAAGATATGCCCAAAATACTGAAACATGTTCAGTTTAGAAAAAAGTTTGTCGTGGCAAACTTCTAGAAGTTCACTGCAGTGAACTCCTCCAGAGAGGAATTCTGGAGAATTTTTCATAATTTCTCTACGGAGAAAGCTAGAGTTGGCCATGATGAACTTTACCCGAAAGAAATCCTAGCTAAATCCTTCATGTTCGCTGCAGCGAAGCAAGGAGTTTGGCGCGGCGAACTTCCACAGATTCATATCTAGTTTTTTTTTTCAACATCAGATCAGATTTTAAGACTTATAAATGGAACTTGAATTCAATTCTCATAAATTATGTAGCTATACATCTCTAGTTTGATCCAATTCAAGAATCATCTTATTTGGATAACCAGAGAAAAAGTTATAGCTAAAAGACTAAGGCATACTCAATGAACATTTTCTAGATAATAATCCTCAAACTTTCCAAATTTTTATACCTAACCTATCTTGTACAAAGATCACCATTTTCTACTCCATTTACTCCCCATTTTCAACTCCATTTCATCTCAATATCATTCACCAACAAAGCATGTTCTAAATTTGATCATTAACCCAAAAACAAGATATGTTTATGTACCTATTCATCAACTCCCAATTCCTATTAAAACGTCTTTTTCACAGCCAATTCATATTACAAACATGTATAACATAACTCATAGTTTTCTTACTCCTCACATACAACATCAATATTCCACAAAACTATCACATACAACATCAATACTCCACAAAATTAACTCCTAACCCATTGGTTAGCATTTATATGAAACAAAACATCTGTATAGCTCATTACTCATCAAACATATATGTTTAAGCAAAAAAATTCACAAACTCTTCATCATCCACGAAATATACATACACAAAGCAACATTTCATGCATTAACCTCTAACTATCATAATAAATGCTCCATTTAACATTGCCCATAAAATTAAGACATAACTTACTTGATTTAGCTGCCAAATCTTCAAATTCTTCAAGAAAATCAAAAATACCTAACTTCAAACACAACCCACGATTATCAGCATCATTAGGGTTGGAAAGTTAGAGTTTTTGGTTGGAATGAAAGAGAGAGCAAAGTGAAGGAGTAGCAAATGGACAATGAGATGTTCAACGTGGGTGGAGATTTGAAGAATAAAAAAATCAAGAAGAAGAAGAGAAGAGAAGCTACGAAGGAGAAGAGAACTAAAACAAACTCCAATGGCTTTTTAAGAGAGAAACATCGAGAGGGAGCAAATAAAAAAGGGCTTTAAAAGTTTTAATGGACTTAAGACACTGTTTGGCAAGTGATATATATCACTTGCCACATGTCCAATTCTAATGACCTAAATCCAATTTCTATTCTAATTGCCTCTCAATTTTCAATGACACTCGTGAATAAATCCTAAACTCACTGATCAAAATTTCCATTGCCATTGGATAGTAATTTCTACTACCAATTATTAATAGTTTTTCCACTTGGCAATCTTCCTAGTCCAAGAAAAATATCCAATAACTTTTAGCAATTTTTTCCTAAAACTTCAAAAATTCTAAATCAACAAATACAACCACTCAATCAATTTTCAACATATAAAAATCACAACTCTCAATTAAAAAAATCACATTTAGAAACAATTATACCCAGAATGTCAATAAATGCATGTCTAGTCATTTTCATGTGCAAAATTTCACTATTTACGTATATGTGCATGTCATATTATGCATGAACATGAAATGCATTTTCCAATCTCTCAATTATATGTCATATATTCTATTCTATCCGTAACATGGGTAACTGAATATTCCACAATGACCCTCATCAGGTTTGACTAGTATCTGCTCACAACACTTAGAGCATATGATACATCGGGTATTGTACATAACATAGCAAACATGATTGATCCTATAGCTGAAGCATAAGGAATCAAACTCATGTGAGTCCTCTCATATTGTGTCTTTGGACACAAATATAGTAATGGAAAGTAGGGATTGTTCCTACGAGGAATTTTTAACGGTAAATGTTATATGTGTTAAATACTAAAATATTTTTTTGGGGGGGAAGGGGGTGGGAAGGTTTTTCACATAATTTAAGAAATTAGAAATAACAAAAACTAAAATTAAATGAAAATATTCAGATCCGTAAATTTAGTAAACAAACCTTGGTTTCGGGTCACCGACATTATCACACTAGTATGGATCCTTGATATAAAATTCAGTCCATTAATAAACATTCATTGGATGATGTTTTTCTCTTAAGAATAAATGAGTAGAAACATGTATTCTAAACATTCTTATTAATCAACAACTTAGATACGATCTTAAGTTTAACAAATTAATAGCTTTAAGAACTAAGAAACCAATGAAGAAGACAACTCATGTATGATATGCATTTAATCAAGTTAAGTATCTTCTTAAAATTTCCAACTCTAACGTGAAGATGGTAATCCTAATTGTCACTTATGATTAGCAAAAATGAACATCATATCCTACTAATCTGGCAATTAAACAAATCAATTCCTAGTTGTGCATCCTAGAAATTAACCAATTTAATTGTAAAAAGCAATTTAGAAGACATTCAACATTCATCAGTGAAACAAACTTTATTTGGAAGCCTCACACATAATAGATGATAACGTCGTTCCCTTCAACTAAGGAGAAAGACTTAGCTACTCATAACGAAAGTAAAAACCAACACTAAAATAGAAAAATAAAAAGTCTCCATCCCTAGTCTTTTCCCAGAAAATACAAAAATCCCTAGAAAAATACTACAGAAATGTAAACTACTCTAAAACAAAATCTGACATGAAAAGTAAAATTCTCTTCTTTTATACTTTTCGATCTCTTCCTCTCTCTCCTTTTTTGTGATCTTCAACAGATAATCTATCCCCCATATTCATGTTGTAGATCCCCATTAGCAAGGTAGCAATCTGATTCTTAAGATCATGAAAATATTAGGTGACTCAAATTTGAATTTAAAAATAGATTTTGTAGCTGTTCTTTGTCCTTGCACATACCCACGTTTAGTCAATGATTTTTCTACCAGTCTGGAACTTCGAATTTTCTTTACTTTCCTTACATCTTTTTGATTCAATTTCGTCACTCAAGTTTTGTAAATCATCTAAAAATAATTAAGAAAAAAATCCATCAATTTTGAATAATAATTTCAACATATGAAAGAGATTTATATACAAAATGAGCACAAAATGATAACTTAAGAAATTCCCCCACACCAAACCTGTGCTCACCCTTGAGCAATTATACCAAACCACTACACTCTATCAATTCATCCATCATAAGATTAAGTGCATACAATCCGTTAACTTATAGGCTGCAACATACAGTAACATACATCATAATCACTTTTCACCGATACAAATAAACAAAGTCAAAATAAGACATTCTTATTCAAAGGCAAGTATGAAACCAAATTGAATTCTTCTAAAAAATTTCTCTCTTACACTCAAGTGTTTAAGGATAAACTATTTCTCTCAAATCTCCCTCTAACATATTGCACTATCATAGGTTTGGAAATTCACCAGTTATCATTCATTCGAATTAGATGAGCTCATAGATCGTAAGTATTTTATTATAGGTTATAATAAGGCTAGGTTCAAAGGCAAGGTAAAAATGGCAAAGGGTTAATCACAAGCATTCATAAAGTACTAAGTAAAATGGACACTCAAATTAAAATTCTGAGATAAACACATGAATACAAAGGAGTACAACTACTCATTACTAACTAATGCTACTATGCTTTGTCCTTTTTCTTCTTCTTTTCTCTTTTTTCACTTAAATAAGAACAAAAAAGAACAATAAAAACAAGAGAAATTAATAGCAGCATAATTTAATAAAGGCATGAGTAAAAGTACCTATAAAAATATCTTGGAACATAATACAGAATAAAAGTCCTAAAATTAAATGCTTACGCAGTACTTCATTCAACTTATGATAGGGTAAGGCTAATAGGGTTTTTGGGTTTCAATGTAAGCTGAGTAATTGAAAAAAAAACAAGGTTAAAAGATCAAAAGTCTTTGCAAAGGGAAAATAACTAGGAGGTCATTTTTAAGCTAAAGGGTCTAAAAACAAAGAAGGCTTTAATCATTTCCATAACTGATTGAGCCCAATTTTATTATCTAAATTGGCAATACTTTCATGGCATTTACTATACTTTTTGACTCCTAATTCTTGATTTTGTGCTTAAATTAATCCTTTAGTGTGCAGTTTTATTTTATGCAATTTGATAGTAAAAATTGTCACAATTGGTATTAATTGCATTTCTTAAGTTTTCTAAGAAAAATTGATATTGCAAGTTGCTATTTTTTATTATAGGATCCTCAAGGAGAAAAGAGTCAACGTGCTGAATTGAAGTCAATAGGAGATTATAGCCTTCGGGAAAAGTTCACCGCGGCGAGCCTATCTATCACCATAGCGAAGAACGAAGAATTAGGCGAAACATTTAGGAAAAGTTCGTCACGGAGAAGATTAATTCTCTCACCGTGACGAAAGATCCAGAAAACACCCAATGCTACGGCGAACTTAACTGTCGCCGCGGCGAAACATCAAAAACCTGAACATATTTTGGAAAACCTCTCACTGTTCTAACCCGACCCGCAACCCAACATTTAAAAACTTGCCAAATTAGGTTATGCAAACAACACTTTACAGATATTCATTACAGGAGAGAGCCAACACTTTGACACACATACACTTTATCTCTCACTCTCAACCTTCATCCATCACCCATTTTTCATTTCTCATCATTGCTCTCATCATTTGGTTACTGCTACGATGGATGTTGTCAATGTATCTACAGTTGTGAGTTTGATTTCATACTTGTCTATAGTATAGTGTTTAATTTTTCTTTGCATAGCGTACATTTTGAAAACACAAACAAAAGCATACTTTCAGAGTTGGATTTTTCATAGTTAACATCTTTAACACGTACCCATCTTCATAGATACTCTTACACATCATACACTCACATCCTTCACATCTCACCTTTTATTTGACTTTGTGTTTCTGTGAGTAAATTTTGTTACAATTTCTTTCATTTGACTTGTTTTTGTGCATGCCCCGGAGAGCTAGACTTGTTCCTTTCCAACCTGAGATTGAGAGACGCTTAAGGAAGATTAGAAAAGAGAGGAAAGAACAAGAGAGAAGAAGGATAGTTGTGGAAGAGGAGTCGAATCAGCCCACTAGTGAGAGTGAGTCGAGAGAAAGAGTGATCATGGCTGAGAATCCCGCTTTTCTACAAAATCCTAACTTTCATGCCAACCAACCTAGAAATGGTGATAATGGAGGAAATGAAGAACATGAAAGAGTTGGAGAAAACAATGGGAATCAGAGATGGAGAACCATTAGGGAGGCAACAACTTCTGATGTGAATTATGATCCATTTTCTATTTTTTGTCCTAATTTTGATGTTAATTTTGAAGTAAAAGGATTACTTACTAATTCTCTTCCTAAATTTCATGGCTTGGTAGGAGAGGATCCCTACATGCATTTACAATCCCTGTCTATAATCTTTCAGAGTATGAAGCCAGTGGGAGCTTCATTATACCAAGTTCTATGGAAGGTTTTTCATTTGTCCCTAGAAGGAAAGGCACAGGAGTGGTACATGAGCCTTCTAAGACATGTGGCAAATGCCTACCATAGCTGGACCAATTTGAGGAAAGCTTTCTTGGAAAAGTATTTTCCATCTTCCAGGACTTCATCAATGAGGAAAGAGATTTATTCAACAAGGCAAGATTATGATGAGTCTTTTTATGATTATTGGAATTGCTTCCAAGACCTACTGTTCAGAAACCCCCATCACCGAATACCTAATGAGCAGTTAGTGCAGTGCATTTATGATGGGTTGAAAAGTCAAGATAAAGGTATGTTCGATGCGGAATCAGGAGGTTCTTTAATTGATCTTACAGCTTTGGAAGCATGGGATTTGATCAAGAAGATGGCTTTGAATCATCAATAGTATAATGTGAGAGATACCAGAGGGGTCCATAAGTTGGGAGCTTCAACAGGCCAAGCTAAAAGAATGGAGAGTCTGGAGTCTAAGGTTGACTCATTGGAAAACAGAATCACTTCACAGTTGTCTTTTATCACTGCAAAATTGAAGAACCTGAATGTGCATTGACCATCATCTTCAATGGAACTTACTGCACCCTGTTGTGATACTTGTGGATCGGTAATGCACATAACCAGTGTTTGCCCAGGTCGGTATGAGGAGCTGTCAGCAGTGTATCCGGGAAGAACAAATCAGAAATGGGACCTTTACTCCAACACTTACAATGAGGGTTGGAAGGCCAATCCTAAATTCGGTTGGAGGAATGAAGAGGGCAGAGCTCAAAACAGATTTCAGCAAGGAGAAGGAGCTAGTACTTCCACTCACCAGTTGTCCAACCCACAGCAAGCTCTGACTGTCCCAACAAAAGAGGACACCAATCAACTACTACAAAATATGATGACTTTGATGAAGGAAGACAGGAATTCTAACACCAATCAATTCAATGCACTAGCCACACTCATTCAACAGGATTCCTCTAAAACAGCTACTAGGTTCAATACTTTAAAGAAGAGAATGGAGCAATGGGAGACGAAGGCAGAAAATATAAACTCTTATGTGACCAAATTGTCCAATAATTTGAGCAAGAAGTAACGGAACAATTCCTTCTAACATTGTGATGAATGCAAAAAGTCTGAATGCAATTGCCTTGCGAAGTGGGAAACAAGTGCAGTTTAATGATCAAGAAGAAGAAGCATGTGATGAGGAGATTGAGAGTGAAGAAATGCCTCCACCACATGAGCAAATCAAGAAGTCTGAAAGTTTCAAGGAAGAGTCCTTATTGAACTAAAGGAAGTCTGCGTCATAGAACAAGGGAGCTATTTCAAAGAGTTCCAAGGACAACGCTGAGCATGGGGAATCAAGTAAGCATGAAGCCAACAGTAAGGAGGTAAATCTTCACGACCTTCCTTTAGCAAATTCATATTTAATGAGCAAGAGTATGACTGAAATTAAGTATGGAAAGGATATAATTGATTTGTTTGGAAAATTTGAAGTCAATGTTCCCTTGCTTGATTTAGTGAAAAGAGTTTCGGCCTATGCCAAGTATCTTAAGGACTTGTACACCAACAAGAGGAAGTTTAGGCCTAATGAGAGAGTCCAAGTGAGTTCAAATGTGTCATCCCTGTTTGAACCCCAAATACATGTCAAGTGTCAAGACCCTGGATCTTTTACCATTCCATGCACAATAGGGAAGGACCATAGGAAGAGCATTATTAGATCTGGGGGTAGCAATTAATGTGATAACTAAGTCTGTCTATCAATCATTAGGAGTTAAGAGTTTAAAGCCTACATCTATTGTGTTACAATTGGCTGATAGATCATTTAGGCTTCCAGTGGGGATTATCGAAGACATTTTGGTCCAGGTAAAAGGTTTGGTTTTTCCATCTGATTTTTATATGCTTGATATGTCTTCTGAAGTTGTGCAGGACACTTCTTTAATTCTAGGGCAACCATTCTTAAGGATTGCCAACACCATGATCAGTATGAAGGAAGGTAAGATCACCATAGACGTGGGCGATCAATAGGTTAGCTTTCATATGTATGAAGCTATGAAACACGCCTATGAGGACTATTCACTTTTAGGAGTGACAATGTTGGATGTTGTGGTTGATGATGCATACATTGAATTTGAACAGGCGGTGAACCCATTGACTGATGATTCCTTGGAGGAAGTGATTTCTGCTGATGTTTCAAGAGGACTACAGAGTGAGGACGATAGCACGGAATTGGAAAGTGGCCGAGTCACCTCGCCATAGAATGGCTATGAGAAAAAAGTCCCACAGGAACTGAAGGACCCTCCTTAAACACTAGGTGGTTTCTCTTATTTCACTTGCATTGTACTTCTGCATGTTGATTGAAAATAAGATGAACTTCTTATGCATGAGTATGTTGGCTAAATGTGGGGGAGGAACTTAATCAATAGGATTAGGTTTAGTTTTTAGTAGGATTTAGGTCTAGTTGTTGTGTTTCAATAATCCATCCTCCCTTTTAAATCCTACATTTTAGAGAATGCATGTCACATCTCTCATGATCAAGGAAATTGGTGTAGATGGTGGGTTGCATATTGTGTTGAAATGGTTAAGGACTTGTAAATAAGATGAGTATCCCTTAGAATTTTTCATATCTTTTCTCCTTTTGTTCTTTGGGAAATCTAAGCTGCAGCATGGTACTTTCGTCGCGGCATAATGCCTCTAAAGCAGCTTCGCTGCAGCGTGAATCACTTTTTTTCCGCGGTGAATTGCCATGGCATGACTTAATTCTTTTACTGCAGCGAATGCCTTCACCGCGGCGAAAGACCCTTCTACGCAAAAATTTCCTTGTGAAATTCCTCTTTTACCTTTAATGTTCTTCTGATCTTTCGTATGCCCTTTGTCTTTTTCTTCATTTCACCTCTCCCTCCTTCTACACCTACTGACCCCTTCTTTCCCTCACATTTTCATCTATCACATTCCAAGTACGCTGCGGCAAATCCAAGCTCCCAAGTGATCTCTTTTCGTTGTGTCACTCTTCCTCCCATCAGTCCTCGCGCGCTGTTTGTGCTCCTTTCCTTCTCGTCCTTCTTCGTAAGTATCCTCTTTTTCATTTCGTTTCCCTTCTTTTAGGTTTCTATCGATTAGGGTTAGTTCGCCAAGGCGAAACAAATGGAAGACTGGTATGCTTCGTCGTGATGACAGACCTGTTTCGCCGTGGCATGAGACACACAGTTTTCGCTGCGGCGAAGTTCCAGATTTTGATGTTTTAGTGAATTTGTTTAATCCTTGTGTTTATTTTTCTTGTTTTCTACAAGAAAATGCCTCAAACTAAGAACAACTCTCTCCGATCTTCTACCTCTTCATCCGATTTCTCCCTTTCCTTTCACTCCACCCAATCCTCCCATCCATCCCAATCTTCAGCTCCTTCTTCTCAGCCAGTTGACCCTGCATATACTACCTTAGCTGAGAAGATCAATGCTAGGCTGATCCTTAAGGAACGTCCTTTTCCCTTAACCCCACATAATAATTCTTTCGTCCGCCAAATCATTAATTCTCAGCTCACAGGATTAGTTCGCCCCAGGGATCAGGGAAATCACAAATTTATCCGTCATTTTTACACCTATTCCCGCCTTCATGACACCCTGGAAATTAATTTCAGGGATGTCATTGTCCCTACCCCTTTCACTGCCGCTGCTATCTGTGATCATTATGACTTGCTCCCCATCCTCCGCTGCCACTACGAGTAGCTTATCCACCACGACCCCTGTGACAATGTCCTATGTACCTTCTGTCCTAAGGGTGCCGCTTGACATTAACCTGGAATCTATCAACGCTATCTTAAGCATTCTGACCTCTGCCCTGAGGCCCGTCCTTAGCTCCACCTCGTTTTCAACAACATCCTCCTCACCTCCCACCTGGCATAAATCACTAAACAACAAGCCCTTTATTTATATCTACTTATGGCCGGTCGCCCGGTCGATATAGCCACCGCCATTGCCTCCTTCCTTCATGATTCTATCACCACAGTAAAACTCACCCATTCCATCATCTTTTCTCACCTCATTACTGACATATTCTAGGCCCATAATGTCCCGAAATATGATAATGATTGCTATTTCGACCCAGCACCTTTGTTTAGGTATGTGCGCCTAAAATAACCCTGCTTATAGCCTCCTCCTTGATCCCCTCCACCCCCACCCCCTCCTGAGCCCA
>JAOQMP010000005.1:31884071-31906716 GCA_027563575.1 Erythroxylum pedicellare
AAAACACCGAAGCATACTCAATGGACATATACATTTTCCAGCTTTTAACTTCCAACATATCACATATAACCCATCTTATGTCTAAACCATCTTTTCTATTTCATTCCAAGTTTAAAATTTTTCCTTTTCTCTACACATAAATAATCGCCAACTATTTATCATTTAATATAATGGTTCGGGTTCAGGGTCCAACATCAAGTAAGTAACTTATTAATTTTCATGGCTTTGATGAATGAAGAATATTTGATGATAGTTAGAGGTTAAATGTTCATAAGATGAGGATCGGTACATGCTAAAACTTGAATGAGTAATATGGTGGATTAATGTATTGCTTTGGTGTTTTGATGGGTAATAGATTATGGAATGATATAATGTTGGATTGATTGAGTAAATGGTGTTTAAAGTGTGCTAGAAAAATGTTAGTTGTAAGATTTTCCACTAATTATTCATCTATAATTTAGCCATAAATTGTTTTGTAGATATCCAAATGAGATGATTTTTCATTTGGATTAAATTAGAGACATATGGCTATATGTTTCATGAAGACATTGAATTCAAATTTTGTCTATAAGAGTTTTAAAATTGGACTTGAAGTTGTGTACTGGGTGTAGCAAATTGATCAATGAATACATGTGTTTATGTCCTATTTGGAGAGTATGAAAACCATGAGTGATGATTTGTTATGTAAATGTTATCAATTATGAAGTAAGGGTCTAATGAAAGTGAAACTTATGTTAACTAAGATGTTGAGTTATGCTCTTGAAGTGAGATGAATAAAGGTGATAGATAGAAGTGAAATGAAAGTGGTCTCCTTTGGTTTGGGAAGGGATTGCCTCCAGGGCAATCCCGTGGCTTATACATAACTACTTTTCATTTATTTAAATTTCTGATTTACCAAAAAAAAGAAATGAAAGTGGAAATGAAGTTGAATATGTGCAGAAAGTTGATGATGAATGTATATATATGTATATGTTTTGTTTTTAGTGTTCATGATCAATCATGGACTATAAATTGTTTATGGATGATATTGAGTTGAAATGGAGTTAGAATAATGGGGAAATGGCGAGTAATTAAACTAAAAATGATATACTAAACATAAAGTGTTAAATGTAGTAAGTAAAGAGTTAGAAATAAGGAAAAATATGGATGCAATTAGATATACTTTGGGGAAAGGGGCATAACTTTTTCTGTAGAACTCAGATTGAGGTCATTTAAGTATGCTTTCGAAGAGGGATTCAAGTTATACAACTTCTATAAGACCAAGAGAAGAGATTTTGATGTTTATATGGTCAAAATTTTAAATTTCTACAAGGGACCTGTGAAGGTCTACTCAACAAACATGGAAGTTCGCCTAACAGACATTCTCTAGCCAGTTGGACTTAATTTAGGCTAGAATGGGGCTGGAATTAAGCCTATAATGATGCTTGGATTAAGTGACTAATGTGTGATATGTATGAAGTGATAATTGGGGTTATAACTTCGTGAATGAATTGATAATATCAAAGTATCAAAGTTATGAGTATAATGGGAATGAAGATGTTCATATGATTGTAGTTATGTTTCAAAGGAGTTGAGTAATATGTATTAAGTAAATGTGAATGAGAATTGGGTATTATAAGAGTATATAATGTAAATAAATAAATTTTGAGAAATTGGTTTATGATATTAAAATAACTAAGTATTCTTGAGGTGTAAGCTTAAGGATAAGCTAAACACATACAAAGGATAAGGATTAAATGGTGAACTTAGAATGATCATGTACAAATGAAGTGTAAATGTAAGTTTAATTAGACATATATGAATTATGGAACGAGAATGAGCTTAAGATGTGAATTTAGATAATATACCTAGGATTGTCATTGAGCATGCATTATACACAACACATATATATGTATGTGATTAAGTATTCATAAGATTGCGCAATTAATAATGTATGTGCAATATGTCTTTTGCATAATGATGATACAGGATAGATCGTCCATATTTAGACATTTCTAGATCATGGAAGCTAATGCTAATCTGGAGCGTACTGTGAGTCAACCTAGATAGTCTTACATTAAATGAATGTTTTTTTTAAATTATGTATTAAATGATTATACGAATGTGATTGTACTGATTTTTCAGACATTGAATGTCCGAGGTATTTGATGCATGAATATCATATTGGAAGTGCTCATTGTATGTGAATTGCACTGACTGTGTGATACTTAACTTGATTATTAAATGTCGGACCAAGTTCTAAAGAAAAATGTGAACGTGCATGCGAATGAAATAAGTGATTCTCAACTTAAATATTGAATGTCAGACCAAGGTCCGATGATATATGTAACGTGAAATAAAGTGATTGATTGATCTCATGTGATTAATGCATTTCATTACATGAATGCATAATAACATAAAGGCTGTTATGACCGGAGTAGCCACCGAAAAGAGTTTAAAGCTTAGAAAGTGAAAAAGAGCTTAAAGATCAGAATGTGATTAAGAGCTAAAGGCTCACTATATATAATGAGCCTGGTATCCCCAACAGATACAAGACAGTTATCAATGAGGCTAGTATCTACAATGGATGCGAGACAATTATAGGCACTTGATCATAATAATAACAAAATGAAAGTGAGTTTCATGAGCATTGCATATGCATTTGATATGTATGATTTAAATAGTTTGACTGATTTCAGAATGTGATATATGTTTTAAGTGAATATGAAATGTATGTTAATCAACATGATGAATTGATGAAGTGATATGAATTATGTGATTATATGAATTGATGTGTTATGTGATTGAGTGAGCCATCTAGGATGGCCCACTCATTATGTTTGCAAAACTCACTCCAAAATTGCAACATTACTTTTTTAGGCTTAGAAGAGTTACCTCATTAGACAAACGGGGGTCTATCCACTATATTTGAGTAAGAGATAGAGGTCGGGATCAGTTTGTGTCTATATATGTATTTTCTTATTTTTGTATCAAACTGTGTATTATGCAATTATTGTATCATGTGTAATTGAATAATTCTATTTGTAATAACTTTCCAAATTGGAAATGTTTGTAAATGAGATTGATCAATGAGTGCATTAACACTTACAATGAAAGTGTTTACAAAGAAAGTGGGCTTGATTTGTTTATTGATTTTATGAATATGCATGTGATGTTTGAAAAATCTGTAATGAGATTGACTGACGGACTATTCTAGCATGCTACCCTTGTAGAGTAGGTTCGGGAATATGCACTATGATAGTAGGGTTTTACATATGATGTAATGACCATGTGACTGTGATTAATGATGGTCATTAAGTGTATTTGTGTAATGAAGTGTCATGTTATTATTTGGAGAAAAATTAGTTTATGGAAAGTAATGAAGTTGATATGGTTTATGGCACATTTGATTGGAAAATGTGTTAAGGAGTTCAATGTATTTTTATTAGGTTTTCATCTTGGAAAATGAAACCAACTGAAGGATTTCGAAGTGGTGAAAAGGAAACTAGCAAGTTGTGAGTGTATTTTAATTGTTTTATATGACTAAATTCTTTGCAAAAGAATTGATGACATGTAAGTGGACTTTAAACTGATTTTATGCCAATGGTTTTCATTTGATCATGAAATGAATATCTATGTTGAGTTTTATGCAAATGATATTTTACATATGCAAATTTCTAGTATAAGATTATGCTTTAGCAATATATGAGTTTTAACTTGAAAGTTAAATTTTATATGATTGGAAGTTACATTGAAATTTTACACTTTTTGTTCGATTAGAAGTTACATTGAAATTAGGCACTGAGTTGAATTATTATAAATCCTCCTATACTTGATTTAGAAATTAAGATGAGCGATATATGTTTAAATGTTGATACATTTAATCATTTATACTTAGCAATTAATGATATGAAAATGCTTAAGATACTTACTTTAATTCATATATGATTTGAGGTATAATTTGGAAGCAAAGAAATTAAAGTGGGTCGAAAGCATGATAATTGGACCATTTTTCAAAGGCTAATACTCACTTGTCTTTATGGAGCAAGAAGAAGACAAGAAAATGACAAAAGATGAGATATATGTTGAAAATACAAAGAAGATTAAGGCATGAGATGGGACAACCCTATGCACGTGAATTTAATGGTTAGTAAAACAAAGGGAGAGTAGCAAGTAGGAAAGCATGAAAAGGGATCGAAGAGACGTGGAAGCATGTACTAAAATGACGTTGCACACAACACCACACACCCAATATATACAATAGTTGGGAAGGAATAAATAAAACGAGCAGTATCACTCAGACAAAATGTGATGCGTTTGCATTTATGATAAATAAAACAAGCAGTATCAATTGGACAAAACATGATGCGTTTTCATTTAAGGCAAATGCATCCAATGGTTTGCATTTAATATAAACGTATCAAATGTTTGCGTTTAATGTAAACGCTATCATTCACGCTAAAATGAGGGTTTTTAAATAAATGAAGACAAAATAATAGACAAAGAAAACTTTCAGCAGAATAAAAATAGCGTAAGTGAGAAGTGAGACTTGAAGGTGGTCTTCGGCTGGGACAATTTTCATGGGGGCTGAAATTTTCTTGGGAGAACAATGGATGGCTAGACGTCCCAACACTGGTTCAGAGGTGACGTTGATATTGACGACCCATGTTAAGCATTCCTTTCATATTTTTATTATTTCTTTCTCTCTTATTAAATTAATTGTATTATCCTAGGCATATGGATTTGGGTTTTATGTATGAATGATCATATTATTATTATTATTTGGTTATTTTTGTATAAACCCATATAAAACCCTATTAGTTATGAAGTTCTCTAAAAAAACTATTAGAAACATATGCAAAATCTCTCTTTACACAATTTCTCAATCTGATTCAATTCTTGTTTTATTAAATCACCTAACTCTCCTTAGTCAAATTTAATCATTTTTCATTTGATTCACCCGCTCGATTTATTATAGAATTATACAATCGCAAAATTAAACCACAACGAATCCAATAAACATATAAACAATTAGATTTTCATTAATTTAATAATAAAATTTTGAAGGTAAGTTTAGAACATGCTCAACATTCTAGATCCTATCATCAACTATTTAATCCAATTTTATACAAGAATAAAACTAAAATTAAATAGGAAATACAATCTAAATGGATAATGGGAGGCAGCAATGTTGGGAAACCTCCAGATGCAGGAAGTACATCGAGTCAGCTTCTTCTCCTTTTCTCTCTTCCTTCTTCTCTTCCTTTATCTCTCAATGAATTCTCTCTAGAGTTTCTCAAGGTGGCTGATGTGAAAGCTCCTTCTACCATTTTTTTTCTTGTTCTTTAAATATCCTCTTGTGTTCTGAGTAGCCCTAGGATTTTTTAAGGATTCGAAGGTCTAAAAAATCCTTCAAAACTTGACATTTTTTAGTCTCTACGCGTCTACCCGATGTAGGCCATAATCATAGGCCATTTTTTTGGTTTCTGTCACGATTATGGCATATAGGCCATGATCGTGGGCTAACTCTGGTGCTTTTTCCATGATCATGGTTTATTATGCCACAATCGTGGGCCATTATTTTAGCCTGAATGTCTCGAAAACCTCTCCATTATTCGATGTTGACCCTGAAACACTAGCAAACACATCAAGGTATCCTAAAAACATAACTTTTAAGCTTAAAAACTTGTACTAAACCATAAAATAATTAAAGAAAAATAATTAATAAACTAACATAATTTTAACCTAACCATATACTAAATGATTGAATTAATGACTAAACACATATCAAACTATGCCCTAAAACACGATGTAATTTACATTTATCTCCCTCCTACAACATTCACGTACTCTATATTTCCTTCTTGTAATGTCAGGTACTCTTCAGTTGAATGACTTGTGTTTGAACATATCCCGCACACTTTCATTTCTACCTGTCTAAAAACAATTTGTCTCACAAAAGATGTTAGTTCACCTAAATAATATCTGATGGATGAATTACTTACCACTTTTTACTCTTCAAAAATCATTGCGAGTGCTGAATTGATGGGAATCTTCTCACAAAGTGCCCCACCACTCGCTACATTAACCAAACTCCTCTCCATCAGTAGTAGTCCTTTATAAAAATATTGGATGAGAAGTTGCTCTAGTATGTCGTGGTGGGGAAAATTGGTACATAACTTTTTGAATCACTTGCAGTACTCATAAAGAGATTCTCTGTTATGCTATTTGATACCACTTATCTCCCTCCCAATACTTGTTGTCATTGAGGCCAAACAATATTTCTCCAAAAATACCCTTTTCATATCTAACCATGTATTTACGTTTCCAACCAGTAAGTCAAATATCCAATCCTTTGTTGCATGCTTGAGTGAGAACGGGAAGGCCCTGAATATGATCTGCTCATCGATCATCACATGAGGCTTTATGCTAAAGCATACCACATCGAGCTCCTTAAGATGCTTATGTTCATCCTTACCCACAAGATCATGAAAGTTAGGCAATAAATGGATTAATCCAGATTTTAACTCAAAGGTAAAATGTCCAAAAAAATTCAAAAATGTTATGTATAATAGTTTTTAAGTTAAATCGGGTGCAGTCAACACCCTTAAAATTCTCAAATTTGTCATCATTTGTTCGGATTCTGATTTAGATTTTTCTACCAAAGTTGACCTTGCTTCCCTATGCAATCTTTGTAATGTTCTTTTAACCTCTGGATCAAGTTGCTTAATTTCTCTACAAAGAGATCTTATAACTACCATGCATCAATACTGAAAAACTTTTAAAAGGTAAATTATAACACTCCTCGACAACGATACTAAAATTTAATAGCGGATATCGAGTGCATTGTAAAATTTACCTGACTCTACATACTAAAACTTGTAGTTATAGTGAGTTGGGATCGAATACATAGGAAATGTTTGATTAATTTCTGTAACAAAATTAATTAATGCAAGGAAAATATAAAAAAGGGGTGTTTGAGGATTTTAATCAATTTAAAAAATTCAAATTAAACTATCGAAATCAAATTAAAACAAGCAATTGGAAATGATTAAAGTGTCGAATAAGAGTAAGGTCTGATTCTAGGTTCAATCTCGGCCTAAACAGATCAAGTATATTTCATCATCCTAACTCATTACAACTCTCTTTGGACTATTGATCTAAGACTAATAGAACACTCTACTAATCTCAGCTTTCCCTTAGGTTGTATTTAATCAAAATATAATCATTAATTAAATCTAACTACCGAATAACCTAGGATACGATCTCTAGTTTCAATTTAGAAGCAACATTACTATGTGAAAAATGATCAATATAGTAGTAACCTCACACGTTTGGGCTTTGTAACCTAAGTTATGTTGTTCCTAACGATATGGGATCATTAAATGCTACTAATAAACATTAAATGTAACAGTTATGAATTACATTCAACATCATAGCAATAGGTTCGAAATAGAATAATCAAAATAATGTATTCTGATCATCTATCTAAAATTGGATTCAAGGAACACAAACAACACCATATTCCGAAAAGAAATTACAATGTTAATAGGATGAAATAGCTTAACCATGACTTGGAATCGATATCATCATTGAACCAGCATTGGGAACTTAGCCTTCCATCTCCATCTTTAAGCTCCAATAATTAGCCTTTGTAGCCTCCATTTATGTTGAAAAATGAAGAGAGAATGAAGGAGAATAGCTACTATCCATGCTAATGCCACAATCGAAGATGACCAGATGCTCCTTTCTTTCTTTGTTTTGTAAGCAACTGACACTCTCCACTAACTCACCGATTCCCATCCATTCTTTTCCATCTCCTTTATTTATTCAGTAGCTACATTTTTTTGTCCCTTTTTCAACCCCCCAGCTGACACAAACTTTACACTAATAAAAGCTAGTTTAAAAGATGTAACGAAAGGGATAGGTGTCATACGTTCCAACTGCCCTTTTTCCCCTTGATATTTTCAGTTCCCCATTCCCTTATTGCTCTAACTATAGCCGACACTTAACACCTCACATCATACACAACACACAACACATTCTTTTTATATTAAATAGCTAGGGTTAAAGTTTGGTGAGGTATCCCTCTTACACTCATAGTTCACTCCAGCTAAAACGCACCAATATCTCTTTAGTTTTTTTATATAATTTAAACATAGAAAGACAACTGGTATTCAAATGATACATATGCAATCTCATGCAATCCATGCATCCATGAGTGACAGCCCTCCAAATGTGTAGCTATCCAACTTTTGTTTTATTATCTAGGTTTTGTCATACTATATGAATCAATAGAGTACGGAAATTGAGAAGATGGCTACAATGAATGTGCTTTTGAGTCACTTTAGTTCCTTTACTTCTGAAATGTACCTAAAATCAAATGTGAGCTAAAGTGAGTATCCTAAGCATTTCTAAGCCATTAATCATTAAGTGTAGGATCTCAAATGAAGAAAATTTTCAACATATATCATTTGTGTTATTAATACTTTGCAAATTTAGTGTGGTATTCCATAAAGATACAAAATCTAGAACTCAGAACTTGGTAAGCCAGATGGGTCATATGATGAAATTTATCATCTACATAAAATCACAAAATGGAGAGATGCAACCATCTCAATCTGAGGTATAATTAAGGGACATTGGTGTAGAGACCTTATAGAGTGAAGAGGAGCTTGAGGATCTTGAGAGAACTACTCAAGGAATTGCTTTTGATGAAGAAGTTGAGAAGGAGCTCAAAGGAGAAAAGGGTATATCATTTAACTGGAAGTTGAGTACTTAGTCCATAATTATTGTTAAGACTAATCCTTCACCTTTATTTAGTAGATTGGAGAAAATAAATGAGGAAGAAAAGGGTGAAGAAATATTCAAGATATTTCCAAAGTGCATGGAATCAGTAGAGATATGAATTTGAAGATAGGGAAGCCAATGTATGTGAATAATCATCAACATAAACCCTATTCTAAACAAAATCATATGGAGAAAGCGTAAATTGTGACACCCAAAGATCATAATTTTTTCACATGATAAGGAAAATAAGGAGTCGAGCCAGTGACAACAAACAAAGGCACTTCTTAGGAGGCAACCCAATGGAAGTTTACTTCTTTTCTTTACATTTTCACATTTCTTTCTTATATGTATGTGTGTTTTTAGTTTTTTTATGTGTTTTTATTTTTCAATCAAAAAGAGAGAGAGAATCAAACAAACATTTTCTCTTATTCTATTACTTCTAGAAGTATATAATCATAATTAGAGAGTGAAATGACTAGAAGAATCTATGGCAACTTGAGCATGCACTTTTACTCTTATGATTGGTCAATATGCATTATCTTTAGAAAAGTAGTGACGAGTGGTAGAAGCAAGCTAGTGATATTTTGAGCCTTTATAGACTGAAACATCCATATTAGTCTCATTATCTTTTGTTTATATGTGACCTTCATAACAGGTACATCTTAGCTTTGCTTTGATTTTATATTCAAAACCACATTTTAATCTCAAGCATTAACTTGAAAATGATACAGGCATTCTTTGTTTCATAAGCTACATTAGCCAAATAACCTATATATTAGTATTATTTTTCCTTTGTTAAGCCCATTTAAGCTTTAATTACTTTTTCCTTTGTGTTAACCACATTACATGCTTTAAACTTAACCAAATGTCCTACCCAAGCCTTAAAGCTAGTGGAGCATTTGTTAATTACTGATGATTGTGAATGTACAAGAGTATAAGTATGGGGTGGTGCATATGTGTGGGATGGTTATAATTGTTAGGACACTATTTTATATTATATCAATGAAATTCCCATGTTAATGTAGCTTCTTCCAATATTTATTAAGAAAATGAGGGAGAAAAGTAAAAGGAAAAAATGAAAAGGAAAAAGGGAAAAATGTTTAAATAAAAGTATCAAAGAGGAAATGCAATTGTTTTGAAATGTTATTCATGATTAGTCTCTCCTCCTAAAGTTGTATTAAATGGGTAACTTGAGTATAATGCTTATGAGGTAAATTTTGCCTTGAAGGATTACTCTTTATAGTTTCAATGTATTTTTATAATAAATTTTTATTATTGATCCCTTTTAATTGGTCATGCTTCATTTGGTAGAGAGTGAGAGCTTGAATTTAAGCTTTCAAACATAGTTTTTACATTCTTCATAGTTAATGGTACCTAGTTTTGAATGAATGTTATTTTTTGTGTTTGATGTTACAGTGAGTGCTACTTTTGCTTCAATAGATTTGATGGCTTTTATGCTACTTTACCTAAATACATTTGACCTTAACCCATGCCCACATTACAAACTTATAAAGGTCCTTTGATTCATGATTATGCATGTGAATCTTAGCGATGGAGAAATGAAATGATATGTAAAGTTATAGAATGTCGTGATCATGAACGGTGTTTGAGTATACGTATGGATCTATCTTATTTAAACACATTTTGTCAAGTCTACCTCTAGATTGTTTAGTTTTTAAAGGTCATAAATGTTGATTGATCATGAGTAGAAGCATTGAATGTTGAGTTCATGTTATATTTTTTGAAAGTTATTCCTCTTTTCTTAAGATTATCTATTTTTAGGAATCATAGAAAATAAGTGAGTGTTTTGGGTTTGTGAATTTGATTTTATAGCTTTTTCCTGAGGAAGGCCAAAAAATAAGTGTACGAGAAATTGATATGTTCTTAATTGATTACACATTTAATCTATAATACTTAGTAATTAATTCTATGAAATGCTTAAGACATTCACTTTAGTTTATATTTGGTTTTAGGTACCATTCGAGAGAGAAAAAGTTAAAGTAAGTTGAAAGCATAATATTTGACCTGTGTTCTTAAGATCTACACTCACTTGTCTTCATAGAGTAAGAAGGAGGATGATTATAGCAAGAGGAGATAAGAAAATGCATAAAAGGAAGAGTATATGTTGAAAACATGAAACATGAAGAGTGTAGAAAACATCTCACGACACATGGTGTCCCTTCTTTTTTAAGGTATAAAGGGGTAGAGAAAATTCCTCGAGTCAAAGTTTGAGAGAGAAAAAGTCCCATGCCATACTCCCAGGAAAAGCTTGAACGATGTTCAACAAAAGGGCACCTGTAGCTAAAACCAACACAGGTGGGTAGGTAGAGAATACCTAGGGGCGTATAAAGGCCATTTATAGCCATGAACAACCAAGTCATGCACATAACATTTAACTAGCTATCCTAAACCCTATTTTTAGAATAAATGTAACATTTTGTGGTGGCAAAAGGCATGAAATATTTTGTGGAGTGAAGTCTTAGTTTTGTAAGGGAAGAAGGGGTAAACCTATCATCCTTTGGAGACCTATTGAGGGATAAGCCTCTTGACACCATTTCAAAGGTAATATTGATGCCGAAGAACTAGTTAAGCATTCTCTCTTTGTATCTTTATTCTTTCTCTCTCTAGGAATTGTTTAAGTTATCCTATGCTTATGGATTTGGATTTTATACATAAATGATTGTATTCTTCTTCTTGATAAATTGTTTATGTATAAAGCCATTACTAGAATATTGAATACTATTTGTAATCATTGTGTTTAGATTCATTTATAGAAACTATTGGTGTCGAATCATTAAGGATAATGTAACCTTAGTTAAATGACCCGATATTTTATGGTTATTTCGTTGATTAATATGTTTGCTTAACCTATAATGCAGCTTCCTAACTAAATCTAGAGAGCTTGTTCTAGGTTGTTTGATAACTAAGTTAAGTTAAAGAGCTTGTATTAATTGAACAAGACCTAAGGGAAAATTGGGGTTAGTAGAGCTTATTGTTAAACTATGATTAATAGATGTTAGGAGAGGTATGAGAATTACAATGCAATGAAGTATGTTTAATTGGGTATAGGTCGAGATTGAATTAATGATCAGTTCCCTAATGTATTCATCATTTTTCATCATTATTGAATGTTTTATTTAATTTGTTTTTATTATTTTAGTTTTATTTTATTTTCTTATTTGCAATCAAACCAAACCCCCTCTCTCGATAACCTAAACATCGAGTATTTTCATAACAAAAACTAACTGAATACTTTTTGTCAGATTGTCCTAGTCTTAACACTAGCTATAGTTTTAGGTCTAGTTATTTTGTGTAGTGTTATGATGCACTACCATCAAGTTTGGGTGATCTCTCCAACCTGGGTTATAGGTTCGAGAATATGGGTTATATTGTTAGAAAAAATTTCCTCCAACAACATTAATATTGTAACACCTCTTATATAGAACCTATAACCACCATATATATGGTGACCAAATTCCTGTACATATATGGAAAACATTTCTATTTGTTTGTAGGGATTGTCATCATACATTTGTCTACTCAATAATAAGCATATACATATTACAAAATTTCATATCACTGGACATTATCATTTAAGAGTAGTATTACATCTTTACATTTATATAATAATCCAAAAGTTACAAAATTTCATATCACTGAACATTATCATTTAAGAGTAGTATTACATCTTTACATTTATATAATAATCCAAAAGTTATTACATATAACCTAAATTCTTAGTTACAAACTGCTTAGAAATTACAATTTCCTTCGTTACATATACAATCATCTTTAACCAAAAAGATACATTTTTAAAGTACATTTACTTGTAGCAATTGGCTTTGGTCTTTGTAGATGATCTATGTGCTTCACTCATATTACTTCGACCTATATGGATTAACATTCGTGCTATGCTTCAAAGCTTAGTAAGGAAACACTTAGTTTGATTGACCACTCACAGTAGTCATCCACCCATTACAAACACATTCATGAATACCATAAACTCATATAAATAGTGATGGCACAATTAATCAAGGTACATAATGCAAATATGCTTTAATATATTATTCATATATTATAATTTCACTTTCATAAGCCAAATATTGAAATTTAATGCTCATTAATACAAATTATTCATATTGTCATACTGTATCACTTATTTATAATTTTTTATGTTACTTTCTATGTTAGGTCAAAGGCATCAAACTATAAAGACACTATAGTCTTAAAATGAAAACACCATTGGTGTCAAACTGTAGCAGCTACACTGTAACCCTAGAGGCCTGCTTATCTATCCACCACCAAGAAAATAAAGTAGGCACTTTAAAATTTTTTCCTTTAATCGTTTCCCAATATCATAATTAATATATTAATAAATCATATTAACATGTTCTTAATTGATTATAGATTTATTCCATAACACTTAGTGATTACTGCTTTGAAAATTCTTAAGATACTCACTTTAGTTTATATGTGGTTTTAGGCACAATTCAGAAGTGATGGAGCTAAAGTGAGTCAAAAGAACTACATTTAAGTCATTTTCCAAAGATTCAAAATCCTTTGTGTCTATGGAATAAGAAGAAGGATTATAGCAATAGGAGATAAGAAAATGCATGAAGATGAAGAGAAAAGTCATGATGGTTCACGTGACTCACCTTGCATGGGCGTGACTCAAGCAGTCACACCTATGAATCAGAGTCATACCCATGACTCAACATGTCACGAATGTAACTCTTACACATATCCTGCCCAAAACCCTAGTTTTTAATATAAATAGACATATGACGACAAAGCGAAGGTTTTATGAAAAAATAGATGAGTTTCGACCAAGAGTATTCGGTGGAGTTTCAACTAGGGAAAAGAAGGAAAAAATGAAGGTGCTTTGGGAGAGCATGAAGAGGGTTATGGTAACTCTCAACTTTGAGAGACTAATGGAGGCCTAGATAACCTGTCATCAGTTCAGATGCGATATCGACATCGACAACTCAGTTTAGTGTACTTTTCTAATGTTTTGTTATTTCTTTCTCTCTTTAAAAATTGTTTATGTTATCCAATGTGTATGGATTTAGGTATTATGAAAAGATGATTTTAATGCGTTCATTAGATCATTTATTTGCAAGCCCATTGAAAGAATTTTGATATAATCCGTAATTGTTATATTTGAAATTCATATGTAGCGACTAACGATTTGTAATCATTAAGAATAACATAGCCTAGGCTAAATGATGCATCTTATGTGGTTGTTTCCTTGATTAATTGGTTTTCCTAATTTGTAATGCTAGTACCCAATTAATTCTAGAGATCATGCCCTAGGTTAATTAGTGATTAGGTTTAATTAACGATCGTATATTGATTAAACATTACATAAAGGAAAACTTAGGTTAATTATGAACCCATGATTAATAGTTGCTAAGAGAGATTTGAGAATAACCATTTAAATATTTTAAATTAGGGTATAGGCTGAGATTGAACTAAAGAACTGTGTCCCTAATGAATTTGCTACTTTTAACATTTTTTATATGTTTCCTTCAAAATTGCTTCTATTAGTTAGTTTACCTTTATTTTATTTTCTTATTTTTAAAAGCAAAAGCCCCCAAAAACCAAAATACTAATTAATTTCATTTCAACAACTTTACACACACTCTTTGTGGGATCGACCTAGACTAAACATTACTATAGTAGTAGTCTAGTTTATTTTGATAAGCATTATAATGCACTATTAATTTTGGCGTCGTTGTCGAGGAGTGCAGTGTTTTAATTTTTGTTTGTGATTTTAATTGGTATTTTGTATATATTTTTTCGTAATTAGTTTCTTTTCAATTATTTTGTGATCTTTTCATTTTGTTATTTTGTGTTTATGATTTGAAAAAAATTAACATAGACGGAAGTAATTTCTTTTTTAACTATTATTCTCAATCCTATAACTAAGGTTGAACTGATCAACCTAACTTTAGTTATGGATGGGATGATCAACATAATTACTTCCATGACAGTTTACTAGATGCACAGCAATTCACGTATAGACGAGAAGTCTCTTATCACGATTTAGGTACATCTCTGGGCTACTATATTAAGACCTGTAATGTTAATAATCCTCAATTTCAATAGGGTCAGCTTCAAAAGAATATACAGAAGACCCAATAGGATATCCAACAATTCTAGCAGGATGAACGATAATTTTGGTATAGTTTCCAAAATTGGGAGAGCCAACAAAACTCAGGTATGTCCTTGGAAGAATTAGTTTATAATGTTGCTATTAACTCTTTGCAATTTCAGCATGATGTGAAATGGTTCCAGCAAGATGCATTGCCTCGATAAGGAGATATCAATTATGTAAAACTGCAAAGTGAAGAGGAGAAGTCGCATAAATCGGAGGTATACCCAATGGACGTTAGTGCATAAACTTTACAACGTGATAAGGAACTTGAGAATTTTAAGAGCAATACTCAAGGAATTACTTATACGGAAGAAGTTAAGGAGGAGCTCAAGGAAAAAAAGCTATATCTTTTAGCAAGTTAGAGGAATTAAACGAGGAAGAAAAAGGTGAAGAGACATTCGAGATCTTTCAAGAAAGCATGGACTCAATAGAGATCAAAAGTGTAAGTGTAAATTGCATCATATTTTAGGGCATAGTTTGATATGTATTTAGCTATTAATTTGATCATTTAGTATGTGTTTAGGTTATATTTGTTAGTTTGTTAATTATGTGTGTTTTAAGTATTTTAAGGGTTATTACAAACTTTTGAGCTTAAATATTATATTTTTGAGGTACCTTGATATGTTTGCTAGTGTCAGGAGTTTTGGAAGACATTTGGGCCAAAATAAATGGTCCACGATCATGGCATACAAGCCATGATCGTGATGGAAGCTCCAAGAATGGTCCATGATTGTGGCCTGCATGTCACGATCGTGGTAGAATATTTAGAAGGCCACGGTTGTGGCTAGCATTGGGCAAATGTGCAGACACTTATAAACTTCACATTTCGAGGACTTTTTGGATCTTTTGGACCCTAAAAAAGCCCTAGGGTTACCTAAAACATAAAAGACTATTTAAAGAACAAAAAAAGAGAAGAAAGGGGGGCTTTTCGTGCAACCACTTTTGGAAACCTTAAGAGAGAAAGAGGAAGAGAAATAAAGGAGGAAGAGGAAGAAAGAGGAAGAAGAAGCGGTCTTAGTTTGATTCCCGAATCAAAAGGTTTCCTGACAATGCTGCCTTCCCAGATCATCCATTCTAAGTTTCTATTTGCTTTTCATTTCAATTTAATTCATGTATAAAGTTGGGATGGATTGTATGATGATAAATGGTAGAATGTTAATAATGTTCTAACTCTTCTTCGGGGTTTTATTTTGATTTATTGATAATTTAGTTGATTGTGTTTATTAGATAAATGTCGTGATTTGATTGCATTCTTACATAATTTAGTAACAAACTGAGAGGTTGAACTGAATTAAAAATGATTAAATTAGATTAATGAAAGTTAGGTGATGTAAAAGAAACTATGATTAATCATATTAGTAATTATGTAGAGAGAGATCCAGTGTGATATTACGATAGTTTATTAGAGTTCTTCAAATCTAATTAGGGTTTAGGATAACTTATGAATTTAGAGATTACAAATTTCATATTCCAATTAGGGTTTATAAATTAGGGTTAATGGTTATAACTCGAGGGCGTAATCAACCCTAGGATCATCTAAAACCGATACCCCATTAACACATATTCAGCTAGGTTAGCATTAATGAAAGGTAAAATCCCCTTTCTCATAACTTGGTAAATTATTTGCTGGATTTCCATTGTGTGTGTTTATTGCTCAATTGTTAATTCCTTCATGTTTAACTTCTGATTTAATTGGTTGAATCCTATTACATTGTTTATTTTTAGTCATATCTTTTAAGCCTTAGATTTTTAGGATTAGATTAATCCCTCTCCTTGTGGGATTGACACCTTTTATACTACAGTCACGACACATGCACTTACAGTATTTGAGGGCTTATAAATTTTAAAACTCAAACAACAAGGTTTTTGACTTCATTGTCGGGGAGGGTGAAGAATATTTTAATTCTCTTAGCCTAAGGAATTTTAGTTAGTTTTAAGTTTTTTTGTACTATCCTTTATTTACGCATGTGTCCGTGATCTTATATAAACACAAGAGTTACAGGAAGTTTGAGTTGGCATAGCTGAAGCTGTATAGCTTGACATCACTCGTTTAGAATGTTCAATTAGAAGAGCCCGATGTGAGGAAGAAGAAAAAATTGTAAAAGCAACAATGGCCAAGGAGTTTCAGCAAGAGTTGGATAAAGAAGCAAACTAAGAGTATCAACCAAGAACCCTTATGGACTTCATGAGACCAGGCTTCAACGCAGCCAATCAAGGTGTAGCTAGGCCAACCGTGCAAGCAACTTCCTTTGAAATCAAACTAATCCTTCTAAATATGTTTCAATAAAATGTGCAATTTTATAGATTAAATAATGAAGACCCGAATGAACATATTATCAATTTCTTTGAAATCTACAATACCTTCCGTTATCATCAGATGTCGAAGGACGCTTTAAGAATGAGACTCTTTATTTTATCTTAAGGGATAGAGTAAAAGCTTGGTACCATTCCCCTAACCCGATTAATGTCACCACTTACGACTAAGTAGTTCGTACCTTCTTAGATAAGTTGTAACATCCCACTCCCATCTGACACTTGCACATGCCCCCTTTTTGGTATCACGTTCACATGCCCGACAGAAATGGCATGTTAACTATCTCACTTTCACTTTATCACATGGCATCATAACTAAAATCATAAATTACATTTACTAAAACCCAAAATTTCCTCATTTTATATCAAAAACTATAGTTATATTGTAGCATTCAGTTTAACATCATTAAAGAGCATAAACAACTCGGCCTATACAGTATGCTACATATTTGAGGAATAATAAAAGACAATGAATACAATGTCTTCAATCCCATATGATAGACCTTTGAGTCATCTCTGATATTGAACTGTACAAAATCTGCTTCAATGAAATCTTAGAAGCTAGGTTGTCTCACTCTCAGACCTGTAAAAGTTAACGGTACAATTTTGATGAGTTTTGCGAACTTATTTGAGTAACCATCCTCGATGGTTCACTCATATAGGAAAACACAGTCATCATAAAATCACTCAGATCATACAGTCACACAGTTTATTTAGTTACACAGTCAAATCATTTAATGAATTTCATTCATATATGGGTGCAATATATATGAGACTTATATTCATTTTTACAGTGATGTGACCAAGTGCCTTTCAGATACAGATATTAGCCTATAGGGCTCAGCTAGAAATAGTAATCACGGAGCATATTTTTACGTGCAGAAATAGTAACTATGGAACAAAGCTCTACATGTAAGTGCTTTCAATCTGGCTACTTCGATCACAACGCCTTTCTATTACATGCATTGAAATGATATGCATGTCACAATTCAATCACTTTCACTTGCATCTTTTATCTCAGTATAACAGTCATAGTATCAGTAGTCATTGGACTAAGTCCGGCATTCAATGTTTCAGTTGAGAATCAAAATATTCAATTAGGTAGTCTTATTCACCTACAAGTAGCACTTCCAATATTGTTTACATGCATCAAACGCATCAGACATATATTATCCAGAATTCAATACACAATCAGTCAATGCAGTTCAGTAATATATCAATATAGTTCAGTAACATACAAAACACAACAAATAAAGTGAGACCATCTTAGGTTATTCACAGTTTCTCCTTTAGCCTATTGCTTTAGCGTTTCAGTAATATCTAGAAGCGGTCGCTCTAGTTGCTTGTCTATATGCAATAAAAACAATTTCATATTACTAAAGTGATTATGAAACAGAATAAACACATTTATCAATGTTTCATGTATCATGCATGTTCAATGAAAAATTCTCGAGTATATTTCTTTCATACATGGATGTATATATTAATTGTATCGAAATTCAATCACTGATTCTCCATTTCAACTGTTTCTAAAAACATTCCATTTAGGTCAACTGTGTATGATCAATGAGATCTAGAAAATGAAGGATTTAAGTAACACTTCCTTCTAACCAATTATTCCTCTGTGTCTTAGGTCTCTAATGACATCAAGATCATTCAATTTGGTTCAATATACTGGAAGTTATACTCTAAATACATCTGTCTATTCGTAAAATATAATAGAACTCTTAACATAAATTCAGATTAGATTTTGGAATTCTTCACACTAGAATTACAATTTGAATGCTTCAGAAAAATTGTATCATTATGTCTCTAATTTCATTTTAATCTATAATCAACTCATTTGGAACTCTACATACCAATATATAATCAAAATTCCGAAGTATGTTTAGTAACATATTCTAGTTCATACTATTCCAACAGATTCCTTCAATTTCATTCAATCAACATTTTCCAAATCAATTCAGAAAGATTCCAAGTTTTATAGATAGGTAGAAAAATGTGTTAGGAATCTATTGGTTTAAGAATCAAGTCATTTGGATATTGGGTGAAGAAGTTATAGCAAAAATATCAAAGGATGTTTAGAATTAAACTCAACGTTGAAGGTCATGATCGTGCGTCTGAACGATCGCGATATAAGTACTTTCCCTTTACCAAGACTACAAAGATTATCAAGAATTTCACAAACTTTCAGTAAGATGATGGGGAATAGATTTATGAAGTTTGGTAATGATACAAAGACTTGCAAAGAAAATGTCCACACCATAACCTACCTAAAGAATTTCTTTTGCAAACATTCTATAATAGAGTAACCCCACATACTATTAGGTTTCAATCATGCATCTCATACATAATAATATCAAATATACGCAGCTAAAATAAAATGGAACCTCAAAAACTAGATATACCCATGCTTATAGATATAGAAAAAGAAAAATATGAAATGTAAGATGTTTACATACCTTTCTGACGATCTCCTTCATTCTTTAATCTTCTCTGCATTAGGTTGTCGTAAACCACAATGATCAACACAGACGGTCTCTAATAAAAGTCCATATGAAGATAAAAGGATGAAAATTGACTAGGAGATGCCTAGAATTCTTTCTTTTCGCTAGCAAAGACTAAAACTCTTAAGAGAGTTAGAGAGAAAAAGTGTGTGTGTAAGAAAAAGAACCTTTCTTTTTCTTTTCTTGTGTCTTACATAAGATGCATAAAAATCATCTAAATTTTTTGCACCATTTGGCCTTCCATAACCCTCATCACTAATGGAAAGTTATGGAAAGTTAATGGTCATGATAACATGCATTCATGGAATTTATGGGAAGTTAATGACCATAAATAGTATGCATTAATGAAAGTTATGGGAAGTTAATGACCATGAATAGCATGCATTAATGGAAGCCAACAACACTTATTTCTAATATATTCCATGCAACTTTTTCTACCACGATCACATTGCGATACAATCCCAAAACACTCTCTCATATCTTGAATCACCTTTCAAGACTATTTTACTCATCCTTTAGATCTCCTATATGTGTGATCTATTAGGTTCCCAGTTATGCTAGCCAGTTCAATTAACACTTAATTCAAGTGAGTCAAGAGTCGTATCTAGCAGCATCTCATGACCCCCAATTGACCGAAAAGTCAGTGGTTTGACTACGAACCCTTCCATACACAATGTTGCCATGCAATTCGTCCTTTCATCATTTATACCCTAGTTGGTTCAGAGTATGGTCAAAGTATCAACTAGTGTTAAGAATCTCATTATTATGATCTCATCATGATTTTCTTCATGCTATGTTTTGTGTTAAGGACTTCATTAAATCAATTTGAGATCAACATGAAATCCATAAACGTATGAACATCAAAATAATTAAAATTTCCTTTATTAATCATAAAATCATTTATATAATAAGTGCCAAAGGTGATTGCCTTTAGAGCACTTCTCTAACACATACAAAAGGCACAATTGATGTGGCTTCAGGAGGATCACTGTTAAGGAAGATGGTAGATGAAACAAAAGAGTTGTTAGCAGAAATGGCGAGTAATAGCTATTTATGGATGAACAAGCGGAGTAGACAACCCGCAAATCACCATAAGCAAAAAGTAGTTATAGTCATCGATCAAATGATAAAAATGTAGGCTAAAACTGATAATTTAACTCGACATCTAAACAACATGAAGGCTTCATCCTCAAATGTAGGAAAAGTTGTTTAGTTGAAGTGTGAGCTCTATGAGGAGATGGATCAAGATACAATCGATTGCTTCTTGAAAAAGGATAATGGATCAGAGCAAGTAAACTAAATGGGAACTCTATTGATATACAACTTGGAGGTCCAAGTAGGTCAATTGGTAGAAGCAATAACGACTCGAAATGTAGGAACCCTTCTAAGTAACATTGAGTCCAATCTAAATAATGAATCATGGCCATTACCCAAGCGCCTAAGGAGGAATCGCAACAAGCTGAAGACAATGAAGAGAAAGACAAGAATAATGTTAATAAGAATGCTTTTCAAAGTGAACCAGAATTACAAATAACATCAACATAGAAATCCCTACCCCATTTTAAAACGAAAAAAGACAAATCCATTTAGGAACAAGGGGAAGGCAGAGGTACAAGAGAATAAGGAAGGATCTCAATTGGCAAGGTACAATTTGCCTTAGATATAAAAGTACTAACCCCCAATTCCATTCTTGATCAAAGCCATGAGGAAATCTAAGGAAGTTGAGTTGAATGAAGTTATAGAAATGACCGAGCAACTGGAAGCACGACTTATACTGATGGAATCAATAAAGGGAAAGATGGAAAAAGAATTGGAGGAAGAAAAGAAATTGACAACACCACCAAAGAAGGAGGATCCAGGGGATTTATTTTTATATCCCCTGCATTATCAAGAGTGTCAAAATAGAGAGAGCTTTTGTCAATTTGGGAGCCAATATAAACATTATGTCTTATTCCTTATATAAAAAGCTAGGGTTCGGTGAGATAACCCCTACCAAGATACTGATAAAAATAACAGATAAATCAGTTAATCTCCCAAAGGGTATCATACATGATGTACATGTTCGAGTGGAAAAGTCTACTTTTCCCACAGACTTTTGCATCATAGACATTGAAGAAGATGCGAAAACCCCAATTATCCTTGAGGGGGACATTTTTGGCCACTTCCTGATCAATTTTTGATGTAGATGGGGATGAACTGGTTCTAAGGGTAGGAGAGGAACATGTCTTTCACGATAACCAAGAATGACAAAAATCCTCTCCAAACCATGAACACAATGAAAGGAACAAATTTTGGTTGAGCAAAAAAGAACAATGATGATCAGAAGTGTTCCTTGGAAAAGAATAAATCTCGCAAAAGAAGGAGAAGAAAGAAATAGGAAAGTAAGGAGGTGGCATAAGCAATCAGGTGGTGCACATACATTTTATGAGATTGACAGTCGAGTCACCACCGAATAATTTTCTTAAAACACCTTGAGTAAAGAAGATCGTCAAGTTAATGACATTAAAAGAAGAACTGCATGGGAGGCAACCCATGGTTTTTTTTTAATTACCAGTTATTTCCTTGATTTTAGATAGTTGGATTCTATAATTAGATTATTCCATTTCCAAATAAATATTATGGAAGAGTAAGGCATTCATTTTGATAAAGATGATTAAGAAGGAAAGTATAATGAGGTGATAGTGCTAAAACAAAGTTAGGAAAGGATCTGGGGGTGTATAAGGATGAAAACAAAAAAATCAGAAATGATGAAATTATTTAGGCCACGATTGTGGCATGTGGCAGGGCATTACAAGTACACGTTTTTCAATATTTTGTCTTATAAAATTTCCCTCCTCTCACCTATATATTCAAGTTTAACCTCATGTCATCCATCACTTTCATTTAGACTCTCTCTCTC
>JAOQMP010000005.1:31912972-31929682 GCA_027563575.1 Erythroxylum pedicellare
TTTCTTTCATTTAGTTCAATTTTCTTAATTTTTACCAATGATCCAAACCCCCTTTTTATCAACTTAGTTGCATTTTCAACAATTGGGCTAGCTTAGATCATTTTCGCTAAGTTCCGATTAAGTGAGATGACCCGAGGTTGCATCCTATATTGCAATCTTTGGAATTAAATTTTTATTCGGTTTCCAAGGGATTAATATAAAGATCAAACAAGAGCCGATCACTTGTTGCTCACTCATGTTATTTGATAGCTGAGTGACATAAAAGTTGATGTTTGCAGTCTTTGTCTCCCATTGCTCCATTCTTTTCTCTAGGGCATTGAATCTGGCAGCATTCTTAGAAGAGTCTTGTTGAATCAAAGAAGCTAGGGAATTGAATTGGTTGTCATTAGAAGTCCTCTCCTCCTTCATCAACTCCATCATATTATGTAAGAGTTGATTTGTGTCTTTCTTTTATGAAACGGTTAAAGCTTGCTGTTGGTTTTGAAACTAGTTAGTAAATGGATCAGCTACTCCACCTCACTGAAATCTGTTTGGAGGTCTACTTTTTTCGTTTCTCCAACTAAGTCGAGAATTTGATTTCCATCCCTCGTTATATGTATTAGAATAAAGGTCTCGCTTCTGTTTTGGTTGACCCTGATAGACAGCAGATACTTCTTTATAACAATTAGGACCGACATTAAAAATATGCATCACAGAATCACAAGTTTCACAACTAGGTGCAGTAAGATCCATAGGAGTTGGTGGACGATGCACACTCATATTTTTCAACTCTGCAGTAATGAGGGAAAGTTGAGTAGTCATTTTACTCTCCAAAGAGTCGACCTTAGACTCAAGACTTTCCATTCTTTTATAATGAACTGTTGAAGCTCCCAACTCATGTACTCCTCTAGTGTCCTTAACACTGTACTGCTGGTGATTCAGAGTCATTTTCTTAATCAGATCCCAAGCCTCTTCAACTGTGAGATCTATTAGTGAACCTCCTAAGGCTGCATCCAACATACCCTTGTCTTGACTCTTCAGCTCATCATAAAAGTACTGCACCAACTACTAGTTTGGTATTTGATGGTGAGGGCATCTTGACAATAGATCCTGAAAATGGTTCCAATAATCGTAGAGGGACTCATCAAAGTTTTATCGTGCAGAGTAAATCTCCTTTCTCATTAATGGAGTTCTGGAGGCAGGAAAGTACTTCTCCAAGAACGCCTTTCTCAAATTTCCTAACTGTAGTAGGCATTTGCCACGTGTCTCTAAAGGCTCATGTACCACTCCCTTGCTTTACCCTTCAAAGATAGATGAAAGACTTTCCATAACACTTGATCTAGAGAAGCGCCCATCGGTTTCATGCTCTAACAAATCATGGACAGCGATTACAAGTGAATGTAGGCATCTTCTCCTGTCAAATAATAAAATTTAGGAAGAGAGTTAACAGGCAATCTTTTAAATCTCAAAATTCACATCAAAATTAGGGCAAATAGTAGTAAAAGGATCATAATTCACATTAGAGGTAGTAGCTTCCCTAATAGTCCTCCTTCCAAGGTTGTTATTGTTCTCACCAACTTGCTCCTGCTCCCTGTTACCTTCGTTATCATCATTCCTAGATTGGTTAGCATTAAGGCTAGGTTTTGCATATTAGCTAGGTTTTCAACCATTATCTCACCTTCTAATGATTTATTGTCGCTGCTTGACAGGCTAGACTCTACTGAGATATTCTCTTCTTCAACAACTCAATTACTTTGCTTGTCCCTTCTACTATCTTCTCCTTTCTAATTTTTCTCAAACTTCTCTTAACTTCAGAGTTGAAGAGTAGGAGTATGGTTTTCCGAGGCATGCAAGGGAAAAATTCAAAAGAGAATAAAAGTGAACAAAATTGACTTGCAAGCTCACAAAGTCAAGTAAAAAGATGAGATATGATGGATGCACTTGTATAGGTGTGTGAAAATATATATGCACAGGTAAAGAAATTTTCAAAGCTGTGCAGGAAAGTTGGTCGCAACGAAACTAGGAGTTAGCCACGGTGAAAGTTTCCCGAGAAGAATCCTCGTAAAATCTTGTAAGTTGGCTACGGTGAAACAAGGAGTTGGCGGCGGCGAGCGTTCACAAAAAGCTGCAAACAGGACTCTGAACTATACAGATGTAAAATGCTAAGTATGAAAAATGAAGAACATCAGTATCTTTGTTTGTGTTTCCAAAAATTTTGATGCTATGCAAAATGAAAACCTAGAATGAAATCTAAAAAGGCTCTTAACCCCACTTAGCAGCAAAATGATAGAAGTTAACCTAGAGAACTAATTTGGGAGAAGTGAGTTTGTGCAACCTGATGTATCGTCTAATTTGCAAGTATAAATTGTTCTGGAACTATGCTTGAGTAGTGCTTCTATCTTGAAAAATACGAAGGTTCCTCTCATCCCAAATAGCTTTAATAAGTAAGGAGAGTGCTATACAAAAGCTCCAATGGGTAAGGTCATCATGCAGCATAAAATGATTACACCAAGCAATAAAAGAGGTACAACTATAAGGTACATTCATCACATAGCATTTGTGCATAATCATTATCCAGCTAGGATTTACAAACTCACATTGGAAAAATAGGTGTTTATGGCTTTCCTTTACTTGCTGACAGAGTATGTATCTATTTGTTATATAGAGAAAAGTCTTCATTTTATCCACAGTCAATAGTCGTGTTTTCATAGCAAGCTATAAAGTAAGTGTAGCTCTTGGGTGGTAATTTTTAACCCATACTACTCAAGTCCAAGGAAGAAAGTTATGCTGCCTTTGGAGGAAGTTACCGCAAGATTCGCAAATAAAGGATCCATTCCTAGAGTGCTGACAAATGAGTTTATTCGCCTCTTAACTCAATCTACATGTAGATGAGTTTATTCGCCTCTTCGTGTAGATTTGCAGGGATTGCGTGATGATTGAATATGCTTCGATCGTTTAGAGCCTCCTCCACTATTATCTCTAGAGGTAAAATTGCTCTGAGACTATCCATACCCGACAAATTATGTAATGGACCACAAGAAGCCAAGTATTAAACCAAAAATAAGTGGTCTTGCCAGCACAAAGAATGGTATGAAATTCATGATGCATAAGCTCCCTTATTCTCAGGATGGCCCTCCAAGTAGATGAGAAGATGGGTTTACAATTTATACTCCAAATGCTTCTACCTTTTAAGAAAATACTATGTATCCATTTACACCATAATGCTTATCCATCTTCAATCTCCAAAGTATTTTAGCTAACATCAGTGTATTCATTGACTTTAGAGATATGATGCCAAGTCCGCCTTTTTCTTTTGATAAACATATGTACTTCCATTGCTTGTGGGCTTTCTTACTAGAATCCTCCTAACCATGCCAAAGAAAGTTATTGTAAAGTTTCTCTAGAGTCTTAATGACTTTCTTGGGAAGAACCAAATGAGCAGCCCAAAAAACATTTATCGAGTTCAAAAAAGATAATATAAGTTGTAATCTCCCAATAATTGCTAAAGTTTTAGAGCTCCAATTAGCAATTTTATGCTTGATTCGTTCAACCAATAAAGAAAAATTAGCAGCTGTATGAGTAAAGTTTGAAAGAGGTATATCGAGGTGGATCATTGGAAGGGGCTAAAATCTAAAACCAATTATGGAGTGGAGATGTGCTTCAAAGCCCAATGCAGATTTGGATAAGAAGAAACTACTTTTAGCAAAGTTAACCCTCCAAACTAGAGAGTTTGTTGAAATTTTGGGTGCTTTCATAAATGTGGAAATTGGAGTGTGGTCCGCCATTGAAAGCAAAATAAGAACATCTGCAAAGCTTAAAGTGGTAATCCTCAAACCTTTGCTTTTAGAGTGGTATTTAAAAGCTTTGGTACGTGCAATGACTACTATTAAAGTTCTATTAAAAACCTCCATAACAAGGGTGAAAAGATATGGAGATAGGGGTTTACCTTGTCGAAGTCCTTTGAAGCACTTGAAATGCTTGCTAGGCTACCCATTCACCAGGATTTTAAAGGAAGAAGTGGTGACACATTCAGAAATCCACTTGATAAATATGTGTGGGAAGTTCAAGGCTAGAAGTGTGTTTAATAGGAATTGCCAGTCAATACTATCAAAAGCCTTCCTCAGGTCTGCTTTGAGGAAGTAATTCTTCCTACCTCTCTGAGAGTCATAAGGTTTAATGAGTTCTTGCATAAGGAGGATGTTGTCTCCCATGACCCGTCCAAGGATGAATGCACCCTGAGATAAGTGGATGTAATTTACTAAGACTTTCTTCAATCTTTGAGCTAACACCTTTGAGATGAGTTTGTACACTGTATTGCAACATGAAATTGGTCGAAAGTTAGAGAAAGTATTATGCTCCCCAGGTTTAGGCACTAGGGTTATGAAGGTGTTGTTAAACTCTGTCAAAAACTTCTCATTATCGAAGAATTCAAGAACAACAACTATCACTGTAGGCTTAATTAAGTGTCAGGCCTTGTTGTAGAAGAATGGATTGAATCCATCCAGATCAGGGGCTTTGTAGTGGTTCAATATTTTCAATACATCCTCAACTTCCTGAGTGGAAACAGGCTGTGTTAACCATTCAGCTTTAACAGTAGTAACTTGACATTGCATAATTTCACTCAACAGGTGTTGAAAAGAAGTCGCCTGTAAAGGGGCTGTCCAAAGTTGAGAAAAATAATCATAGGCACCAAATAGTAATGAAGGTTGAAAAGTTAATTCCTAGTTGTTATGCAGCAAGGAGATGATTATGTTGCGGTTTTTCCTATAGATGACTTTTATGCAGAAGTAAGCAATGTTTATGTCCCCCTCTTTCAACCACTCGACCCTTGACCTTTATCTAAATAAGGAGTAATCACAATGAAGAGCACTGGAGAGGTGTTGAATGGTTGTTCTTTCCTACTCGAGCAATGATGGAGATTGAGGATCATCTTGAAGTTGTAATTGAATTCTTTATAGAGCAGCTTGTGCAGTATTAAATAGATGATGAGTGTTTTCGATGTTGATTTTAAAAAGTACTTGCATTTCCTGTTTGATGAGCGAGAGTTTTCTTGCAAGTATGTATTGTTTGGTTCCTTAAACTGGTGTACATAATGCTTTCATAATACAAGAGTTGAATTCAACAAGTCCAGCTAGGAGGTTACTGAAACGAAACAAGAAGGTGACTTTTTCTAACGTTAAATGAATTATAAGAGCTGAGTGATCAAAGAGACTTGGGTTATTGAAGTGAATATAACAACTTGGGAAATTGGTGAACCATAACTGATTAGCCTAGCATCTATCTAACTTCCTCTGTATAAGGTTGTCTTTATCTTGTTTATTGCTCTAGGTGAAAAAATTGGCCCCTCAAAGAATATCCACAACTTGAATATCAACCCAATTCGTGGCAAGGGGTACCAATAGATATGAACCCTTGTGTTTCATTTGGCTGAATAAAGGCATTGAAGTCTCCAAGTAAAATCCAGGGTTGAGATATAGAGGTTGCTAAGGATTTGAGTTGGCCCCAAAGTGCAACTCGTTGATATGGATTGATATGGGCATATATGAATGTAGTGCAGAAGGACATACCTGAATCTTTTTGGACAACTTCAAGATGTATCAGCTAATCAGAGGTGAAGCTTGTTCTGGTGGTAACTACCATAGTATTGTAGATAACTAATATTCTCCCATTTGGATGGTGGTGATAGTTGGTTATCAGGTTCCAATTAGTAGGCAAAAATTGGAGAATGTTGCAATTTGAGAACTCTATACGGGGTTTCCAAGAAACCAGCTAGGAAAACTTTATTTTGCAAACCAAAGTTCCTCAATAGAAGTTTTTTGGGAGGAGCATTGGCCCCTCTGATGTTCCAAGCTACTATGGTCATGTTTTAGTTTCCCTAGTGGGTATCTTTTTCTTTCTACTAGACCTCCTTTTAACTACTTTTGCAAACTCATCTAGAGTAGAAGTTATTCGGTGTAGTTTGAGTGCTATCTATAGGCATCTCAGAAGAATCTGAAGTATCCAGTGAAGGGGAAGCTACCTTATTTAAGGGACTGTCAATGGGAGTAGGCAGGAACTCAAGTTGCCTAGCCACTTAAGGAGGTGGCGGGACATCAGCCTCCATATGATTGTCCACTGGCAAAGTAGTGGTTGATGCTTGTAGCTCAGGATGTGCATCTGGTTCGGCAGGAGATTGTGTCTCAATCTGTGCTTCAGCTAGTCCCAGAACTTCCTCATAATCCCCTGAAGTGAATAGTCGTCCAGTTGGCTTCCACACTTTCCTGACATTAGAATGTGGTTTCCAAGCATAAGAGACAGAGATCTGATCTTCAAATAGTTCAAGATTTTCATCCAGTCTAATAATAACAATGTTATCTGGCAAGACCATCATGGAGGATACTAAAACACATATTCTAGCATATTGAACCCTCCTCACCTCTGCAATTGTCTGATATAAGCAAATAGACTTACCCATATAACTGGCAATATAACTGAAACTAGCAGCGGTCCAATATTCCAATGGTAATCCATGTAAGTGGATCCAAATGGGTATATTATTTTGCTTGTATGTCTGTCATTTTCAAGCCAGGTCTTTGCGCGGTTTAATTTAGACGTGCCAAGAACCGGTTTGAAGCAATTTCTTAGCATCCTCCACATTTGAAAATCGAAATGGGAACACTTCCCCACTATTAATTAGAACCTCCTGCAATCCAAAGGATTTCCAATTGTTCATGGCCCAATGCGTCATAATAAGGAAGGCCACTCTTTTGTCGATGAAGAATCCCACCAGGGTAGAGTGCCATTTTGAGGCACCAGCTCGGAGCACCTCAAGAGGAGGAGCTACAATCGAGGGTTCAGCGGTGACTGAAGGAGGGTAGTAGTATAGTTTCACCTTGGGGGTGGTTTCACCAACAACCTGGGTCAAGGTTATAGGGATGTTGGTAGTGGGGTTGAGAGTCGGGGTTGGAGAGGGGTTAGCTGGAGTGGGAGGGGCAGGGGGAACAACAGGGGGAGTGGGAGTGGAATGTGAGTTCAGTGGCGGGAAATTTTCGAGGTCCATGTATGCGGGTTTGGTAGGATATGAAGAAGAAACGGGTCGGGCCAGAAGTAAAGATGGGTAAGGAATGAAGAAAACGTTAAATAAGGGAGGGGTAGGGAGGTCAAGAACAGAAGCACAAGCAGAGAGAGCAAGCAGAGCGGAGAAACTGGAGTAGAAGAGAGGTGAGCAGTGCGGTGAACAGTGCTAACAGAAGAGAGGTGAGCAGTGCGGTGAACAGTGCTAAGGAGCCTCCATTATCGCTCTCGAGCCACTTAATTTGCAGTCATGTTCTTCGACATTAACCTCTCCTTAAATTTTGCAGTCATGTTCTTCGACATCAAACCTCACAAGAAGGGGAACTATGAGCGTTGCGGGGGGTTTGAAAGAGGATTTACCCTTACACTAAAGCCAACTTCCGTGAGGTTGCTATAAAAGGTAATTTATTACATATTATACTTTTTCTAAGGGAACAACATTTTCTTTATGTCCCAATATTGGGTGCTGTTACTTTCTCCAGTTTGAAATTTTAGAGGTTTGGATTGCTGTGTTGTCTCAGTTAATTTACTATGTGCTGCCTGGAATTCTCTAACCGTTCTTGTTTTGAAGCTTGTCCAGTTGATCAAATCCAGATTTCATTGCGATGTTTACTTCCCTTCCAGGCTTTCTCATTTTGACATTACCCTTAAATAATTTTGTTAGCCATGAATTTGTTTCTCGCACGTGAAAGCCCATCGTTCTTTCTTCTCAGTCAGGAAGATTTGTTGTTCTTTCCATTATCCCATCTTGGAATCCTACAGGGTTCCATATTTTCTTTTCGTCTTTTCCTATCCTCTTCTTTCCTTCACATAAGTTTCAGCTTCATATAATTTTGTAATTTATTTTACTCCCCAGGCTATAATTCTAGCTTGCTATATCTTTTCCTTCTGTCCAATTTTATCGTTGAACTTACTGTGAGCATGCCAATAATTACATGATAATGCGGTGCAGGCAGTCATTTTAATATATGCTAATTCAGATAGAGGGAAAGGGCAGTGAGACTTGTGTTGTTTTGGTGTTTGCTTGGTGAGAACTTTTTGTTCAAAACCTCTGATGATATGCGCCCCTAGCTAGTCGGAATATGCTTGAAAGCCTGACTTGCTTCACAGCTAATAAATTCTATCAAGTTGGATTATTTACATCAGTTATTTGATAGTGTAGTAATAAGGATCCTCATATATATCAGTAAACTGGATAAAGGGATAACATATCTGACTTTCTGTTTGCAGGTTGTTGGGACGTGTATGATCCTGAGGGCTACTCGCTTTGGTTTTCAAGTACAACGATGAAAATACTGTCTCATTTGTCAGATTGAGCAAGGTCGGATTTCTGCAGCTCTTGGGTTTGGCTTGCACGTATGCTTTTGGGAAAATCCTGGTAATTGGATCACGGCCACCCTTCAAGGTGAACACGCTTTTGGGAAAATGCTGGTAATTGGATCAGAGCCACCCTTCAAGGTGAAGGGCTTGGGGCTTTTCCGTGGACAAGAGATTCCCCATTTTGTGATTGATGAGTGCTATGATATGGAGCTTTATGAATGGAGGAAGGTTAATATCACTGATGAAGCATAGGAGTGTGTCAATCAGATGATTGAAGATCATGAGCCTTTCGAGAGTGAGGAGCTTTTGGAGGCCAAGTGCTTCAAGTGACAATAAACTTCTTAGGTGATCACTTTTAATTAAATGTTACTTCAAAGGGAATTGTATTCGCATTTGTTTCTAATAGGTTTTGTGCTGGATCAGAAATAGCAATTGGCAGAATATTCTGCACTTGAGAAGCCTTATCTACCCTTGGATATTCCATTGATTGGGGAATGATGATAACATTTGGATATGGTATGATAACTGGACTGAGTTCAGTCCTTTTATTCAAAGAGAAGAGATTGCCTTTTTAAGCAATAGTCTCTTTCAATGCAAAGGTCTGTTCACTCGTATATGATGGCAAATGGTCAGGGAACTTTAAGGGCTTCAATTCTCTAACTCCGTATCTTCCCATGATCAATCAAAGGAATGCTAAGGATAAAGTCATCTGCAAAACCAGAACCCAGTGGATCTTTCACTAACAAATCATGCTACAGAATTTTACAAGCTAAAAGTGAGGAAGTGCCATGGTATAAACTTCTCTGGAAGAATCCCCTCAGCCTTAAAGCATTACTTGCTAGCCATCAAAAATCACCTCAGCACAAAGAATAGATTGTATGGAGACTATAATCCTGTTTGTGTTTTGTGCAACCAAATAGAAAAAGACTGGAATCACCTATTCTTCCAATGTGTCTATTATAAATCTGTGTGAAGTCAAATCTTGCATAAGCTTGCAGACTATTGCACTTCAATGGACTGCAACATTGAATTGGATCATTAGATTTGTCAAACACCAGAAGGCAGATGGAACTCTTCACAGATTAGTATTCACAATTTACAATCTGTTAGTGAAAGAACAGAAGAATTTACAAAGAGGAAGAAGTTAACAAACATCTACTTGCTGAACATATTATCAACAAGATTAGAGCTCTAGCAATTGCAAAATCAGTTCATCTTCAGCTGTCACAAGGAATGAAGTACAGATGAACTTGTAGTTCAATGTTCATGTACTTTTTACTTGTCTAACCAGCTAAACCTATCCGTTTTGGCGAACACATTGTAATGGTGAAATAGCTTTGCTATTTTTAGTGTAAAAAAATTGCCAAAATATGTTAAGGTGGCTTCATTCTCAGCTTGACCAAATATTACATACGGGATAGTGACAATCTTACATAAGGATCTTAAAACAAATCAGACTCTGAAACGGATTTATGTCTTAATTCTACCTTTTGATCTCATTTTGTAGCACAACATACTCTGTTAGATTTGAAGTAATCATATCTTTCTTAAATTTAGGTGGTTCACAACATTATTTGTATTCATTTGTTTCCTTTATTCTTTAATTCTCTCAAATAAAAAATTTAATAAGAATTAGATACAACAGTAGACATACATTGTAAGATGATTTTTATTAAAAAAAAGATTATTTGTGTACATATATTTAATATTTATTTTAGTAAATAAATTTAAATTATGAAGGAAGTGACAATCATTAAGTTATTCTTAAAATTATATTTTGAATTTACTTCAAATAATTTTGTGTTGAATGATCTGATTAGATTGACTCTACAATCTAAAAGCACAAAGAAAGAGATAAAATTAACAAAAGCTGATAATAAAAGGAGACATATGATTCTATTTATATTTTTTTGTGATTTTTAATTTATATTTTTTGTTTTTGTTTTTCTTTCAAACAAAAACAAGTTTGATTGTTGATATTCAATGTAATTACATTTTTATTACTGATAATGATTACATCTTAGATAAAACTTAAAGATAAACTATTCTGATTAATTATATTTGTTTTAATCTTTTGTATAATATTCATTAACAAATTAGCAATAAAAATTAGCTTATTTTATTAAAATAAATAATTTAGAAACTAATTTATGTAAATTAATATTTATTTTAAATCTATTTTAACTATTAAATCAAACTGTTTGAAGTTTATATATTTTGAAATATATTTTAAATTTAATTATATCTATTAATAATGATTAATTCAATCTAACTACCAAAAAAATAAAAATAAAATTATTCATAATTTTACTGATAATTAATTTTAATTAATTAAATATATAATATTATCATAATTTTTATTAATATTTAATATATTATATAATTCTATATAACATATATTAAATTGATAGTAAAACAAATTATGGAAAAAAAAGAAAATGAAAACAAAAATTAATCATTTCGTTTTGGAACAAACTAAAAACTCAAACAATCAAATTATTTTACTAAATTTAAAAATAAACATATAAAAATGAATTATGTCGCTTTGAAACAAACTAAAAACTCAAACAATCAAATTCTTTTACTAAATTTAAAAACAAAAAATATAAATGACAGCAAGCACTAATATTTACCCAAAGTTTTAAAAAAAATTTGCTTGCTTAAAATTTTAATAACAATAATATTTTGATGGTTGATAATAGCTTTTTGTAATTACACATTTAAGTAATTAATTAAAAGTAAAGACGACATGGTTTGGAACTTCAATGATGTAATACCGTAACAGGAAGAGCTTTCCTCACTCCTAAATCCTAATTCTCCGATGCTAGTTTTTATTACTGTTTGAAAACTGAACTGAACCAAATTGATGGTGCCAAAACTTTAAATAACCATAGTTTTATATGGTAATACAACCGGAATTTGGAAGATGGGAAAACAGACAAAATTTTATTCCAAAAAGGCACAGAAATAGGTTACCAAATGTAAACTAGAGGTTCCAGAGGCAGGGCATGGGCATGGGCATCTTTAAACTGTTACTTCCCCCTAGCTGCTTTAAGAAGGAAAAAGCAATGCGAAGCTTTTTGTAGAACAGAAGATTTAAAATGGAAACCAATGCATGAATTTCAATAATAGCTTGAAATGAATAAGATTCCAAAATCCACCCTTACTGAAGGGAAGGGAGGTGGAGATGGTGTGAACATCATGATGCTCAAAATAACTGAAAACGAATATTAGACTTTCCTGGTTAAATTAGTAACCACCCACCTAGCTCTTCATATCCAACCACTGAACTTGCCCAGTCTACCGTACAATAATACCTCATTGAAGATCTTCAGTTACTTTTCCCATCAGTTCTTGATGCCAATTTACTCCTCTGCTGATGTTCTGCAACTTTATAATCTACTACTTCACGGAATAGGGTTGGATCCAGCACACAATCCTGACTTCCATATACTGCAGCTTGGACACTTGCCATTAGTTTTGCTACTTCCCTCCCAGAAAATCCCTCGGTTTTGGCTGCTGCTTCCTTCAATATCTCATCAGTCAGTCCCCTAATCTCTATCCTCTGCTGTTGCCTTCTGAACAAATTCTGGATCCACTCACCTGATTTCCTTGACCTTGACCCTGCCTGGGCTATATACTTCTCCAGGTAGAGTTTGAGAAGCTTGAAACGCTCTTCCTCCCCAGGTAATGGGAATTCAAGAACCTCATCAATACGGTCAGCAACAGCTGAATCAAGATCACCAGGGCGGTTTGTGGCAAGAGCAAGGACTATATCCTTGGACTGGTCACCAGTCCGAAAAAGAAGGGCATTAAGTGCACTTCTTTGAGCTTCACTCATGTAACTCTTATTCCGTCTGCAAAATGTGATCAACAAATAAAGTCCTGACATGACAAACTTCATCAACTTGCAAATTAAGAACAAGTTTCTCAAAAAATCATTTAATCCCACAGAAAAGGTTTGCCTCTGATCTCCAGAGAAAACTCCCAACCTCTACTGGCCCACTACAACCACCTTCATATGGTTCCCATATAACATGGACAGAGAAAATAGAAAAGAAAAGGCTGAGAGTTGGCTAGCGCCATTCCCTGAGCAATTGTTGGAAATTAACACATAGTTACACAAAGAAAGTACAGCAGTAAGAACACATTATTGTACACACACTTGAGGCAACTCAATATCATTAGTTCACATATTTGGCAAATCTACAATCAATGTAGCTCGGATACTATTTAAAGGACAGGTGAAGAATTTTCAGACACTAAGAATCAAGTCCAAACACATAATGCAGAATATCAACAGAACAAAGTTAACCGTTTAGGTCCAAATGGCTTTTATTCACCAGATAGGTTCAGGAAGTACAATATCATGATTACTTATCCAATGATGTTTATTTTTTTAAAATATTCTTCTTTCACTATAGGTTCAAGAAATGCAATATCATAATTGCTTATTCAATGATGTTTATTTTTTTAAAATATTCTTCTTTCACTGTCCCTCTTGTTTTTGATAATATCTAAAAAATGCTTAAGGGAGACAATGGAAATAATTACATAATTGAATATATCAGAATGTAGCACTTACTCACAAAGAAACGCATCTGCTTCATCAATAAATAGCAGCAAACCTCTTGGAGACTTCTTAGCCCAATCAAATAATTGGTGTATCTTCGTAACGGCTTGTGATCCCAGCGGAGCAACATCTCCTCCTGTCATCAAAGCATAATCTAATCCCTGCAAGTAAATCCAAAAGTTAGCCGAAGAACACAGAGTTATATACACTTCATATCCTTGGTTAAGATGGCATTACAGCATTTTTATCCACCAGTTTCAAAGAATACCCTTACAGTTCTCACATTGATTCTCAACCAAAAATTCTGAGCTAAATCATACTTTTTTGTTCATTTTCCAAGTGACTGACTTATAGTTGTTCCTAGTTACCCAACCATCCAAAGAATTGTATGCAACCAGTGAATAAAAAATGTGAAATATCATGAGATGACGATCAGGAAAGATATCATACAGATCTATGAGCAAGTTCTCTAGCAGCCATTGTTTTTCCTGTTCCTGGAGGGCCATAGAAAAGCATGTTCCTGAAGGGCGCGTGATGGGACTTCGTGTTTGCAGTGGCATTAGAAAGTTGTTCAATTCTTTTGTGTAAAGAAGGATGCAAAATGACATCACCAAACCCATTTCTACTAGTAGAGGCGTTCCCTTTATTATCAATACGTGATAAAGAACTCATGGCACGAGTGAAAACCCCAGACCAAGGATATTTTCCTCGTGAAGATTCCCTAATCAATGATGGTTGTCCCAGTATTCTATCCACATAGCTCCAGATCACTTTAGCACCTTCTCTGCGTTGGGACATAAGAAGAAAATAAACAACATCATTGCAAATATACAAAAGCAAATAAAATGAGACTAGAGATATGCAAATCACAAAAAATGTGAAATTGGAAGGACCTACTGAATAAACTATGTAATACAGTTATACAGATAACTATCTCTATGCAACCAGAACTATTCAGTGGCTATGAAAACAATGATTCTTCTGTATCATCAATCGAGAGTGTTCAGCAAATCACTTCCACTTACTAAAAGAGGAGAAAACAATGTAAAGCTAACTTAGTTTATCAGAAAATCAATACTCCTTTATTCAAGCATCAAAAAAGTAGGTCCCTATCCACATAAACTAAATCTATGTAACCCCATTCACTTGACCAAATAGCATATCCAGCAAAAAAAGTAAACTCAATGGTTGAGAGTAAAAGATTGATTATGTCATATCCCTAACGTTTTGCAGTCCACATAAACAAATGTAAAAGGGAAAAGTCTCAAGCTTATCATAATAGGATAACGATCCCAAGCATTACATATCCTTGTGTTGGGAAAGCCCAAATTATGGTTATATAAGACAAATGGGATCGTTAAATTCAAATAAAACCATAAATAAAAAGAAATCTTTATAATTTTAATATTTACCTTGTTGTATAAATTCCTGCTGCAAGAGCTGTAACTCCACCCACAGCGACAACCAGCTTATTTTGATCTGTCAAAATGGCCCGCAAACCTCCTACAACATGTATTTTCATTCACATTACATATGGTCTTTCATTGATCATATGAAAAACTAGAGATAACTGATTTACACATCTAGACAAAAATATTTAATTTCAGAGATTACCAAGCCTAAATAAAAGCAATGAGCAAACCAAAGGATAATGAGCATTAATTAATTAAATAAAACAGAGTTGTCGGGATAACAGTGTAGGTCTTAGATAAAACTCTAATTGGTATTACCTTCATTTAACTTCTCAACATTGCGCATATAAAATTCAGGTACACAAAACTCAGAAGGTTTGGTAGTCCAACTTTCCTTGCAAGCCAAATTTCACAAGATAAGCATCTTTACTCTCAAAGCCCCTCTCATCAACACACAATGTATGGCCCGTGTGTGACTTGCATGTAGAGTTGTGCATGAGCTGGGCTAGATCGAAGTTAGCTAAAGTCCAACCTAAAAAATTCTAGAACTTTTAGGTCCATACCCAACCTGACCCATAAGGCCTAATTTCCAAACCCAAATCCAACCCAATAAAAGTTTCAAATTTAAACCCAGCCCATAAGTTCATATCTTATAAAATTTTAATAATTATATAAAATGTAATCGTGATAAACTGGCATTAATTTATATCTTAGCAAGTGAAACTATATTATATTTAAATAAAAGTATTTAATCATTTTTCAAATAAAAATAACTATAAACTAGTTCTAAAATAAAAGTATAATTGCTTAAAAAATCCATAATAAAACTAAATTAAGTAAATAAATAAAAATATATATAATTATGATAAGATTTAAATAATGAAATCTTCATTTAAACATTAATTAAGCTAGATTCCTTCAACATCATTACCTTTCATTGTAATAAATAATTAAAATGAAATAAGTAATTAAAAAATATAAACACTTACCTAGATAACTTTGTGTTTTCTATTATTTTTCTTAATATTTATGGGAATAAGAAATCATTATATGACAATTGCAAGTTGACTTAGATTTAAGATATTTATAAGTATAGGTTTAAGCTGAATTTTCTGGGTTTTTTTATAACCCAAACTCGACCCATGAATTTTTTAGGTCTAGTTCTTAAATCCAAACCTAGTCCCTGTTTGATTCTTAAAACCCAAGTCCTTTAATTTGGGCTTAACCCACGGGCCATATGGGATAGGTTAATTTGTATAGGTCCACTTGCATGTATCAATGTTTCCATCAAAGTAGCCCTAAATCAAGCTTTCCTACATTATCCAGCAGCATGAAAAATTGGAAGGATAGGCAGCCCACTTCTCATTAGACAAGGATTTCTCCCTCTATGATGTGGATGCTTTTGTTGGAAGAAGTTACTATCGTAGGAGCAACAAAACAAAAGTGGTGGTAGCTGAAAATTCTTATTTAGGAAGTCTTTTATTAACTTGCTGCTTAGGAAATAACTATTTTTATATATTATTCTATTTTGTGTTTGTTAGTATTACTACCCAATTAGGAGCCCTAATTTAGGTAGCAATTTGTTTTCCTTTTGAGATTTCAGACATTGTCCTTCTTTTGCCTATATAAAGGCAGGTATTATGCAATAAGACGCAAGAAATAGTCATCTTAATTAATTTAGTTCATAATAGCAGCAGTTTTAGAATAGCTCTATTCCCTTTTCTCTACCAAGATAGGTTCTTCAAAGAAAGGAAGAAACACTAAATGGGGAAAAGAGATGGACATTGTTAATCGTCTCCTGACTAGGTCCTTTTCTCAAGCACATAACAATTTGGTATCAATGCAGGTCGTCATGGACAAGGCGGCAATGGATCACCATTTGCAGGCGTTGGAAGAGGGACAACAAAGGATCGAGGCACAATTTGCAGAGTTCAATTGTGCACTCAATATGATCACACAAGAAAGAGGCTGCGAGATGTGAGGAAGCAATCATAGGCCCCCATCTTCTCCAGAAGGGGATAGGCAGAAAGGTAATATGGGGTCTAGTATGATGCCTAAATACTCAAATTGGAGTTCCCAACCTTCAATGGTTCTAGAGATCTATTGATTGGTTTGGATTCATAGGTGTGACCAATTCTTTCTAAGCCAACGAACGGTAGAGGAGGAGAAGGTAAGATTGATGGCGTTCCACTTAACTGACAAAGCGCAATTATGGTATTACCAATTAGAGCTGGAAGAGTCAAAGATGAGTTGGCAGACATTCAAGGGAAATTGAAAAAAGTAGTTGTAACAAGCAGTTCGAGTTGGAAGAAAGATTTTTATTTCTAAAAAAATGTCTTGCTCTTTACATTCTATGTTCTCTCTTATATAACA
>JAOQMP010000005.1:31937932-31975071 GCA_027563575.1 Erythroxylum pedicellare
ATATACTGCAGTCTCTAATAAAAGAAATATAGAGCAAATAAGCTCTAATTCACATTTTCCATCACAAGAATTAGTTTTCAGAACTTCAATAAATAGTCTAAATAAATTATATCAAAAAAAATATGGAAATAGAGTCTTATTCCAGACCATTTTCACAATATGTTCAAATGGCGAAGCTACAAACACTATCTACTTTATGCCAATACAACTGTAGCAACAGTTATGAGAATAGGACATTTAAGAGCAACAATGCCATTGGATAAATGTTCCATATGCACCATGACTGCAGTGGATTATGGTTTAAATATATAGAAAAACATTTGATGAAATTTAGAGATATCGCAACTCTCATACATTCACTTAACATGTACAGTTTCTAACCGTTTCAGCTTGTGCTTGCATGGCTTTGAACTCTGCCGCCCTTGCAGCCAATTCTGCTTGTGTTGTTGCTTCTTGTGTTTTCAAAACTTCAAACAACTACAATTGAGAATTCGAAGAAAATATTAATGCGAGTCCATCACGCAATGAATCAAAATAATAAAAATATATGAGAAAATAATTTAAAAAGAAATAAAGGGATGAATCAGACGATGGGGATAAAACCAATTTAAAATATATATTTCCAAACGGAGAAAATATTAGGCCAGAATAACAAGATAACCAGAAATCTGATAGATAGAAATTAGAGGGAAAACCCAGCATTTCCCATACGAGTGCTAAAGAAAGGAACTTCATGAATGAAATCTAAAAGCCAAACAAAACCAGCCTCAAAACTCAATCAAAAGCACCAATTATACCTTATGTGGAAAAGGAAAAAAAAACCACTTCCAATAACAACCCAGCTTTCAGCTCACGCAATGAAGAAACAATCCCAAGAACCAAAAAAAAAACAATAACAGAAACAGCGGATCTTCAAAACATTTCCTCTAACACGGGGAAAACGCGGACCAATAAAAGAAATCCGAAATGGGAAAATGAAAGAAATTGAGACAAGATATAACCTTTTTAGCATGAGAAGAGGAAGTTATCTCCTTCAAGGCCTCGGCACCTCTTTCAAGGGCCGTCGGATCAAACCCAGCTGAATTTGTTCTTGGGTTATCATTCCTAACAGCTTTGGGAGCAGGAGAATCAGTGGTAGTCTCAGCCAAACTGGAGGTTTGAGGCTGCCCGGATGACGGGGAAGTTGCGGAAGAAGAAGAGGAAAAGGGAGTGAAGTTAAAATGCGCATCGGAGTAAGCAATGAAATTCGATTGACACACAGAAGCAGAGGCCGCAATTGCTGAGATTAAACCTATTGCAGAGGTCTTCCCCATTCTCTTATTTTAAGCGACCAAAAAGTGTTTAAATAAATAAACTCCTAAAGTTTGCTTCTGGGATGAGGAAGGAAAGGTTATGGCGGATGTTAGAAATGCTTCATAGCTTGAGGAGCACGAAATTTGCATGTATATAAATATATGGCTTTTGATAGGGTTTTGGCTGGGTTTTACGGGTTCTTTCAGGGACGGTGAAACAAGATGTATAGAAGAGTTCTCAGGGGTCTAGCAGACCGGACCTTTAGTGAACCCGGTTTTTTATTAAAAAATTAAAAGTAAAAACAATTATCATAAGCATAAATCATCTCAATGGTTAAACAAAACATCCCGAAAGTGCTCGATGGGTAAACAAAAAACACAAAAAAAACAAAGTGCACATGTTAGTCATTAATCCCATACTAGTAGTCACTTAGTGAACCCAATTTTGTCTTTTATAGGGTTTTTATTAGTATGTGTTATTTAACTCAGAATTGAATAAATTCAATAGGAGCTCATTAAATTTTAGATTGAATATCATTTTTTTTAAAATCAAGTCCAAAACCAATCTAAAACTCAAATGTATTATATAATATAAAATAACATTATTTTGTCATAGGTTTATCACTACTTAAAATGATTTTTATATTATTTTATGCAACAATAAATAGTTGTCGATCCAAAATTATTTAAAAAATATCACATACAACAAAATTTCTCAAAGTTATATGTTTCTCAGACACACTCTCTAATTCAACTTTGTTTACTTTTTTGATCTCTCCTTCTGTATTTTTCTCTTGTACTATTCTTTGCTAATTCTCCTATCAATAGTTAGATTAGCTTCTTTTTTACCTTTTGTGTTTACTAACTCTCTCATTTTTTTAAAGCCTAATCCAACCAAATTGAGATTCAAATCGAAACAAACTTGATTAAACTCAAGTTTAAACTTAATTATTTCAATCTAATCAAACTTTGGAGATTAGACTCGGGCTTAAGTCGTATAATCCTGACCCAATCAAGCCTTAAATTGGACTCAAATCAAAATAAATATTTTTTGGCTTAGATCTGGTCAAGGCAGCCTATGCTCAACCTAGCCCATTACTAACCTTACTCAAAAATAATGCGCAAGAAATAATCAATTTTATTTTTATTTCTTTGATTAAGGCTAAATATCATTGTAAAATTAAATTAAGAGGGAAAAATAATCAAATTTACTTTTATTTCTTTGAATAAGAGTAAATATCATTATAAAATTAAATTAAGAGGGAAAAACAAAGTGTTTATTGTACTCAAGTTACAAACTCTTAAAAATCGTTATGTTTGTTTAGTTTCTAGCATGCAAATGTGTTTCTATTCTTTACGTGGATCTTTTAAGTAATAAGTTAACAACATTTCAAATTAAATTTAACTCGGCATCAATTTTAATATATGTAAACTGTTAGATTTACGAAACATTGATTACTAGGCATAATATAGAGATAAATTGTGTTGGGAGAGAATATGTACCTTAAACTTTTTTAGGATTCTTTCCTTAGAGGAAACTTCTCATACCATCCTAAATTCAATCTCTTTTTTTTTTTTAACTTTCCTTAATCATGGCTTCCTATTTATCCTATATCCCTCCTTTGACCTCTCCCATCCTTTGCTTTGCCTTTACTTAGCCACCAACACTCTTCCCTAAAGTTGCTCTGCTTCAAACTTTTGGGATAGTTTCTTTAAATGTTGATACTTTCTTTTGAAAAATTATAAATTAAATTTAGCCGTTAAAGGCAGTAACAATTGTTACAAGCATAAATCAACCCGTCATTATGAATGGGTGAACAAAACATCATAAAAGTATTACAAATGATCAAAATAAATGTACAAGCTAGCCATTAATCCCAAGTTGATAAAAAAAATGGATTCAATATGCATTTTGTCTTCAAAAGTGACAAAGTGTAAATTAATTGCCTTAAGTGTTTCTTTGTGTACCCTTGAATGATGCTTCTCAATGTCTTTGAAGATTATCATATTTCTTTTATCACACACAGCATGCACCAGATAAGATGGAGTAATGAATAGGCAACATTGATGTTTTATCATGCATGTTTAAGGATGAAAACCAAGCTACAATATGTTCCCATTCATAATGTCCTTTGACACAGATTGAGTGAATTGACATTTAAAGAATAAATGAGTGATATTCTCTTGCTCATGGTTGCATAATACATGCCTAGCCATAAATTTGTTCAATCTATCAATTGTAGGCTGTCTATTTTTATTAGCTCTCCACATTGTGATTGAAGCTCTAGGCAACATATTCTTGCACCATACAAGTTTATGCCATGCTACTATGTTTTTTTTGCTCTTGAAATAGCTTTCTACAAGACACATTAGTGAATTTATCATGCCTAAACAAAGTCCACCAATTGGTATCTGTCTTATTTTTCTTGAGTTCACTACTATTGACCTGACTATACAAATTAGGATCTCGAATCCTTATTAAGATCTCAATTTTGTTTGCTAAAGCATAAGCAACATATTAATCATCACTAAAGATATTTTTGATTGAATTGAGCTTGCCAATATCTTCACAAACTCCAGTAGTTAACCATCTATCATACCAAAAGGATGTATTGATACAATTTCCTAATATTTGAAGTACATGTGGCTTGACTTTGCCTCTCAATTTGAAGATTTTTTTGTTGTGTTTGAATTAGTTTCAAGTATGTTAACCTTCTATAAGTAAGCATTTGTACACTTAACCCATAAGGATTGCTTATCTTTAAAGATCATCCCCAAACTTTTGGCAAACATGACCAAATTATAAATCTTCAAAGGGATCACATTCAATCCACCATGCTTCTTCAAAGAGCATACCTCAGACCATTTAATGGGAGTGGAGTGTTTTTCTATTTTGTTTCCAGTTTACATAAATTTCTTGAGAATATTATCAATTGGGAAAATATATATGAGTTGCCCAATGTAGACTCAGTGCATTGAGGACAGAGGAAAGAAGCTGTAAAGAAAGTATGGTTAAGAGTAATTAATTATGACCAATTAAACTCTTGTCTTGATTATATTATTCGTAAATACTTGATTTTGCTGAAGCTTTAATTAGTTTGTCTAAAGCTCTATCCTAAATAATGCACTTTTGTTTTATGAAAAAAATTCTATATTTTAAATTAAAAAAATCAAGAATTATCATAAAATCAATAAATTCTATTTAAATTTCTACACTTCTTACAAATTCATAATATATGTTATTTGTATTTGTCATTTAATAGTCTTTTGATTTTTATTAGTTTTTTCTTGAAATTAAATAATGATGATAAAGTAAAAATAGGATTATAAAAAGAATTTAGGCTTAATAAAAAGATTTGGAAATAGAACTATTAAATTTAGAAATCTAAAGAAATTAGTGACTGAAAAACAATTAACTTCCAAAGGGTACCTAGTAGTAATTGTGGAATGACTTGCAAAATCAAGAAAAAAAAAGACTGGTTGAGGAACAAGAAAGGCCAAACTTTCATTTAAACCATAAAATGGTGGTGAAAAAGGGCTTGAGTAGAAGGAAGCTAAATGTAATGTAAGAGGCTTAGGAGTTGGAAAGAAGAAAAATGACACACAATAAGGAAAATATAAAATGTTGTGAAAAAATTAAAAGTCAAATGAGAAATAATCTATAGGGACAAAATATGTTTTAAAGGAAAGCATGTCACCTTGCAAGCAAGAATGGACTCTCCAAAGGGATGTGAATCACGAATTTCTACAGATGTGCATGAAATACATTTTCTTAAGTATTTTGTTTAGTTTTGATGTTAAATTTCCTTTGTAAAAACTTTTTTTTTCATTTCTTTTTAAATGATTGTGACATAATGATCATATGATGAGATTATTCAAGAACTAAAGGTTATTTCAAGCAAAAATGTGAAGAAAATTACAATTTTTGGAGCTCTAAGGTCTAGCACACACTTGTGTGCCAATATATATCCTACATGGATTAAGTGCAATAAGAGACATGACCTAGCACAAGTCCTATGGAAAAATTATGTGGCATTTTAAAAAATTCACAAAGCAACATGACTTATGTCGTAATCATGCCAGAGATCATATGCAATTTATATAAGAAATAGACATATCCATAGTCTAGGAATATGTTCATGTTCGATACCTTATCTTATCCTAAGAGGAAATAGAAGGATCCATGGCATAGGCCACAGTCGTGGCCTAATTATTCGTAGGTATTAAAATGTATATAAAGTATGGAAACACTAAATTTTCAAATATTTTAGAAGCCTTCACACTTCTCACACATTTGTTTCTCTTTAAAGGTTAGGGTTAGCCATCAAGAGGTTCTGAAACCGTTAGAAGGATAATTCCAAAGATATCTTCACCAAAGAATCAAAATCTAAATATCATCTCTATGGATTGAGTCATTATTGAAATTAAGATTCTCATTTACATTTATTTTTACCATGGTTTCCTTTTTTATTCTATTCCTTTCATATTTTTGACTATGATCATGGCTAAGCACTTTTCTATGTTTAAATATGAAAAGTCCTAGTTTTATTTTTGTATAAATTGATTTATTTTAATTTATGAAATGTGACATATTTTGTAATTACCTTTTATTAATCTTAATGCATAATTTAGTTATGCTAGCGGCTAAATCTAATTTAAATTCACTTGTAAATGCTTCTGGATACGAAAGAGTTTAATTGTAAATGGACTATAACATAGGTAATAGGGGTTGAATGGAATGCTCGAGAAAAACCCACATGATCATTTTTTATGCTAGGGTGAAACCTTTCATAGGATTTAGTTGATCTTAATGCATTCAAAGGGTATTAAATTGGTAGATATATGAGTTAACTAACATGAGAGTTAATGGTTAAAAGGGACACTTTTTTTACAAATTTATCGATAACTCACTTTTAAGATATTGACTATTCTACGCATTCTTTTTTTCTTTTTCTTTTTCCTTTTTCACTTCTAGACAAATGCTTTTTAAGTAACATATATAAATTATTAGAACACAGTTGAACTAGAAAAAGAACAAAAGCACATTTGTATAGATTTGGAAAAAGTAGATAGGCAAAACAAAATAACAATAACTTGAACATTTATATAAAAAAAATATCAATAATAATATATATCTACCACAAAGAAAAAAAACAAGTAGCCAAATTTAATATCCTATATTAAAAATAAAAAATAGAGCAAACTTTTATAATAAAATCTAGTATCTTAGAATTCATTTTTAAAAAAATAATTCTAAAATATCAAAAACTAGCAATGATCCATTTTTCACCAAATAAAATAGAGATTAACAACAATATCCACATTATATAAATATTCAAATCAAATTTCATCAGTAATTTACAAAATTAAATTTATACATACAAAATCACTTAAACTTGTAAATCAAAAATCAAAAAATGCTAACTTAATAAATGAAAGAGAGATAAATTGCTATTGAAAAAAAAGTATAAAAACTATCAATTATGATATATGCAAAATGAAAGAGAGAAAATTTACCCAATTAGAAATGAAATTATACCTAAAATTGCAATTGAAAAATATCATATATAATCAAATTGACAGATTTCAATTTACTTAGATAAACTGTAATTGCAATAAGAAAAACTGAAAGATAAATTATACCCAAAATATAATCTGAGTTTTAAGTTAAAAATAGAAAATTTAACCTAAATTGGAAAATTTATTATACTCATAATCAAATTGTAAATTTTTACTCAATCTTTAGATCAAATGAGCTACTTAAAAAATCTAAAATTTAAAACAAGAAAATAAAAAAGAGAATTAAGAGAATAAATGAAATGCACTTCCTACGTAGATGGGAATGATGTTGATGGAAATAAGACTAATACAGAAAATTTAAATTTAAGGCCTTCTTTTATTCAATTTTCATTTAGAAAATGTGAATCTTAACATTTAGCTAGAGCAATTTTATTTTGAAATGTTTACTTCTAGTGCTATTTTACCTTTTTTTAAATTCTTTTGCTCCCTAAATAAATTCCTTTAAATCTTTGAAAAAGAACAACTCTTTTCGGTCCTGTTTTGTTTAAGTGAAAATTTCCTATGTTATAAAATAACTTGTAACCTGTAGTCGCTAAAGGTTATATTAGAAAATTACATCTTCTATTTGATAATAAAAAGAAAAAGGGAAAAGAAAAGAAATGCATCTTGTAGATTATGTACTCTTCTAAGCCTTGGTTTGGGCCTTACAAACCATAATACAGTAATTTGTTGACAAAGATGACCTTTGCACCTTGCTGTTAGGAATAGGAAAGCTTCACCTGGACAGTGATACTAAGAAGAAGAAAAGTGAGAGGAAGGAATAAAAGCAGAAAGTAACTTCGAGTGCTAAGTGACCCGTAGAACCTTGTGAATTTGCTATTTGGGCTATAAATAGTTTTACAAAAAATAAAGACCCCAGCTCCCTTCCCATCAATTGGTAAATGGATCATAAGCTAGGAATACACTAGGACCTTTTTTGCTTTTCATTGCAAGGGAATCCCCCATATGGTAAATGAATCAATACAAAGGTATCTACACAAGAAGTTACTGAAGGGGAAATTACATAAAGGAATAAAAACAAAAATTGAGCAGCTTCCCCCCACAACAGAAACTGGAAACTGAAAACTGGAAACGTTAACGATAGAGAACTTACAAAGAAGGAAAAGAAAAAAATGAAGTAGCATTTACTATAGGAGTTACAATGTGGTATTCTTTTACCTTTTTCTTCCGCTCTACCATGTTTCTCTGTAACTTTTAAATGTTGCCTTTACCTTCACACCAACTCCATCAGAAGAGGATCACCTTGTGCCATTATTCTTATGAGTTTTATGAATTCCTGTTCACTTGATACTTTCCATGGGTGAACTGCAGCTACTTGTGCAGAGTACAGAGTCGAATTTGAAGATGGTGACTGTGTCTCATACACCATTGTACCTAGTATGGGATCAAAATTCTGAGGCAAATCCATTGAGAGGAAGAACATGGGAATGGCAACCTTGTTATGAATGTCAAAATCACCAACCAGACTGACAAGATCTACAAAGTCAGCAACAAAGTGGCGAGGAATGTAGAATATTTCAGAACTGCATATTAAGAGACTCTGGTCATTTTTAAAAGCTTCTTTGTAGTTGACTTGAAAATGAACTTGCATTGAACTCACTACATTCTGCACCATCTCCCCTTGTTTAGTATACCACTCGGATTTTTCATTTGTTGATACAATAGTCCATGATTTCGATACCTAAATCCCAAGAGGCATGTTAAACACAAATTTATGCACAGAACACAAAAACTGAACAGATAGAATGATGTTAAGCATCTTAAATACCCACATCGGCAAAGAACAAGAATTAAGAATAATTTGCTTTACTAGAATGAGTCCATAACTAAACATTTTAAAGTTTTGAGTTGACGATGGAGTGCCTCCTTATACATAAGCCACTTTTCTTTCAAACATGAAAACTACAAAATTTAAGCCCAGCCCTAGATGTAATGAGGGATGTTAAGCTTTTTATCATCCTGGTATATTTCTACGTAGGACCTCCCCTACAGTATATTTACTGCAGTAGAGTTTAACCACCAAGTTCGGGATGGATTGGTGTGGTTCCTCTATACCTAGGACACCAGAATATCAAACCATGAATGAAGAAAGGGTTTTGAGTTGAAGATAAAATCCCTATTACATTTAGGTGTTCCAATAAGTATAAGTAAGCAAAGGTGCACAGTTTGATAACTTTCATGGTTGACAATTCTATTGCACGTACCAAAGTATCATTTGGTATAATTCAACACAATCCGTGTCTTGATTTGAAACATATAATAGATTGGAAACATATAATACACTGGAAACAAGCCCCGCACTAGGTTGGTCCATCAACAACCAACAAAGAATAGACAGGGAAAGGAAAAAAGAAAAGGTACCTTGTCAGTAATCCATAGCTTTTTCTTGTCCGCTTGAAGTAAATTCCAATAGTTAAGGATAGTATCATCCTGAAGGAATAAAAAGCCTTCTGCACTGGTAAATCGATCAAATATCTTCGGCAAATGCCTGCACTCAATATCATAAAAATACCTGAGCAACGAAGATGTCTACCAGATACCAGCCAAATCTAGCCTCTAAAAGGACTCAAAACTTAAAAGCCAACAAGAAATGCAGAACAATACAACTAAAAATTGGAGTTTGAATAAACTAGAGAAAGATGGATACTTTACAGAAGGGTGATATATTGGAAATTTGTGCACAATAGCTCGTCTTCTGTTCTTACATATGCAAATACTTGAAACAAATGCTTGTCTATCATTATCATGACACATTAATGGCATCTTCTCCCTCTACAACATAAACCAATGTCATACTTCCTTTAGATGCTATCACTTTCAATTTGGGCAACTTACTTAGGGTCAACTACGAATATGCCAGAGAACTTTCAATTATTTTTATTCTTGTGAAACAAAGAGTGGAAAGATATTTCAATCAATATGTATGTACAGAGGTAGGGGTACATATTCATAGTAATTACTCAACTACTAATTAAGTAAGCAAATCAAGTGGATCCCTATAATTAAGCTATACATAATCTACACCCATTCAGATACAATCTATACTATACAATATGTAATAATCACCCAGCCAAACAAATATAATTGATCCAAACTCCATTTAGAGCCTTTGCAAAGTTATATCCAAGTTGTTCTCTAGTTTTCACATATCTTATAGAGATAAAGTTTTGTTGCACTTTTTGATGAACGAAATGACAATCAATTTTAGTATGTTTAGTTTTTTATGAAACACAGGAACAGAAGCAATGCAGAACAATTTGGATATCACATCATAACTTTATTGGTGCTGAGACTTTAAGACCAATTTTAATTAAGAGTTGATAGATCCATATTATCTCACACCTTGACTATATTATAGCTCTATATTCAGATCTGCACTAGACTTGTACATAACATTTTGGTTCTTGTCTTTCTATGGGATCAAATTTTCTCTAACAAAGACAAAGTAACCAATAGTGGATTTCAAATCAATCTTGAAACTTGCCTAATCTACATATGAAAAACATTCGATGTGTGTCTATGGTTTTCATATAGTATCCCTTGTCTAGGAGCTCCCTTTAACTTAACATAGGATCTATTCTAGAGCAGCCAAATAATGAACGGTTAGAACAGTTAGGAAAGACATGAATTTACTTACAATATTATATGCAATATCCAAACAAATTATTGTAAGGTAGTTTAATTTTTTAACCAATCGTCTATATTTCTCAAAATCTTCAAATAAGTTTTCATATTTGATGAGCTGTAAATTAGGAAACATTATATTACTACATGGCTTAACCCCAATTTTTTGGATCTCAGTTCACAGATCGAGTACATATTTCCTCTGAGACAAAAAAAAAATGTCTTTGTTGCTTATTATCACAACTACTCCCAGAAAATACTTCAAAGCCCCTAAATCTTTTGTGTGAAACTGACTGTGAATAAAGGATTTCATAGATGAAATGCCTATAGTATCACTTCTAGTAAAGACAATATCATAAACATATACAACAAGGAGAATGATGTCAGATGCAAAATATTTATTATAAAACCGAATGGTCAAACTTACACTTATTCATTCCAAATGTTTCCAATGCTTAACTAATTCCAAACCAAGAACGGAGACTCCCATCGATAAAAAGAAAAAGAGCAGTTGCTCCATATACTAAAGATCACCATGTAAGAAGGCATTTCTAATGTCTAATTAATATAACAGCCAATCTTGTGTATCTGAAATAGAAATGAATAGACAAATAGATTTGAATTTAGCAACAAGAGAGGAAGTGCCAAAATAGTTCACACCATATGTCTAAACAAATCTTTTCGCCATAAATCGTGCTTCAAATTGAGCCATTGATCCATTAGAATTAACTTTGACAATGAACACCCATTTGCATTTAATAATCTTCTTTCCTATAGGCAATTTTACTAAATCTCACATACCATTAGCACTTAAAGCATTCATTTCCTCTACCATAGCATCATGAGATAAGGCATGATGAACAATTTTCGAAAAAGTCACAAAATGAAGAGGCATTAAAAGAACAACTAGAGGAAGACAGGTGATTATAAGAATCAAAGATGAAACAGATTAAGTACACTAACATTTACCTTTGCAAAGAGCAACTGGAAAATCAATATCATCAGTTGTTAGATTTGAAGTCAAAGAAGTAAAAGGTATCGAACTTGTATCAGAATGATCTTATCATTTGGAGTAGACCAAGCAAATAAGTAGTGGTCGTGGTGTAAGAGTAACATTACTGGTCTAATATGTGATCTTATAGACCAACAGATCATCCTCCTCCTCAGAAATTGAATAAGTAGGGAGGAAAGGAATGTATTTAAAAAAAGGTGACATCGGCTGACATAAATACTTGTTGAAGAATAAGACAATAGCACTGATACCCGTTTTGCGGATTAGAGTAGACAAAGAAAATACATGTTAAAGATTTGGGAACTAACTTAGTTGCTTGGGGATAAACAATAAGAAAAAAAAAAAAGTATTATCAACTTAACAGGAAACAAGGGTTTAGTAAAAAAAAAGAACGTTGTAAGGAATCCCATTATGAAGAATAGATGGAGGTATGCGATTAATGAAAAAATAAGCTGTCAAAAATGCATCAGTCCAAAATTGTTTGGAATGTGCATTTGGAATAAGAATGCTCTGACAGTTTCAAGGAGATGTCAATTTTTTCTTTCAACTACACCATTTTGAGATGATGTATCAACACATGAGGATTGATGAAGAATTTCATTCTGAATCATGAAGGTCTGAAATGATGTGAAAAAATACTTTTTGGCATTATCACTTCTCAAAGTAAGGATATAGACATTAAAATATGTTTTTATTTCAACACAAAAAGCAATAAAATGAGAAAATAATTCAAAACAATTTATTGTTAAATAAAGCCAAGGTCACACAAGAGAAATTATCAACAAAAGTAATAAACTATAGAAAACTTGTTTTGGAAACAGGACATGGATCTAAACATCGTAATGAACTAACTCAAAAGGAAAACTAACTCATTTAGTGACACGATGGATTGAAGACAGATAATGATGTTTGACAAACTGATAGGACTAAAAATTTAGGCAAGATACATTATGAAATTGAGGGCATGACTTCTTCAATAGAGGTAAGGAGGGTAAGGAAGGATATCCTATCCGACAATAAGCTTCAAAAGGAGTTAAGACACGTGAACAAGCAACATGTCTTGGCACATGGGTATCTAGAATGTATAGACTTCCTAATTCAAGTCCTTTACCAATAATCAAGCATTATCTTGTAGTCACTCCTTGCGTATGACCTAATGATGGATCATTAGTGAGGTGATGGTCCTTAGAAATGCTCCTTACCTGAATCCAAACAGTCTTACACCAACTAAATAACCTAGACCAGTCAACTTATGTTCTGTGCTTTTTGACAACGCATGACATGAATTGTAACCAAGTTCTTTCATTGGTCAACCATAGGGACAAAATAGTCAAACAAATCGAGAACTATAAAATCTCAAATGCAAACAGAGAGTCGATGAGACTATATCAAGCTCAAATAGAGAGTCAAATGCAAACAAAAAGTCATATTGAAAATTTGAAATCTAAGAAGCATACTAGTTCTGGTGGCAAAACCAACAAGACTACCAACTCTTGGGCAAACTATCAACCAATTAAAGTGTGATGTTTTTAAAACATAAAGCACAGTAAAAGGGTCTAGTGATGAGAAAATGAAGAACAGGTGTTCCTGTCAAGGTAAACAGGAAAGCAGAGGCACAGGAGCTGTAATAGGGAAGAGACAACATGAAGTAAATTTCAAGTTTTTAACATCTAGTTATAGTTTACCAAGTATTCCTGTAAACTTAATCCGAAATTATCTTGATTACAAACTTTGACAATATTCACAAGGGAGATCATCAAATAACTTGGAATATCCATTATTAAATCAATAAACTTCCTAGATTGATAGACAACGCAATAACATTCTCAATCTAAAATTGTCAACTTGACAAGCAAACATTGGCCCAATATAAAGGGAGCACATAGTGGAAAATATTTTTAGGAAGCAAAAAGGTCTAGTTTTCAGGCAAATTTAATCTCTGCACTGGTATTAGAAACTGAAAATTTAAGGTCCATGCAAATGGCATATTTGGCGTAACTAAAACACTAGTCACAAAGCTTCAATGCCGCAACCATCAGTATGAACCTAGAATCCAGTCAGGATTCCTTATTTAAGTGAGTTTATTTCAGTATGTACAAAACTACTTGAGTGCAAAAAGATCTCTATTCTAAAAGGCAAGCTGACTCGAAGGCTGAATGCCTAAAAGGTTGTGATTGATGATTGCTTATGTTGAGTTGTATATAGCTGTACAGTGACAAAATAGGAAGTTATTTACTGCTATTCATTATTATTGATTGCGTTTCGTATTCTAGGGTTATGTATCAACTATTTATGTATGTATTTTAATCAAAGTAATGATAAGAATAATAGATTTCTCTGAGTTTCACAACTTACAATGCAACAATCAGTGATAATGAAACATACATCCTAAAAGAACAATCACTACCTTTTTGATGAAATAAGAATGCAAAAATACTCAAATTGGTACTTAAACATTACTTAAAACTACAACTAGTTCTTATAACTTTAGATGATGGTCAACTAAATCTTCGAATTCAATTTTTTAGATCAAACTAGTCCAAATGTGATCTACCCACAATGTATAAGGCATACATAAGAATAAACAGAGACATGGATTCTATGAAGGGAACTGTAGACAACACAATTTACGTTCATTAATTGCATTTGGTAATGATTTCATAAAAATTTTATATCACTATAATTCACTATAATTTGGACTTGATAAGAAATGTAAAGGTGAAAGTCCAATCGATCAAGTTAAGGAATCCAGTTTAACTTTTGAGTAAAGTTCAAGAACTAATTTGATTGTTGTTCCAAAAATTATTGTCGAGGACATTAAACACGAAAAGAATATGTTTACCCTATTAGTTACTTACTTGTACATCTGATCCAAATTCCCTTCTTCAACTGCAAGATCTTCATTCTTCTGCTGTGATAAAATAATTACAGTCTTAAATATCCTGCCATACAGTAGTCTCCACTCCAGAGCCGTACGCTCCACAGGGCCACTGCAGAACATAATGAGAACAACATTCCCAAAATTCTTCCTCCACCGAATCAAGTTGCCAATCTCAAAACTCACTGTCCCTGTTTCCTCCACTCCAAGATGCACAGACGGCAACTTTTGAGGGGTAAATTCTTTACGATCCCCATGACTAATACTTCCACGTGGCCGATCCAACTCCAGTGACATCAATCTAGGCTGTTGATATCCAACAGCAAGCAAGTCTTGAAGCCAAGCAGCAGTAAATTTCACATCCTGTTCAGTCCAAAACCCTTCCTCTGCCATGGCAAAACTCAATTCCAAAATCTTCTCAAACAACCTATGCTTATTGGACCGCCACACAACCAAGAACTTAATCAACCTCCCAACATTCACATGAAGGTCTTTCTCCTCCGAAAAGGGGTATGCCTCAATCCTATCATACCTATGCATGGTAGGTGGATAAACAACAATATATCCACCAATCTCCCACAAAAGCCTCTGTGCCCAATAACCTCTCAAGACATCAGATGCCATTGTACTAACTGAAACTGGAAGCATCAATCCCCAAAAAGCTGAAGAATGATAAATAGTATTAAAGGAATTCATAGGGACCATTAAGCCCTGAGGTAGTGCCACTTTCGGAGCATGTTCATCAAATCTAATATCAAACGCTTCCAGACCTGCTTTTCTAGTAAAATAAAACACAGAATCAACATCAGGCAATCCGTTCGATATCCCTTGCTGTATAAACTGTTTCCCACCAAAAACCTGAGAGTAAAATTCTTCATGCCTAATTTCTCCCACATTTTCCAACGGCAATCCTCTAGGCCAAACCGACCTTTGCCCAAAATGTACATAAGGATTGACCACACTCCTGTTTGTGTTCTCATGACTATACTGCAATATTATCTCTTGCCTAGCACCTTCACCAACTAATTCCACATCAAAATGCTTCCCCAAATCATCACCAATTACCTCTCCACGATCATCCGCATCAAGTATCTTCTTAGCCCCGTGTTGGATCGCAAACAAATACCCAACAGTCTTTCTCAAATACGAGTCGTACGGCAGATAATCCACAACTCTGTACCCCAAGGTCGCTTGCTGCTCCAAAGACAAATAAATAGCACCCTTTAGCGACCAATCTTTCGGAGTCTTGGAATTCCCAATTGCCAGAAGCTGCCAACCTTTGATTTTAAGGAGTTTCTTCAGCGAATCCGATGGGTAACCCGAGACCGAGACGACGACCCATTTCTCGGCGCGATAGCTCGCATAAGGAGAAGAAGTGTCAGAGATTCTTGGAATCCTGTTCCAATCTACCCAAGGAAGGTGGTGGGCTCTGTCGAGTGGTTGAGTTTGGGACTGGAGATAGAGAAAAGCGGCAGTGTCGCCATTGTTGCGAAGGAAGAATAGAGCTGCTACAGTGGCAATGAGTAGCAATACAGTGATCACTTTGTAGAGATTTTCAGAGACCCATGTAGAGAAATCGAGCGATTTGGATTCGGAGAAGCGGTGGTTGTGGAGGTGGTGAGTTGGGAGAGCTCTGGTCTGCGACTTGGGTGATTTTGGAGCGGCTGCACGGTCTTGGACTAACATTTGTGAAGCTCTCTCGAAAGCCAAGTCGACCCAGAGCACAAATCAATGTTTCTAGGCTGAGTCTGAGATCCGTGTGTTTGTGCTTGATCTTTAGCTTCTAAAAGCTGTAGAGTTCGGTGATCTTAGACTCTTAAGATACACTCTTTCTTACTCTCTCTCTTTGGGAAGCGGAAGCCTTCAAGTTCATTTTGTTTGCTAAGCTTCCGTCAAAACACTTTCTTGTTGGTTCCTTTGGTGCTGTGTATTTGCATCGTACTTCACACTTCATTCCCTTTCTCTCTCTATCTTAATTATAATTTCCTTATTATTATATTATTTAGGAAAACAAAGGACATTGGTTGCCGACAAGTATAGTTGGGTGAAGGGGAGGTTCCTTAGGCTTCAATGTAATGTTAACGTAACTGCTCCGTTTTGGCGAAGGTGGGACGTCGCACTCGCATGTCCTCATTATCTTTCTAAGATCATTTAATATCTTTTTCTTCTTGTTTTATTTCCATTCCCCTAGTAATCTAATTCATCAAACTTGGGCGATTTCTAGGAATGCTTAGCAATAAGCCAACATGGGAAGTAACTTGGGTTTTTGGTTTGCCCCATTTGTCTATTTAATGCGACTGCGATTGAGATTGAGATTGAGACCTGTTGAGAATGAGAAATGGACAATTCTGCCCCTATCCCCCTACTGCTAGTGCTGCTAATTGATCCTGCTATTTAAACGTTCGAAAGTCTGTGTCTACGCAACAACCATAAGCTTGAAGGACGTGTCGGCTGGTTTTGTGTTGTAAGATACACTGCAATCATAAGTGATGCAAGGGTTATCAAAGAAAGCTTTTCTTTTTGACGTTAATCATTAGCATATAGGTACATATATTTACTTAATTCAGTTATGGTAACCCATTTTACCTTTTCAATTGCCAACTTGACTGGCACGATTAGTCCATCTCTGCAATGGCATCGACACCCTCGCCCCTTCCAATTATTGAATAATGTAGAATTAGCATCCTCGGAACACTTGTTGTCACATCGAAGCCACCACGTTAGCTCCATTGCCTCACCGTTCGAATGGCGTTTCTTGATTTTGGGTTGGTAGTTATTGGAAGAGAGACTTTGGAGGACTTGAACATGTTTGTTACAATTGTTTTCAAGATTTTTCTTTGTACTATCTTTGTTTACAAAGTAGACTGGAAATTCTTTCATGAATAAATCGCCAGTTAAGCTACGATTCAAGCGAATTAGGCGATCAAGTGAGAATCCAAAAGGGTATGGAAGATGGTTTTTGCTATATTGAGTTGCATCTTGAAGATGTATCAGCTGAGACCAGTAAGGTTCGCCAAGAAGAAGATAGTGTGAGTTTGAGAATATACAGAGAAGAAACGGGAAGATCACGAGAGAGAAAAGAGAAAGATTAAAATTCATTTATATTCTTTAGGTCCTAATTGCCACGAAATATACACATCTAATGGACCTATACCAAATGACATATTTTTCGTTATGAAATTATAGAGAAATTAAGTTAGAGTTCAAACTGAACATTTGTAAAATATTAAGGTTCTTTTAAAAATATCAAAATGTTTAAGTTTAAATTAAATTATGGTAAAAAAAAATTAAGATGCAATTTGACCCTTTTGCCTTTCAAATAATTGAGCTCTAATTGGATGATGTCTTATAAATGCAATTTTAATCACATGATAAAGAAAGTGATTAGGGTTTTGAATGAGAGCTAAAAGCTATCATATGAATTAATGTCTTATCATTTAACATGTTATAAATAATTATGAAACGCTTAATTATAGAAAAGGGATTAAAGAAAAACAAAAATAATAGAATATTATCCCACTTTTTTAAAAAAGATAAAATTGTAATAGTAAAAAATTAAAATTTAGAATTCTTGTCTAGTTATAAAACTAGCATTATGCATTCTATTTTAATTACTTAAGTGGTTACCTATATATATGATGACTTTGCATTTAATGGAAAAATATAAAAGAAGATGATCGAACGAGTGAAATCTAACATTAGACCATTTATTATGGAGAACTTAAAAATAAAATATTTGATTAACGAGTGATTTTTTGTGTGGATATGGGTTTATGAATACTTTTCTACATTTTAGGGAACTTAAAAAGATAGAAACTATATAAAACAAAGAAAAAGACACTCCAATTTAGAATTAGAAGAAAATAACAATCTTTTTATTTTGGATGAGAGACAGAAAATAATTGAAAAATAAGGAGCTAACATTTAAAAAGGAATTGACTTATTTAAATAATATAAGTCCTAAAGTGGTCTTAATGAAATGTATCTAAATTGGAAATAAGTTATAAAATAAACAAGACTAAATGAATTGGGCTTTTTTAATTTAAACTAAATAATGATGGATTATAAGATGAATATGAATGCACAAATTGGGCTTATATTAAATGATATAAATTCTAAGACAATAATAATAAAGTAAATGATATGAATATATAACCTAATGAGACTAGCTAAATTGAGCCTTGGGTAAAAGATACGATTCAATAAATATGATGATATGTATTTGGTACAACAAAATGATAAGATTCAATGAATTTTAAAATAAATCGAACTATATTTTTTTGGCCTAATTAAAGCTTATGCTCGAATAAATTTGGACCTATCAAATGGTTAAGTTTGATTGCTAATATTGATATTTGTCACATGCAAATACCATCACTACAACCCTTCTTAGTAGTTGTGTAATTTAGTTGGGCCCCTATTAATGTCTTGCTTGTGTAATAAACTACACGCAACCTTTTTTCTCCATTGGCCTAACACACAATCCATAACTTGGTTGCTAGTGTCATACATGACTTTGAATGGAAATAACCAATTTGGTGACATTAAGATTGGTGCTAAAATTAATGTCTCCTTAAGTCTCTTAAATGAAGATAAACAATAATCATCAAAATTAAAAAACACATCTTTGACTAATAAATTTGTAAGAGGCCTAGAAATTAATGAGAAGTCCTTAATGAAGGGGCGATGGAAACTTGCGTGTCCTAAAAATGCTTGCTCGCCCTTGACATTAATTGGTGATGGAAGATTCTCTATAACCTCCTCTTGACTCTATCCACCGCAATTCCTTGGCACGATACCTTGTGTCCTAATACTATGCCTTTGTGCACTATGAAGTGACACCTCTCTTAGTTTAAAACCAAGTGGGATTCTTTATATCTTTAGAGTACTCTGTCCCAATTTGTCAAACACTGCTCAAAAGAATCTCCAAAGACTGAAAAATAATCCATAAAAATTTTCATTATGTCCTCTATCATATCTGCAAAGATAGACATCGTGCACCTTTGAAATGTAGCTAGAGTGTTGCATAACCCAAAAGGCATATGTCTATAAGCAAATATTTCATAAGGAAATGTGAAGGTGGTCTTTTCCTGATCCTCTAAATAGATAAAAATCCAATTATAGCATGAATATCCATCTAGGAAACAGTAGAATGCATAGCCAACCACCCTTTCTATCATTTGATCTACGCATGGAAGAGGAAAGTAATATTTTTAGTCACTTTGTTGAGCTTGCGATAGTCGATACATACTCTTCAACCTATGATTGTTCATGTGGAAGTCATCTTCCACTTTTACTCTTTATTACAGTCAGTCTTCTTTTTTTCGATATACATTATACCAAGCTGAATCATTCACTATCTGATATTGGGTATATGATATCCGTGTCTAAAAGTTTGACTACTTCCTTCTTGACCACTTCTATCATATGAGGGTTTAATCTTCATTAACATTCCTTGATTGCTTTAGTTCCTTCTTTAAGGTTGATTCTATGCATAACTATGTTTGGGCTTATACCTTATATGTCATATATTTGCCATCCCATAGCCTTCATCCACTTTCTAATGATTTTTACCACCTTACTCTCTTGTTACCTATCCATTTGGTTGAAAAAATGATGGGTAAAGTTTGTCTTAGAAAAGTATATCTAAGGTGTGTGGGTAAAGGCTTTAACTCTAGAGTTGGTGGCTTTTCATGGAGGGTGGTATAGATGCTTCGGTTCTCACTGGTATCTCTTGATATGCTGGAGCACCCAACTCCTCAATCTCTCCTTCATCCTCCATCTCATCTTTCTGAAATTTTACTTCTTCAAAGTGGCTCTCCTCTTGCTCTTTGATACATTCATCCATTATATTTATCTTTATACAAGAGCTACTTTCTTTTGGATTTTTCAAGACTTTGTTCATATTGAATTCCATGTGATCATCACCAATTAAAAGAATTAATTTGCCTTTATGAACGTCTATCCATGCTCTCCCAGTTTTCATGAATGGTTATCCAAGAATTAGTGGATAATTCGTATCCTCTTTAAAATCTAATACCATGAAATCCATAGGAATAATGAATTTATCCACCTTAACTATAACATCTTCCACCACAACAAAAAATCTCTTGATTGATTATCTGCCAATTGAATAGGCATTAAAGTTGGCTTTATATCGCCTAGCCTCAGTTTTTTAAAGATCAATAAAGGTGTAAGTTTGATACTTGAGCCTAAGTTCAGAGACATTTAGCAAATTCTAACTTACCAATTACATAGGGTATTATAAAGCTCCTTAGGTCCTTCAATTTAGAAGGCATATGGCTGGTGATAATGGAACTACAACTTTCTATCAGTGTATTATCCGGTTATCTTCCCAAGTCTACTTATTTGATAATATGTCTTTCAGAAACTTTACGTACTTGGGAATATGTTCCACTGCCTCCACAAAAGATAAGTTGATTTGCAAACTCTTCAACTTCTCTATAAACTTTGCAAATTATGCATACAATTTGTTTTTTTTTGTAATCTTTGTGGGAATGAAATCTTAGGTGGGGGAGGAGGGACAACATAGGGAGGATCCTTACTCTTTTCTTCATCCTTTTTCTAATATTCTTGGTCTTTTACAAGGTGGTTTTTAACTTGTTTATCTGCTAGTTATTCTAGCTCTTTCTCACTCTTAAGTGTGATCACCTTAAGTTGCTCATTTGGATTTGCTTTGGTATTACTATAGAGACTCCCCACATTTCGTATAGATAATGCGTTTGAGAGTTGGTCCACTTGAACCTCTAGGTTGTGAATAGAAGAGGCTTGGTTCTTCATTACTTGCTCGAACTTCCCTTCCATCCTCTTCTGGGCCTCATCCATGCTCATAATCTTGTCTATAATCTTGTCCAATTTGAATCGTTAGCATTGGATTTGTCTTATTGAAATCCAAGTGGACCTTGATTTTTTAATTGAGTGTATGCATTTTTAGATCAAGAAAGATTTCTTAATTGAGTGCCTGCATTTTTAGATCAAGAAAAATTTGAGTCATTCTTCCTCTCTAGATTATATATGCTTGAATATGGGTTATTCCCTCCTCGACCAAATCTTGTGCCCATATAAATGAGTTGCTTTATATTGTTGTCTTACATTAAGAAGCAATCAGCTGTAATATGATTGTAAGGCCCACATAACTCGTATCCATGTTAAATTGCTTTAAGCGGAGTAGAAGAGGAGGCTTTCAAGCTATTGAGATGCTTCGTTAAATTATCGATTTTAGTCTATAGTGCTTTCATGAAATTAACAACAATTACTCCCTTCTGATCCCAGAAGGTTAACTGCTATCTACTTCTATCCGATTTCCAAAGATAGCTATTATTCACCATCTCCTCTGGTAACTCTCTCCTTCCTTAATTGTTTTCTACAGCAGGGATCCTCTAGCAACTACCTTTATGGTGCCTCTCATGGGTGGATTAACTTCATTGTAAAAAGTTTGCAATAGGAATTCCTTTGGTAGGTTATGGTGAGGACAACTTCTTTGTAAGTCTTTGTATCGCTTCCACACTTATATATTTACTTCCCCATATTTTGTAGGAAATTTGTAATTTCTTTGATAATTCTTGTCATCTTTGTCAAAAGGAAGTGCTTGTTTAGGAAAGCATGCACCAATTGCTCCTATATCGTGACATTGGGTGGGTTAAGTGAATGGTACCATATCTTGGCTCTATCTCTAAGTGCAAAGGGAAAGATCCTCATCCTAATAACATCTTCCGATATACAATTATATTAGAAGGTATCATATATTTCTAAAAAGTTCACTAGATGATTGATGGGATCTTCATTAGCTAACCCATAGAATTGTAAACTGGTTTGTAGCATATTTCGCAATGCTTGTTTAATCCCAAATAAAGTTACTTACACCAGTGGTCGAGTGGTACCTTGCTATACCGTATTGAAGTCTAGCTTCATAAAGTCTATAGGGGTTCTCTGATGGTCTCTATGATTGAATTCTTCTACCATTGTTCTTTCAATTGCTTCTTGGTTCACTCTTTAGATTTCTCTTTCTTGCCTTGTGATTTCAAGAGTTGAAGTTTCTTCAACTTTGCTTGAACTCCGAGTAATTCTTGTGTTCATGCAATTGCAAGCACACAAGAATGGAAAATTTTCCTTAAATAAAAGGAATTCAAATTGTCCTAGTGCTAAAATCTTTGACAATGGTGCCAAAAACTTGTTGAGCAAGTTTTATATCTAACAAAACTCTTAATACCTTCAAGTATATAGATCGTATCTTGTAGTATAAGAGGTTATCGTTCTCACGAGGATTATAAACACCTAAACAATATTAATTTAACTTTGTATAAGGTATTCAGAAATGATCTCAATTACAATTAAATAAAAGAAATTAAAACAATTAAATAAAAAATTAATCAAATAAATAGTGAGTTGTCAATAAAAATTAAGGTTTGATCAAGATTGAATATTTAGGAACTATTATTTCCCTATTTTCTTTACTTTAATCTTGTTGATTCAATTTATGTTTGATCTTAGATTTCCTAAGGTTTTGATTACTCTCTCTCAAGATCTAATCAATTAACCCTAATTGATTTCGAAATTTATAGATTTGTAATGTCTCGATTCACAAAACTATTCCTAATTTATTCAATTTTAAGGCAATCTATTAGATAATCAATTTCACATCCAAGATCTCTCTTTGAATGATAGTTACTTTGATAATTTTGTGTCTATTAAATTTCCAACTCTTATTGTACAACCTAACACTAATCACTTTGACTAACTTTCTTGATTTTTTGTTAAGTTTATGCATGATAATTATCACAAACATGCAGATATGTATTGAAATCAATAATAATTAAAAGTCACAAAATAATTCCAGAATAATTCCTAATATGGATTTAGAAATCCATAGACATGTTAAAAAATGATAAAATTCCAATTACACATTAAGGATAATGAAGAAAATAAAGTAAAAGAATAAAAATTCTATTTGACTCCTTAACATGGGATGTTGGAATTTCTTGAAGCTTTTCTTGATCTCTCCATTTTGATTCACTTTTAATTTGTGATCGCTGCATTTTTTGTTATATTTCACATTTTTATATAGTGCTTTAGGGTTCTGGGGTTGTGTCTAGGATTTTCCCTCTTTTTTGATTCCAAAAATAGCCTTGACTCCTAAAAACATTAAAAAAAACTTGCGCTTGGAAACCTCCTTTCATGATCGTGACCATGGAGTCACGATTGTGCTCCCTTGTCATATCGTGATAGAGCCATGCAGTGCCTTATGTATGTCTGACACCATCGTACTCCTCATGTATGATCGTGGCACCCTTCATGCAACCTACGTCTTCTTCATTCTTCAATTCCTAGATTTTCAACACTCACAAACACATCAAACACCTCATCAAACATAAAATTGAGATTAAATTCATGCTCTAAACTGCATAAACACTTAGAATATAATCAAATACCCACAATAACACAATCCTAAACCTATAAATACGATAATCATCCAAGAAACACTTAAAAACACACTAAAACACCTAGAAAAACATACTAGGATACCTATCAGAGATGAAGGAAGAAAATAAAGAAAAAGAAAAATTCTCTAAGCCTTATCATTGATGTTGCTTACATACATCCGAGAGAAACATCAAAATGTAATTAGGTACAAAAACTTTACAAAAAATGTGAAAGATACTTAAAATAAAATAAGAAGAAAAAAGTAAAACTAAAAATTAAAAGAGGTTTGCATGTACAAGTTAAAGACTTAAACAAAAACTTTAGTAAAAAAATAATAGCAATTCATTGATTTTTTAAATCATTAGGAATAGCTCTTTAATCTTTACTTTCTTAAAGAAGAAGATGAAGAAGGCATGTTTAACACACTAAATCCAATATGGTGGAAATAAGTGCTAATGCTTACTTCTACCCAATCTATTTGTTAGTTTAGTGCTTCAAAGAGTTCTCTTTGAGCATTTTCTGATATACTATCTATCCAATTGATCACTTATTCTTTCTAGTCTTTCCCAGCTTAACCATTCAAATGTTGGTTTAACTTCCTCCAGCCCCACCACCTCCATTTCTTATCTCTTATCCATTGGCAGTGACTATTTCTCTCTCCCATGCGTAACTTCATCCTTCACTCTCGATATATCACCCACTAACTCATCACCTTTATAACCTACTGAAATATCCTTTGCCAACCTTCTTCTTTTAAATCATGAACTCATCACTTTAAGATTAAGAGAGGGAATTAAACATAAAATGATCATCTCAAACATGGAAAATATATGTACATTCTTAGCTAATTAGGTGATGTAAGTGACTAAATATCGCATAATTCTTCACAATTGCCAATTTCTTTAAATAATTTGCAAAAAAGTATACAATTTTACATTAGTGATAGTCTATAATGCATTATAAATATCAAAAGTCCGATTAGATCACCACCCTTATACTCTTCTCCTAGTGAATATTATAGGTGATAATCTAATGTAAATAATGCACTATGGGTGAAGTAATAAGAGTGTTCTTTGTTTTAGTTGAATAGTATCTTACATATGTGATGACAAAACTAGGAAGGATGAATTATGTGCTCATCAAAGTTAATTATTTTCAAATTAGGTAATGGACATGTGGTAGCTCTCATCCCCTATTTGAAATTTCACCTATTTGAGTCATCCTAAGCTATAAGGATAAAACCTCGAGATTGAGTTCCTTATATTAATCCCAAGTTATATAAAAAACAAAATCCACCTTGCATTCTTAGTTAATGATTGAACTTTTTGGTCCCCAAACCTATCTTTGCCAAGGCATGCGTCTCTATACTTCTAAAAACTCAAGTGTGTAAAAAATATAATTTATTTCAAATTAAGTAATGGATGTAGGATTGCTCTCATACCCATACAAAATTTCACTTTATTTAAGGCATCCTAAGCAATATTTTTGTAATTTAAAATGCATATAACACTTCAAGGTTAAGTTCCTTATATATGTCTTCGATTATACTAAAAATTAAAACCTAACCCATATTCTCAATTAGTGATTGGACTTTAATTGTTAAAGTATGCATCTCAATCAGTGGTTGGAACACTAATGTATCACATTATGTTCCTCATTATAACATTTACAAATGCATACATAATTTGAGACGTGTGTATGTCTCATTGCATATTTCACATTGAAAACAAGTTTAAAAAGATCATATAGACATGACGCATGATATAGACATTCCAATGTTGTGTTTCACACTGAAAATTTAAAATTTATATGGTTTTGTACTTATGGAAGAAAGTTTAGTCATGTCTCTAACGCATGTATAGCATATATCATGTCGTGTTTCACACTAAAATTTTAAAACTAACATTTTTTAGCCTTATGGAAGAAAGGGTGGTCGTGTCTCTAAAGCTTGTGTAGCATATATCATGTCAGTTTTTACAATAAAATTTTAAAAATGACCTAGTTTTGGGATTGTGAAAGAAAGCACAGTTATATATGTAGGGCATGTTTGGCCATATCAAAACTCAATTTGGAAAATGGATACATTTTAGGATGTGTACTTCATTGGATAGCATTTATACCCCTTAATTTCTATAAGATATTTCTTTGTTCTATTTTTTACAAATTTAGTACTATGTCAATGCCTTTCACCTAAGAAAATCATGAATAAACCCAAACATCCAATATCGTTCTAAAAGATTTCTAAGATGATTATAGCTTGAAATAGTTTAAAAGTAAGTATCCTTACTAAAACAAACATACGCAAACTCAAATCCAAATAAATTTGTAATTAAAATTAACTAATAAAATAATTTAAAATTAAAAAATAAAATTATTTACTTTACCTCATAATAGGTACTTCTTTAGAGTCATTTAGTTGGAATCTTTCTTTAGTATTGATTAAGATGTAAGGCAACTAATATGTTCCCCCTTTTATAGGATTTGTAAAAGTTCCATAAAATGGCCTTGTTCTATAAGTTGAGGAACATTCTCCTTCTTATGTCTTCTTTTATCTCTATGTCAACAAGTCTTCTTCACCTCTTATATTTATTCCTTTTATAGTTCTATTCTCTTTTGTACCTTGTTTAATTATGAGTAGAGAATAATAAACTTATGATCATTGAACAAATAACATAACGTAAATCATCAATAAAAAAGAGAAGGATATTTCTCATCTATAACTTAAAAGATGCTCTTATCTCCTTCCGTTTCCATTTTTTCCCCATATTTCATAGTTTCCTTGCCACTATTCTAATTAAAAACCATAACTCACCCTTTTTGGTTACAATTTGAAATTCTAAAATTTTGTTTAAATTTGCAAATTGATTCACCAATGTCTGAACTTTCAAACCTCTTAGAAGCTTTATGAGCTAGCTTATCGATGCACTTCTAAGCCAATTTATCGTCTTTTTTAGCTGGGGGTATTTATGGAATTTAACGGCTTACTAGGTCTCTAACTTATACCTTTTTCTTAGTTGCTCTAGTTAGAGTTTGGATGAAGTCACCAATTGATTCATCTTTTCCTCTAATCTTTCAAACCTCTTAGAAGTTATATGAGCCAGATTATCATTGCATTCCCAAGACATTTTGTTATTTTCTTGAGTTGGGGGTCTTTATGGGAATCCAAGTGGTTATTTGGTCAATTGGAAGAGATATAAAGATCTATTAAAGAGGTGCCCATACTATGAGTTAAGGTTGTACATCAACTTATTTAGTGAGAAATACTTGGATAAGAACATCTTCACTAAATTATCCCATATGATGATTGAAGATATAGGTAGTTATTTAAACAATTACTTTCCTCAATCTTATAAAGGAAATAGAAACAACCTAAGCCTAATGGCAACTTTAGTATCTCAATTGACTTTAAATGTGTTACATATCTTCAAAAAGGTAGGGATTTTTGTATTATCATCCTTATCTGGTAATCCATCAATCTACATGAAATGTTGTAACATTAAGATGAAGCTTGATTTAATCTCAAAGTTATTCCATTTGATTGTCAATCTTACTATATTACATCGTGCTCCTATTAATGATGGCATCACGTAGTCCAACACAGTCATATACTCTCCTGCCATTATGTTAGGCTTTTGATATACTTGGGTTGTTGAATTTTTTATCTCTCTCAATATTTGTAGAAGTGTCTTTTTGATCTTTGGATTCTCTTTAAAAAATCATAAGAGTTGCTCCTCTTTATACACCAAATGGAACACATTAAAACCAAATCAACACAACTATAGAAAATAAAGAAATAAAATAAAAATAAGAATATAAAAAATTGAATAGATGAGTAGATTATTAGTTATTGAGTCTCTTTAATGGCACTAATTCCTCAAACAAGACAAAAGTTGATTAATGTTTTCTCTACTATCCTTATACAAAACTACATATAAGTGGACCTATCATTTTGTATTAGTAAAGTGATTAAGTAAAGGTCCATCCCATGAGAAAAAGTACTATTACTAAATTTAATCATCTTATTGTTATCTAGGCAATAATAAGGCATTAACTAATTAATTGAATCTAAATTTAAATTAAACTAATGGATTAAATTTCCACTAGAAGCAATCTAACAAGTAATCAATAAGAAGAATCAAATGATAATCATATAGAATATAATATCTCATAGCAACATCTTATGATTTAGTTGTTTATATATTTTATTTTTTAAATAAGTGGAATATGTAATGAATTGCCACTTCCCAATGGACAACCATCCATCCCTAGAATGGTTAACCAATATCCCTATTTGATTAATATATCTAAAAATGCTTTAGAAAATTTTGAAATCTTATAAAAGGCCACCTTAATATCAAAAGCATCATATGGGATTATCCTTAGTACCCATTCAATCCTCAATATAGGTTCCTAAGTCAATCTTACATTGATTTTTCTAACATCTATATATAATTCAAATAACTTTTAAGCTCCCACATGCATATTACTAGTAATAAGAATATCGCTACTATTGCTAAAACCTAAAACTCATTATTATAAAAACTAAAATCAAGTCAATAATTATTTCACTAAATTAGATTCTAAGTCTTAAGCTCTTAAAGTGAGAAGGTCTAATATCTCATTAGCTTGCCTTTAGAATTAAGTTAATACCTTTTATTAAGTAGCCTTAACTTTTTATTTTTAGTAAATTTGTCCTACATGAGCTAACTCATTCTCAATATCTATTTACAATTTCAAGGGAGTTCCCCCATAGGAACATCCCCAGAGGGTTGTTGGAGCCCTGAGGATACATGGCTGTAGATATTAGAAGTGTTAATCCTTGGAAGACTCAAGGTGAAACTAGTATGCTCAAACTAACTTCACTCATCTTTGCGAGGAGGAGTTTCCCTCCTTATAAGATGCAATAGATATATATAGATATGGAGCTTTCCCATCAAACCATGGACAACAAGTAGGAAGGGAGGTTTCTTAGAGTAGAAGGTAGCTTTATTTATAAAGTCCTTGAGTAAAAGAGTGGTAGCAAGTTCTCTAGCAACATCCAAGCTTACCTACTTGAAGGAGCAATGGTGAATGGTGTGGTTATTCCCCCTTTGGATGTCCTTCAAGAAGGAGCTTCAACCTATTTATCAGCTATAGTTAGATACTTCTTAGGGAAGAGACCATCCTTCCCTCAAGTACATATTTGGTCCTTGGCTAGCTACCAGAAAAAAGGATTGGAGAAGGGCCTTTTACAGAGGAAGATACCTTCATCTTCTAGTTCACAAAAGATGCCAACTTGATGGAAATCTTAGAGCAGGGACTATGGAATGTTAGGGGCCAACCTTTGTTCTTATAGAGGTGGAGACTGGGGATGCAACAACATAAGGAAAAGATAGACGTCTAACCCCTGTGGATTAACTTTCACAATTTGCCTTTAAAGTATTGGACAGTAGATGGTTTATGTTATATCGCGAGCTCCTTACAAAAATCATTATTTTTAGATTCCTAAACCATTAAAATGGACATATTATGCTATGGTAGAGTTTATGTTGAGGTGAAAAAAGGAGATGAGATACTTGAAGCAATCTCATTTCTCGAACATGATAAAGATGGAGAGCTGACAATAGCTAAAATTTTTATATACTATAGTTGGAAACTTATACATTAAAATGGAGCTTAGAAGCCAAAGAGAAAGAGGGTTGTTGCTTTTTATTACTCTGAACTAATTGGGATTAAAGATTCTAGTGTTGAGTTTAATTAGGAGTAGATAAAGTTCATTAATACTCAAGGAGGGAATGTTCCTAATGTTTCTAAAATTATGACAGATATTTAAACTTGAATTTCATATTTATACACCATCATATAAGTATATAAAATACAATATCACTCTTTTTAAGCTATAAGATTCGTCCATTAAGCTTCTTACAAAGGTTATAATTAATAGAGTGGATAATGAAATGTCTTTGGGTCATAATCTTCAACTAGAACATAAATTAATCCACTCAGAAGAAGAAGATAAAGCATTAAGTTAGGGAAACAGCTCACTAAACGAGAGGAAACCAAGGGTAGATTGTTAATCATGAACTTGGAAAAAAAAATAAAAATTGGAGTATCTAAAATTAGGTACTTCCTCAAGGAAAAATTTAGTTAGAAAAGGGGGGCAAACTGCATAATATGTCTGTACTAATTTATAACATTAGGAGGATGAATAATCTTATAAAAAGGTGGGTTGTCAAGGATATTGTTTAAAATAAATCTAGTTATCATAAGACTTTTTGAAACCAAAATGAAAGCTAAAAATCTCTAAAATAACCTTAAATTTTTGGTTGATAATTGGATTATACATTTAAATGATGCACAACACTATAATGGTTAGATTATCTTTTCTTATAATACTTCTTATGTTATGGTTTCTAGCATAAGTTATTTAGACCAATTCATCCATTTCACTTGCAATTTGGAGGAAATTTTCCAAATTGCAATTTTTTTTGGATATATCTATTATATATTCAACTAACTTTGTGTTTTAAAAAACCAAGCTTTAGGATCATAACTATTCAAAGATTTATGAACAGGCCCTAGATATTGGTGGGGGAAAGGAATTGTGTTCTGAACCCAAATGAAGCTAAAGGGACTGAACTAAAGTCTAAAAGAGTTGATAGAGATTTAAAGCAAGTAGCCAATTAGGTAGGAGTTCTAGATTTGAAATTGGTGGGGAATTTCTACACCTAGAGTAACAAACAACAAGGTTTGAATGGATCGTAAGGACAAAAATTAGATAGAACTCTAGTAAATCATCTCTGATTGAGGCAATACCTAGATTCTTATGAATGTTTTGGTCCTACTTCATGTACTGACCACTCTATAATTAAGATATTGAGTCTTAAAGGACAACTCATATTCTTCAAGTTTCTCAATAGGATAGATTGTTTTGAAGATATGGTAAAGCCTGAATGGGATTCTAAAGTTACAAGCTATGAGACATTCTAATTGATGAAGAAATTGTAAATGGTTAAAGAGGGACTGAAAGCTTTCGATAGAAGAATATGACGAGACACTATGCTAAACTTAAAGACTACTAGGGAGAAGCTCATAAGAATTTAAGAAGAAAGCTACATAGATCCTTGTAATCAAAGGCTAAGGTAATACAAAGCAAAGATGTTTGAGGAGTACAAATTAGCTTTATACAAGCATAATTCCTTGTTAAACCAAAAAACTAGAGAGAAATGGATTAGGGAAGGATATACCGACTTTAAATTCTTCTATAATGCCATCTATATAAGAATGGATTGTAAGAAAAATCTCACTGCTACTTTATAAGAATGGAACCTAGTATATTGAAAAAGGACGGAATTAAGAGAATTATAGATAACTACAATATGAAGTTGATGGGAACTAAATACCAAATCTAATTCTGTTTGTATAGAACTAAGTAGCTAAATTAGGGACACATTGGGCCTGGAGATGAGGGATAACTTAATAAGATTTGTTACTAATTAAGAGATTAAAAAGACTTTTGATCAGTTTGAAATGAGTCTTAAGGAACAAATGTGCTTAGTGCTTACTTCTTTCAAGCTACTTGGAACATCATAAAAAGGTTAATGGTGGATATAATTTAGTAATTTTTCTTAAAAAGAACAATGATCATCGAGATCAATATAACACACTTATGTCTAGCTCCTAAAACTAGGAATCCAAGCTTTATGAGTGGTTTTTGTCCTATCTCTTGTTGTAACACAATATACAAAGTTATTTGTAACTACTGCTTGCAAGTTCAAAGGAACTCTTAATTTGTTAATCAACTAATCTCAAGGGTCATTTATAATAGGAAGATTAGTTGATAATAACAAACCTTTGGTCTAGGAAATCCTAAAAGAGTATGAGACCAAGAGAGCTATCATAATGAATGTAGTGAAAATTGATTTGTTTCAAAGCTTTTGACATTCTTGAGTGGGACTTTATTTTAAGCATCTTGAAGGTATTTGGATTTCCATTTGTGTTTATTGACTGGATTAACACTTTCATCTCCTCCACTTCATTCAATATTCTAATCAATGGGACTCCCTCAAATATCTTTAACGAAGCTAATGTTATTAGGTAAAGGGACACTCTTTCACCCCATCTGTTTACCTTATCCACTAAAGTGCTTTTAAGAATGATCCACCTCTTATACAAACGACAATATGTGGTTTTTCTTTCATCATATATGTAAGGAGTTGCAAATTAATCATTTGGAATTTTCTAATGTCCTCATTCTCTTATATGGAGTGGATCCTTAATCTTTGGAGGTGTTGATAAGCAATATAAGAAATTTATTTATCTAGATTGAAGGTTAACATTAAAAAAACTTATCCTCAAATTTCAAGAATCCCTAAGCTATAAATTCCATTTTAGGTTTGTCTGTCCATCATCCTCCTTTTAAATATTTAGTAATGATGATCTCCACTAAAAAGACAAAGTATATAGACTACATTCCCCTCCTTGAAGGTTTCAAGAATAAGAATAATGCTTAACAAAATAGATTACCTTTTAATCTAGATAAACTTCAATTGATAGTCTCAGTATTAAGGAATATCCATGTGCATTATAATTCTCATCTATTACAACCAAAATTTAATCAAGGAGATTGAAAGATGTGTTAAAAATGTCTTATGGTCAGGTTAAATTGATTACTTAAAAGGTGAAAAAAATAAAATGGAGTGAGCTCCGACTCTCTAAATAAGATTGGGTATATGTATAGCTTCTATCCAGGTAATGCAATATATTCCACATACAAAAAGAATATGGAGACTGTTTAATGGTAATGAAGTTCTATGGACTTAATGGATAATGAGTACTACCTTAAGGATGCGAGTTTCTAGTAATTAGGAAGCAATAGAAAGCACTCTTGGAGCTTTGTTTAAATGCTAAGAATAAGGGATGATATTTATCCTTTCTTTAGAAACCTTGCTAGTAATGGGATGAGCACTTAGTTTTTGAATTTATATATAGACCAACTTAAGTCCCTTGATCAGAGGAGTAGATGCTTCATCTACTCTATAGAGCTTCTCATAATGTCAATTTCAGTACTATTATTCATCAAGGTAATTATAGTTGCAATTTTATAGGATCAAATTACATTGTATATAATCTTCCCTTTTATAATCTGACTCTTTCAGAGGAGGATAAGGTTTCTTAAAAGTGAACTTTATTAAGAAGTTCACTAGTGGCTCTTGCTTCCACATCTTTAGAGCTAACTCTAATAAGGTGCATTAGTTTGAGGTGATTTGAGCCAACACTTTGATTCCCAAAGCATCCTTCATAAGCTACTTTGCTATTATACAAAGACTAAAGACCAAAGATAGAATCCATGACATTATGGATCCTCAAGGCCTCCTTTGTAAGTTTTCTCTTGAAACTATTGCTCATCTATTTCTTCAATATAACTACTCTCTTTCTTTGTGGTCAAGAATCCAACAATTGTTGCATGCATTTTGGGGGATATAAGTGGGTGAAAATCCTAACTTGAGCTAGTGAAACAATTAGACGACATGAGATAGGATGTTTTCTTCTTCAGAACAACTTTTAATTGATGCATCTACACCTAATTTGGAGATAAAGAAATAACAGTCTCGACTCCTCAACAAACGAATATGTACTAATAGACAAAATTATATATTGGAGAACTTTTGATGGCCTATAAGGCCTATAAAGGTGCAAGTATGCAAATGAGGACTAATTAGAACCTAGGAATTGATTTTTTTATATTATTCCTATATATCTGGTACTAGAGATCACATTTGTAGTTAGTTGTAGAAGTATCCTCTGTAGTCCCTCATTGCAATGTTGTTTAAGCTTATGCTTTTCCTAATAAAATTCTTTCATTTTCCAAAAAAAAGATTTTCATATAATCTAGATAATTAAATATTTATCCACTAATTATCTTTAAAATAACAAAAATAACGATTGAAAGAAAAAAGACTTAACGGAAAGATTTCCTCAGATGATGATCTTGATCTCTTAATGTGATTTGCTTTTGTAGATTGGCTTTAATCTTCTATGAATGCAAAAAAATGATGTCAAATATGTTTCTGTGGTATTTTCTCCCTAGAAAGCTCTAATCCCAATTATAAGATAAAAATATGTAAAATTAAACTAAAGTAAACTATGTATGTTTTTAGGATTTCCATGTCTCTTTATGTGTAAACTTCCATTGCGAACACAATTTGGGACTTAATAATATCCCAAGCTAAGTATCACACAGCTTCTTTTATTCATGCCACACTATCTCATACCTGAGTGTGTATGAGATCATATATCAAACTATTTCTTCTTGAATCTTTTTAGAGAAAGACTTAGGTTATAACACACTAGTGTCTTAGGTATGTTTCCTTTGAATTATTCTTTATAACTTGACATAATCTGACTTTGCATATGCGACACATTATGTTCTCAAGACCATTAATGAGTGTTTTATACCCTCCTATTCTAATATTAAACAATTTTAAGTATACTTATCATTATATTCTTGTAAAATGGTAGTAAGGATTGATCTCACGAGGCTAAAAGTTTTGATTGTAATCTTCTAGCTATTATCTAATAAGTAGTAATTGGATTTTAGTCGATTGAATTAAAAATAAACTAAAATACTAACAACTATGGGTCATATATCTAACACTTGCTCAATAATTAAAAGAAAATATCAATATAAATAATATCATATCAAAGTTTCCTCATAACTTCATCTTACATCCTTGTTTTGATTAAATTAATTATATAATTTAGTCCAATAAAGTTTCCTAGTATAATCATCTTCCATCTATTGATGTATAGCCACCTATCCTAGATTGATTAACTAACATATAAATATGATTACTACTATCAAAATACACTGAGTTCTTTCAAACCTTATAAAAGGGTATCCTAATACCAAATGGGTCATTTAGGTCAATATCTAGATCCATATTTAATACTTAATATATATGCTTAAGTCCATCTATACATAAGTTCTTTCAACTACATTTTTATATAGATTTGAATTAGGTCTAAGTTGTTACTTATATGTCAACATATATAATTCTCAAATATAGACAACTTTATCTAGTAAACTGAATCATAACATATAAGAATATGTTAGGCTTCCATCAAATGTAGATATAAAAGTTATTTAATAATCACTTCTTTGGAATGAATTTTGATGTCTCTCTATTGAAAATAGTTTTTGGATGTGTTTTCTATATCTCCTTGGGTGGGTGGTGGCTAACACTAATGAAAACTGAAGAATAGAATAAAATAAAGTGAAAAGAACTTTTGAACTATGGTTTTTGACACTTTTTAGAAAAATTATACGTCATGAATACAATCTACAAGGCTGTATATATCTTTCTACTTCTTTTTTGGAGAGGTAAATAGGCTTTAACACAATTAAATCCTAGATTGGGTATCTTTCTATAAATTTTCTTGGATTTTGGCTTACCTATGCCATGAGTTCATGGATTTTTCTATAAGTTTTCTCTAAAAGTACACAAGTTTAGACACGATTGTGTACTTTTTGAAAAATTTCCTCCATAACATAACCTCCTTTCAGCCTATATATTAGACTATGTCTTCATTTCCAAGTTATCTAGAAGGAACATGGGCTAGGACACAACCACATTTAACTAAAATTTATTTTTTTCTTCATGTTTTCACTTACAATCTTCCATCATTCTTGACTATATCCTTCTCAAGCAACTCTTTTAAAATTACATAAAATAAGATGTAAAACCAATTAAAATAAGGTAATTTGAAAGTAAAATATAGCAAAATACTAAGTAAAATATATGCACACTTCATGCATGTCAAATGCCCCTACACTTAGAATTTTGCTTGTCTTTAAGGAAGGCAATCTCAGTCACTTTCTTCTTAAACAATTTTCAACTCTAGGGAAGTTCTATAAATAGATATAAGTAATAAAAACTTGTTCATCATCCACCTAGCTACATCATTCATTAACTATCTAGGTCTCTAATACTTGTGCTAACTTTCAATTTGGCTTAACCTAAATCATCATTCATTAAAAAATATGCTCAATACAAATAATTTAACCTTATAAAATTAAATATAGTTGATTAAAAAGTTTCTAATCACAATTACTTAATAAACTATGTTGAAAATAAATCAAAACAATTATTTTTATACTTTAAATGAGTATAAAAGGCTTATTTAAAATGTCATCACAACCTTTTGACGCAAAGGTAAATACCTTATTATAAATAATCCCAATTACTCAGTTAGGTCATTATTTCAAATGGGTTCCAACTCCACTCTTAACTTAAACCTTTTACTTAGGCTAAAGTCAATAGAGTTAATTGATTTATGCCACTTTATTAACAAATTTTTCTTGGCAAACATGTCAAATATTAATCCATTTAATATGTTTAACTATAATTCAATAATATTATAATCATATATAAAGTCTTATTATTTAAATCAAGCTTCATTGTTAAGATCATTAAAACAAATTGAAATTAAACTACTCATCAATGCTGATATTTATTGATCCAAACTTGTTAAATCATAAAATACTCTAACTTCTAATGAGTTATCTTAACCACCTTTCTTTTCATTGTTTGTTTTCTTGAAATTGTTACTTAATTAGATAATTGTAATTGGATCAATTTACTAAGGTCACTTATGGCTCAAAATAAACCATGGATCACTGTTAAATTATATATTATTGTCATTGGATAAATAATTACCATAAACAAGATATGTAGTACATAAAAATGGAATATATAGGAAGTAAATTAAAAGATTAAGGAAACTGTTCTAAACCATTTATTGCTTGCTATTTAATATTTATGTGAGAAATATAAAAAAATGTTTGGTACATCGCATAAAGACTAATATATAAACTACAAAATGCAAAAGGTACTATGTAAAGCCCCAACATATACCCTAAGGCTTCGTTTGGTTGACGAGAAAGTAAAGTGAATTTAGAATATGATTTTTTGGAAAATAAATCTATAGAAAATAAAGATATTTACATGTTTGGATACTTATAAGAATTCTAATAGGAAAGTAGGGTGGATTCTTATTATAGTGTTTGGTATATAACAATATTTTATGGAATGTAACTTAATTTTGACTTGTATTTTCAATTATATCCCTACAAACTAAATAAAAATTGAAATCGTTAAATAAGGAAAAATATGAACCTGAAGAGCAAAAATATTTAAAATCTAAATACTGGTCGATACTGAAAATTTTTAAAAATAGGGAGACTTTTTTGCAAAATTTTCAAAAATTTGAAAAATGTCCCTCCCTCCTAGTTATTTTATTTATTTCAATTTATAATTATTGTGAAGGTTTA
>JAOQMP010000005.1:31988082-32009400 GCA_027563575.1 Erythroxylum pedicellare
CCGGGACAAGAAATATTGTACCACAGTCATGGGAGGTACAAAAAATTTCTGTCCCCGTACTCCAGAGACGGGACAAAAATGGGTGGAGACAGCAAGCAAACGCTGCGGAGACGGGACTTTTACGTCTCCATCTACTGTCCCCACCCATGGTCATGAACATGCATTGTACATATTTCATTTCACTCATGTGCATTATTAAACACTTATGAATGTACAAATTGTGATGTATGTGTATCTTGCATAAATGGGTTGTGCAGGTTAAATGTCCTCATTCAGACGTTCTCAAAATTTGGAAACAAATGCTAATCTGGAGCGTGCTGTGAGTAGACCTAGATGGTCTCATTCTACTGTTTGTTTTGTTTGACTTTTTAGTATTGATTGATTTCTGAATGATTGTGTGAATGTGATTGACTGTGTTAGTTTTTGGACAGAAGGTCTGATGAATGTGTTGTATGAATGACATATTAAAGTGCCCATTGAATGTGAATTGGATGAACTAAGTGTACGTAATTGATTGTTAAATGTGTTCTAAAAGTGCATTTGCATATAAATGAAAGTGTGATTCTCAACTTTAATATTGAATGTCGGACTAAGGTCCAATGATATAGGAAAGTGATTGAATGAGATTATGCAAATGTGAATGATGCATTCCATTTGATGAATGCATGAAATATAATAACTGTTGTAACCAGAGTAGCCACCGATCAAAGCTTAAAGCTCAACAAGTAAAAATGAGCTTCGAGCTCAAAAGTGAATCATAGCCTCAGGCTCAATGTTTAGTGAGCCCTGTATCCCCCAAGCAGATAAGGGACAGTTATCAATGAGCCCTATATGGGACAGTTTAGGCACTCGATCACAAGAAAGTAACAAATAGAAAGTGAGTCTCATATGCATTGCATATGCATTATATGGGTGATTAAATTGTATTGAATGTGAAATGTGAAATGTTGTGAATGTGAATTATGTGTTATGTGACTGGGTGAGCCATCGATGATGGTTACTCATTGAGTCCACAAAACTCACCCAAAATTTGCAAATATTTTTCAAAGACTTAGAAGAATACCCCGTTAGGCAAACGGGAGTATAATTACTACATGCAAAGGAAAGATAGAGGTCGGGATCAGTACGCGTCTGCATTAGTGTTATCCTATTCTTGTATAAATTTGTATTCTGCAATTTCTGTAAAATAGTGTTTTGTATTTGTAATAGGCCCCAATTGACTATTGAAATTCTATTGATTGTAATGAGTTGATTGAAGATGTTTATGAATGAAAGTGGACCCAAATTAATTATCGATTTCTGCATATTATGTTTGTGGTTTCAAGAAAAAAATTTGTACTGAAGTTTGAATGAATGAGTGCTATAGCATGCCACCCTCGTGGGGCACGAACTCGGATATTACCCATCGATGTCGGGTTTGAGTCTTGTGGGAGTGGGGTACTACAGAATTACATGAAAAACAAATGATTTTGCCTTAAAATCTCACTGGCTTATGTTTATCCACCAGTCACCACTCTTTTAAAGGAAATGTACATTGACAATTGTAAGAGTAAAAAGATTTTCCCAAGTTGCCATGAAAATTTTAACTTAATTCTACTATATAAATTATAACTATACAATCCTAGAAGCAATAGAAAAGGAGAGAATTTTTTTCAATTAAAACATGTAAAAAGAACTTAAACATACATAAAAAAACAAACTTAAAAACCCATATAAGAAATAAATTCCCCATCCTCACACTTAAAACTTACATTGTCTCTAATGTAACATTAAATGTAAGAGATGGAGTATTCAACAAAAATAACAATTGCAAAAATGTAAAGGAAAAAACTACCCTTGAGTTGCCACCCAAGCAATAAATTTATTTATTGTCATTTGTTTGACTCCATGTTTTCTTAATCAAGGGATAAAATTTTGATCTTCAGGTGTCACCACTTTTAAATTCTTTTCTTGAAATTCTTCATGAGATGGCTTTAGACGATGATCATTCACTTTAAATATCTTTTTTGTTTTCATTCTCTTAATCTATAATGGACAATAGGGAGAAACATTAAAACCATAAAACGAACTACCCAATGAGAACATAGCTTATGTAGAAATAATTTAATTCTAGAGTAATATAGAAACACTTTTTGGCTAATAATAGAGCTTTTTTTAAAATGATCTTATCATTGGAAGCTTTAGTTTTCTTCTTAGTTATAATTGCTTCCAATTTATCTCTGCATTTCCACTTCGAAAACTCTTGTGCTAAAAGGTCAATCACATCAATTGCCAAAACCAAAAGGTCATCTTTGGGTGTTTTTATGTTATCAAAAATATTAAAATATATCACTTCCCCATCATATTCCATTGTGAGGGTGCCCTTACGAATATTTATCTTACTTTTGGCTATTTTAAGGAACAGTCTCCTTAGTAAGATAGGTATAGGATTAAAGGAAGTTTCATCATTCATATTTACCACATAAAAATCTACAGGAAATAATAGTTCATTCACCCACACAAGTAAATCCTCAATCACCTATCTAGATTAGCATTAGTGCAATGAACAAATTGTATGATAACACTAATTACTTTCAACGGGCCCAGATTTAAAAGAAACATAAATGGAATAAGGAACAACATTAATAGAGGCTCCTAAATCTAACATAGCCTATTTAATTATAATATTACCAATTTTACAAGGAATAGTAAAAATGTCTAGGTCCTTAAACTTAATAGGTAGTTTCCCTTTAAAGACTATAGAAACACTTTCACCCATACTGATCATTTCTTTTCCTCTCAACTTCCACTTATTGGTACATAATTCCTTAAGGAATTTTGCAATACTTTGGTACCTATTTGACTGCATCCAGTAATTATATATTCACTTCAACCTTCTGAGAAGTCTTCTAGATCTTGTTATCCCTATTATTCTTGTTTGACTTTGCTAACCTACTAAAAAAAGTTGGAGGCTAAGTCTTCACCATATTTGAAGGGATAGTATTTACTTTTGAGCTAGATAAGGCATCGCTTTCTTCTTCAAGCTCCTTCTCAATTTCTACTTCACCAATCATCCTTTGTATGGTTCCTTTAGGATCCTCACACTTTATGCCACTCATTAAGGTGATTGCACTAACATTCTTAGATTTTATCTCAAATTTTCCTCCACTTTGAGCTTTTAAACAATTGATAGCAACTATCATTTGACCAACCTAGTTCTCAAAATTTTGAATGTTAGACCTTGTCTCATATTGAAGCAATTTTACATCCTACTATAATTGTAAAGTGTTATTAGCAAGGGACATAACCATATCTTCCGATAATGTACCTGAGTTACAGGAGGAGGCTTGTGGTTTAGGTTGAAATTAATGTACCTGTGGCCTATTTGGGTATTAGTTTTGCTACAGTTCCCTTTATAACTTAGGTTCAAGTGATCTCTCCAACCTAGGTTAGAGGTTTAGGAATATGGATTATATTGTTGGGAAATTTTTCCTCATAAAACATTAACATACTCTATGTTTCCTTCTTGTAGAGCTGGGAAACCATATGTTGGATGGTTTGCATTTACATATATCCTGTAAGCTTTTGCTTTTGCCTGCCCTATAGCAATTATTCTAACAAAGGATATTAGTTCATCTAAACAATGTTTTATGGATGAATTATTCACGTCATTTACCCCATGAACATCATTATGAATGCTAAATTACTGAGTGTTTGCTACCATATGCTCAATTAAGGTTCTTACATCCTTGACATTTTTTCACCTAGTGCTCCACTGTTAACTGCATTTATTAAACTCCTATTCACAAGCAATAATCCTTTATATAAGTATTGGATTAGAATTTGCTACATGATATTGGGATGGAGGCAGTTGGCACACAACTTCTTGAGGCTTTCCTAATCATTGTAAGGGGAATCTCTGTGATCTTGCTTTATCCTATAAATCTCCTTCCTTATGCTTGTTGTCTTTAATGTTTGAAAATATTTCTTCAAAAATTGCCTTCTCATTTAAGTCCATATGCTCACACCTTATAGGCAAATAAAAAAGCCAATCTTTTGCCTAATCTTTAAATGAAAATGGAAAGGTCCTTAATATGATTTACTCTTCCATCACCCCTGGAGGTTTCATACTAAGACAAATCACATTGAGCTCCTTGAGATGCTTATAAACATTCTCATCTGCAAGACCATGAAAGGTAGGCAAAAGATGTATCAAACCAGACATAAGCTCAAAAGTAATATGTTTTAACAAAATTTGGGAAAATAATGCATAAAGGTCTTTATGTTATGTCTAGAGTATCTAAATTCCTTAGGATTCTCGAATTAGCTATAGCTTACTCCAAATCAATTCCTTGCTCTAGTCCTCGAATTATTCTATTTTCCCTACCCAACCTTTGTGCTGTCCTTTTGATCTCTGGATCAAATTGTATATGATCTTCATTAGGAGATCTAGTCGCTATCATATACAAAAACTAACAAACATAAAAAGATCAAGAAAAAAAATAAAAACTGATTATAAGTGAATATATATACAAAACACCAATTAATATGAAACATAAAAACTAATCACTTCACTTCCCAGCAATGGCACTAAAATTTTTAATTACATGTCGAACGCACTAGAAAAAAACTAACTTTGTATAAATAAATTTATAGTAGTGGTGAGAAAGGATCATATCCATGAAGAGTATCTAATTAACTTTTGTAATGAATTAACTAGTGTATAGGATTGGGGGCTTGGGTTGAATACAATTGATGCAATAAAATAAAACTAAACTATGGAGCAAAAGTTAAATCAAACAATGCAAAACTTCAAGGGTTAATCAATAGGTTTTGAATCTAGTTTATGGTTCAATCTCAACCTTCACAAAAATGTGCATAATCACTCGTCATGTTGTTCTCCTACCTCTCCTTGAAACTATTAACTACAGATTACTAACAAGCTGTGTTAGTCCCAGTTTTTTATTAGGTTGTATCTAATTAAAACAAGTTCTTTAATTAGGTTTAGCTATCAAACAACCTAGAATAAGCTTTCAAGATTTAGTATGACAATCGCATTAAGGAATAAGAAATAAGTTAATCTAAGCAATAGCTACATAATCTTGGGTCATTTGACCTATGCTATATTATCCCTAATGATACACGAACATTAGTTTACCATACGTGAATCAGATTTACAACAATCATGGATTACAATCTAGATTATGGAAATGAATCCATGCATCAATACTCTAGCATGCATATTTAAATCATTCATACATAAATCCTAAACTTTAGACACATAATAATATAGTCGATTTAAAAAAAGAGTTAAGAAGAACATCACTAAGATTGATTAATGCCCAAGCATATTCTTCGACCTTGATATACCCTTCAAACCAGAAATAAGAAGATTGGCTACTTATAGTTCTCAAAAGGGGGAGGAATCCACCTCATATCATGTCCCTAGTCTTTACATACCCTTTTAGCCTCTTAATTTCCCTTTTCAATATAAAATTAGGGTCACATAGTTATATACGATAAGCTATATGGGCATAATTGACTATGTATGTTAATTTGGTAGAAATCATGGAGTTATATGGTCTAAGTAAAATATAATGAAATGGTTAAGTACAAACCTATGCAATTAGCTATATACTCTTTGTACAAAATCATGTACTTTATCTACCCCTGTAAATGAATAATAAAAATATGATAATATACAGAATCACACATTAAATTGTGTTTATTTTTCTATTTCACAAACATGGTTAGTCATATGCCTATGTATCAAATCATGTCTAATAGTAAGTGACCATGTTATTTTTCTTATCAATAGGTGTGGTATGGGATGTATATATTCTAGGATATATGTATTAAGGCATGATATTCTATATTCTCATATAATTCAAAATTGTTTCTTATTTTAGATGAATTATGATATTTTGTACAAAGGTATGGTATTTAATGAATAGGTTCTAATATAGCTTATATTGAGGATTAATATTCTTCATACTCAATCACAGTGTTCCCATGTTAAATTAAAGCTATTAATTATTTTATATTAAGTGATGATATTTTTTGTATATAATCATAGTGTTAAATTTATAGATTCTTAGTATAGTTTATGTTAAGACATGGTGTTAAATGTATTTAGTTATAACATAGTATTGAGAAATGATATTCTTTGTACATAAGTGAGGTATAAGATATATTAAGTACTAATATAATTTGTATTATTGCATGGCATTCTTTATATTTAGTCATAGTATTCTAATATTAATATGGAGTTAATTTTCTATATAAGTGATGGTATTTTATATTCATATATGCGGCATTGAATGTACATAATCATGGTGCTCTTTATATTGAGACATGGTACCACTTATGCTAATTTCTAGTATTCATATATTAAGTTGTCTTGGTATGATTTTATGATGTCATTGTACTGCTTGTACATTCTAGTGTAATTTCTAGTATTCTTTACACTATTTTGGTTTAGTTTTTTTGCATGATAATGGTAGCTTTTACAATGTAGAAACTTGGTATTTGAACAATTGATTAAAGTTTTTTAAAATTTTTGTTATGAAATTTAATTGCAGAAACTATATCAATAAAGATGGATCATAAGCACTACCCTTTTAAATATTTCTCAAATTGAGCATGTTATAATGGATTATACCATAATATAATATTTTCAAATTGGTTTCATAATTCATTTTCCTTACTAGCAAACACATCCTTACAAAAACTAAACCTGTGGTTAATTAAAAATGTTCAAGAATAGATGTAAATTATCTTCATGCACCTAATAACCTTATAAATACATAATGAATTTCAAGTAATAATAAATTGTTATAACATGCTACAATAATACTTACATTATTTATCAAACAATAATTCGCAACATAATCCTTACATTACAAACACTCATTTGTTTTTGTTTTTGTGTGTTTACAAGAGGCAAGCAATTACAATCACTTCATATCACTTGATAGCTTATTGGTGTCGAAATGGGCCTTAATTTTGGTTACCTACTTGACATACATGGATTTATTATACCAAGATTTCTAATGTCCTAACTGCCAATTAGTGACAAAATGGAGCTTAAATAGGCTGTCTAGTTGAGATGCTAGGAATTTTTTTTTGGTGGGGGGTGGGGGGAGGGGCGTCTAGTTAAGTTACTAAAATTGCCTATTTAGTAATCATTTACTTTATGCTCCTTATCAAGTCTCAACACTTTTTCCTTATTGATTTTTTTGCACTTGTTTGTTTAAATTCAAAACACTCACAATCGACTTCACAGTTTCCCTTTATATATCTCGTCCACTTGATCCTTCTTAATTTTCACTAAAAGAATATTTGGATCAAAGAAAAGACATAGTCAATAGTGGATATCTCTCCTCATCCGAAACCTTTCGATCTCTTTAGCTTTCTTGAATACCATATAGGTCACCCACTTTTACTCCCTAAGAGTAAGACCCTATATCAATTTATGATTGAAGAAATTTATGCACCAATAAGAATGCCAGTAATCAAATAATAGAATTGCATAATCAAATAAACCCATTCATATTTGAAAGAAAGATGTAAATATTTTTTTGTCATTTAAAACTTCATTGATACATCTAGATCTTAAAAATTGGTAATTTTATTAATCTAGAATAAAAGGATCACTTAGAAGCTAGTATTATGATTATGATCAAGATGCCAATTTACATGATAATAATTATAGGGCCTTATTTCAAGAAAAAAGCTAAATAAGTAAGAAAACTTATGATTGAACTAAAAAAATTAGGAATTATCCAGTAAAATAAGAATTAAATTAAATCAAGAAATAAATCCAATCATCAATAAATAAATACATCCAGAGAAAATGTAGAGATGGTGTAGACATATCATAAAATAAACAAAAGGATAAGCTATATTTATTAAATAATGAACCTACAACAAAACTTAAGAAATGTGATTAAATATTTAAGAGAAACTTTTAACAAAGAAAATGTTTAACATAGTCAAAAAATTTGGTCCCATAAATCTAGTAAGAAAGAGGAAAAGTATTAGAGACTTACAGTAAGAAAGAGGAAAAGTATTAGAGACTTACCTCTTTTGGTTGAATTTAAGTGAAGTATTCGACAAAGTACTTGCATCTTTGTCATCGAATAGGCTATCCAATAAATCTGCTAAATCAAAATTAGCCTTTTGGGGAACTTGATGTTAGATGAATATTTGACTATATTTTTACACCCATATTTGATATATTTTGCTGATAATTTTATACTTTTGTTGTATATTTGTTACTTAATTCACTCCAAGTGTGTTTATAGAGTATAATTGCCTTCATGAACTTAAAGAAAAAGAATTCGAATGAAAACATAACATAAAATGAAGAATCAAAGCACCTAAAGGATGTACAACAGTGTATCAGTCCATGCATTTCTCCCAGGCCGTGCAGAATCACGATTTTAAGCAAAAGGGGGGAGGAGACTTTTGGAGTTGATTTTAGAAGTGGAGAATGTCTAGAAGGGACGATGTTGAACTAGAAAGATCCCATTGAATACAAGATCAAACCTCTACTTTGCAAAAACATTCGATAAAAGAGAAAGAGAGATTTAGAATTATGAACTCTTTATTTTCTGTTTGTTTTTCTTCCAGTTTATGTTCGATTTTGTTTAGCTAAAATTCTTTAGTGTCTAGGTTAGATGAACCCTAGTTTGTGCTATAATATGTTTTAACTCTTTTATTTAATACAATTGTTTTGATTGATCTATTGTGATTTGATTACATGTTTAATATATGTTCTAATAGACCCAAAAATATGAGATCATAATAAGATTTCATACGTAGAGATTGAGAAATCCTAGGTTTGAATAAAACTATTGTAATGGAAAGGAGTTGATTGCAACTCTAAAGATAGGATGACATAAATCTTTCGGATTATGGTCAAACCTAATAGCAGGATTCACAAATTGGTAAAGCAATCATATAAACTTTATTATGAGTAATTCAATTGAAAAACTTGGGATTGGTTGTTAGTAGATTCAAGGTCAGCTATTAGCATACCATCGGAATCTCCACTGTCTAATAAATCAATAAAATAGTTATATAACAAAAGATTAATCAATTAAGTGTTTTTTAAAGGGATTCGAAACCTAGATACTAATTTCTGATATTAATATTTTTCTAAGTGATTCCTTATTTCTATGTTCAATTTTGCTGCTTATTCATTTTAATTGTTTATTTTTTATTTTTGTTAAAATCCAAAATCGATCTATAGGCTAGATAATGGGAAAAGGGTAATCACTAGTAATCATTGTCTTCATGAGATTGACTCGTTCTTGTCAGTACTAGCTACAACTATACCATGCACTTATAGTTATTGTAATATTGACTAACTTAGAAAACGGTCAATCACTTGTCATACTGAAATATGTTAGAAATTGAGAAATCTTATTCAAAAAGAAAAATATTTCACCCTTTAACAGGGATGAGAAAAAAAGGAATATTTTATTAGATTTATAAGCTATAGGGAAAATGTTTTGTGAAAACTTAGTTTATTACACATACTCCACATTCACGTACCATCATGAATATATCTATTGAGCCAAACCATTATTCTTAAAAGTGGTATTCGAAACTTAAAATAATTGCAGAAAGAGTATTTAATATTTAAAAGAAAGAAGAAAAATAAGAAATGATAAATCATTTACAAATTTATCAATGGAGATAGGTGAAATTGAAGAAAGTAAAGTTTTTTATACAGTAATGTAGTTGACTAGAGACTCTTACCAATGAGGTGTTGTGAAAATGGCAACTAAAAGATGAGCCAATAAAAGAAATGAAGCCATATATGGTTACCATTAGAAGAATTAGTTTAAGGCTTTTGAAGCAATGTTTGTACCAAAAACATTACTTAATTATGTATTATAATATCAAATTATATAATTGTACATGAAACATTTACATTAATAAAATATGTTAAAGTGGTAACCAATGGTCGTTAATGGAAATGATTTGTTGGCTACCTAGTTAAGTCCTATAAAGAACCAATTCTACATAATCCGAACAAACACACTTCTCACAAGCATAGATTCAAATAGCTGATATAAGTCTCCTCTTCTAAAACTAAAACTCAACTTAGGATAAAAACTAACACTCATTATTAACTTGTTGGATGAACACCTATTCTTTGAAACATTATAGTTATATTAGAAACATACTTAAACATAAAGTGATGGGAATGGAGCATGTCTGGTCTTGAATTTGTCCACTTATAAAGACCATGAAGAAGGAAGCTACGAATAAAAAAGTTAAAAGAGAGAGGATTTCAAGAATTATGATTTGACAGTTCTCCTTTAAGCAATGGCTCCACCTCCCTTATAAGTAAGATAATGTCTGAGCTCTGCATATCCAAATAAATACATACATAATAATGCATATTGTCAGATGCTTTTGGTTGGATTTTTTCAATCATCTGACTAGTTAACAAGCCTTCAAAGGGTGGTTGATCAACTATTCACATTGTGTTACTTTCTTCTTGAGTTCTCTCTTTTCCTCAATGTAGGTCTTTTTCTTTTTTTTTTTGTTTTTAGTTCTACCCTTAGGATGGAACCTTTCTTGCCTATTTTCTTCTTTAGTTCCTTTGTTTTTTTTAGTATAGCTTCTTAGAGCTCCCAAGTAGCCCCTTGATAACAGCTTTGCCTCTCTCCTCCATCCTTTCTACCTCAATCGCTTTCCCTTTTCCTCCATTAGGCCATGGTCTTTTAAAAGCCTTAACCTTCTTGGATATCCAATGAATCATTTTTTTCTCAACTTATTCCCTTTTCTATTTTTTTAATTAATTTCTAGCCTTTAAATTCTCTTTTTCCTTATAACTAAAAAAAGGAATTTTCTAAAAGTTTCTTTCTCTTCTCTTTCCTTCCAAGTAAAAAAGAAAATATTTTCCTTTTAATCTTTTTATTTATAAACTTTCTTTAATACAAAAATGAAATATCATAATAAACTTATTTGAACCAAAATAAAAATAAAAATAAGGTGTAAAAAACTTAAATTAGCAATTAATTAAACTCTATTTTGGATAAATGATCCTAAATTAGAATATTATGGTTAGGATGTAGAGATGGGAAAACAAAAGGGTTCATTTATTATATTTCTTCAAAAGGAAGGCATTATTGCTCATTATACAATGTCAATCACACCACACTAAAATATTTTGGTAGAAAGAAGAAATCATACCCTTTTAGATATGGTGAGAAGCATGATCAATAATTCTAGTCTCATATTAAGTTTAATGAGTGAAGCCATGTGAACTATTGTGTATGTCTTAAATAGGGTTTCATTAAGATCCATTCCAAGATTCCTTTTGAAATATAAAATAAAATGAAACCAAATTTAAGACACTTACACATATAAGGTTAACTATCTCTAGTGTAAAAGGAAAAGTCATTGGTTATAAAGGTGTTTTGAAAACCAAAAGGGGCACTTTTGCAATATAAATATATATAAAGCTAGACTTATACCTATGGGTTATACTTGGTAGGAAGGTTGTGACTGTTATAAAACCTTCTCATTTATAAGAAGGATTCATTATGAGTAATTATAGCCTTTGTGGCTCATTTTAATTTACAATAAAATTAGACAGATGTTAAAATTGTCTTTCTAATTAGAGATCTTAAAGAGGAAGTATATATGAATTAGATTGAAAGGTTTGCTTTTAGTTTAGGAAATTAGTTGGTTTATAAGTTAACAAAGTTTATATATAAACTAAAGCAAGGCTCCTATCAAATATTAATGTGTATGTTTTATACCACAAGCGTACAGATAGTTGTAGCTAAAACTAGAAAGTATTGATCCCACAAGGACTAATTATTAGTTACTAATTATTCACAAACCTAATTATCTTGAATATCAAATAAAATTGATTAAGAAGGGAAACAAATAAATATTTATAAACACCAAATCAAAGTAATGATCAAGTATAAAGCAATATAGGTGTACCAAGTGAGCTTGGTATATAATTCAAACCTAATGTAGACTAGTACTCTAATGGTAAAATTTGAAAATTGGGCCATATAGGAATTTTCTTGATCATATATTTTAAAAATATTGTGCCAAGTTTTTGTTTTTGTTGCGAGATTGGTTTTTCTTATATAGACCAAGGGTCTGCCTCTAATAATTTTGTTGAGTTTGCTTAGCTATTGACCTTGAAGATAAAACATATTTTTTTCATTCATGCAAGTGTTTTTCAAAAGAGGAGAAAGAAGGACCTCCGAAGGATCTTGCGTGAGTTTAGTGGTCCATTCCTAAAGAAGGAATGAACCTAAGAAAGGTTCATGCAAGAAAAGACTGTAGTAAATTAATTAATCAAATAAAATGATTTTCGAGAGAAAAAGGTAAAGAGAGTTTACTATCTATTTTGAAAATATTAAAAAAAAAATGATATTTGTATAACATTAGATATTTGTCATATAGTTAATAAGGTTTTCTGTTGTTTATATTTCGGTTAACTTAATTTGTATAACATTACATATTTGTCATAAGAAAATTTGAGTAAAATGATATAAGATTAATAGCACATTATAAAGTTATCCTACTAACTAACTCAAAATCTTATACCCATTAAAAATAGAATATATCTATAAAATAAAATCATAAATAAGAAGTGACTACAGCAATAAGTCAGATTCAGAGCATTGTTGGATACCATTCATTGCCAACAAAGGAAAGGGTGGAATTACGAAAAAAGCTTTCTCGTTGCGAAGCTCAATAAGGATTCCATTAAAGCTTTTAGTCTCGCTAACGAATGTTACATCATCTGAGAGAGGAAGAGCTCAGATGAATTTACATATTCAAATGATCTTTGTACTCAGCTATCTTCTTAAGAGCGTTGTTCCCTGTCTACCGATCAATGCCTTCAATTCTGTCCTCAACTTCAGAGTACAACTGCCTCAACTTCTCAATGTTCTCTGGCGAAGTTTCCCAGTATCCGCGACCATTGGCCTCTAAGAACGTTTGCACCAACTTCCTAAATGAATTTGGGTTCTTATTCATCAGTCTGTTCAGCATCTCCTCATCCTGAATGAAAGTTGAGTTAGCCTCTTCATAGACCCAATTGTCAACTTGTCCTGAAGTTGCACTCCATCCAACTGTATTCGTTAGTCGCTTCTCAATTTCACGGACACCCTCATAGCCAGTAGAAAGCATTCCTTCATACCATTTAGGGTTCAAAAGCTTGGTTCGAGCATCTAGCCTCACAGTCTCAGCCAGTGTACGTACCTGGTGCATCACACATTTTACCGTTGTTCGGTGAAAAAAGCAAAGTTGCTGAGAAAATATGCATCTTCAGCAACCGAAACAAAGTTCATCAAATGACTGAAATTGTCCAGTCACTAACCTGAGCATTGGCTGTTGTTGTGTCCGCAATGTATGCATTAGGCTTCTTGTTGTCCTTTCTTAAGTTCTGGACCAGGTTTGTTGGGTCAGAGTCGAAGTAATGGCTGACATCAGTAAGTGATATTTCCGAGGAATCAAGGTTTTGGAAAGTCGCATCTGCGGTGCTTAAAGCCATCTCAAAAACCTTCTTCTTCTCCATCATGCCTGCACCTGGGGCATCACAATCGAAAGCAAATGACTTTCTACTCAAATACATGTCCTGTAGTTGCTTCTCATCATTCCATGATGAATTCTCCACTGCAAGGTTGATGTTCGAGGAGTAAGATCCCGAAGCATTAGAGAACACCCGGGTCGCAGCTTCCCGAACACCAATGCCAAGGGCCTCAGCTTGTTCCAAAGCATGCTTCCTAACATAGTTTTGCTCTACTGGCTCATCTAGCTCAGCCACCATCTTGACTGCACGATCGAGGAGGTTCATCTATGGAAAAGGTTCATGAAACATAGCAAATCAGTAAAAGGAACAAATGAAGATTCATCCATGGAAATATTAAACATTGGTGACAGAAAATCGGTGACAATAATAGAAAAGCAATTGCATTGCAGGATTAAGGGAACATAATAAGTGAAATGCAGCAGTCACGAATATATGAATATATCCTGATACATGATACCTGATTGATAAAGAGATCTCTGAAAACTCCTGAGCAATTAACAACAACATCAATCCTAGGCCTTCCAAGCTCCTCAAGGCTAACTGGTTCCACCCGGTTAACCCTACCAAAGGTATCAGCAACTGGCATCACTCCTATCATCCACAAGACCTGAGCCAGGGACTCACCATATGTCTTGATATTATCAGTTCCCCATAGTACAAGTGCAATTGTCTCTGGATAATTTCCGCCATTATCTGCCTTTTGTCTCTCAATCAATCTATCAACGACAATTTTTGCACTCTGCATTGCCGCTGTCGTAGGGATTGCTTGTGGGTCCAATGCATGAATGTTCTTGCCTGTTGGCAACACCTTAGGGTTTCTGATTGGGTCACCACCTGGTCCTGGCTCTACATATTTTCCCTCCAATGCTTGTTTCAGACTCCCCAACTCATTATCAGCAACCACCAGTTTCAAACACTCCCCTAGGAATCGAAACAATGTCCTAAGCTTATCCCTATCGGCCCTGTAAAACTTTGTATTTGACAAGTACTGAACCCATGGTTCATTGATACCAAAACCAAGAATCACACTAAGCTTATCAGTCACATCCACAACTTGACCCTTCTTATTTGTTGTTTGTTGGACAAATGCAGAGATGGCACCACGTGATGCTTCAGTTATTTGGCGAAGCAGCTCGACATCCTTCAAGATGCCCTTGTCACTGCCTCTATAAACTTCTTCTATGTCTCTTCCAACAGTTTCAGCTAAGATGCCTGGAAGAGATGAAATCCCATCCTCTGGACGATCCAAAGCTGCAATGTTAACTAAAGTTGCAACTGCTTCCATGGCAGATGGGGGCTCACCAATGACATGAAGTCCACAAGGCAAAAGTCGGGACTCAATCTCCATAATCTTGGAGTATACCTTACCAACCACAAGATCTCGATCTTTTGCAGGTATCTGCTCTCCCTCATCGGGAAGTTTGATATCCTTGTCAAGATTGCACCGCTTAGCTGTACTAATAATGGAGCTCACTATCTGTTGCCCACGGCCTGTGTCTTTAAGTGACTGGTACGAGGATATGAGCTCACTCAACTCCTTGAGACCTTTGTAAAGCCCAGCATTTTCGGCTGGTGGAGTCAGATAGCTTATGGTATTTGCATAACTCCTACGCTTGGCAATGGTTGCTTCAGAGGGGTTATTAGCAGCATAATAGTAAACATTGGGAATGTTTCCAATCAGACTGTCAGGATAACAAACATCACTCATTCCCACCTGCTTTCCTGGCATGAATTCAAGAGAACCATGAGTTCCAAAATGAAGAACTGCATCAGCTCCAAATATCTTCTCCACATATGAGTAATAAGCTGCAAACCCGTGATGGGGACTAGCTGATTTGGAGAATAATAAACGCATTGGATCACCCTCATAGCCAAAAGTCGGCTGGACACCTATGAATACATTACCATACTGTTTCCCATACACTAATAGACTTTCCCCATCAGAGTTCAAACTGCCTGGAGGTTTTCCCCAGTTTTCCTCCAATGCTGTGGCATAGGAAGTAAGTCTTTGGTACTCCCTAACACCCATTTTGTAAGCAATGTTCAGATTCGGACTGCTAAATTGGGCTTCTTTATCGTGAATGATCTCTTCGATTAAGGCCTCTGAAGTCTCTGGAAGGCCCTCCACATTATATCCATCTTTTTTTAGCTCTTTTAGAACTGAGTAAATGGAGGAGAAGACATTGAGATATGCTGCTGTACCAACATTTCCTTTATCAGGAGGAAAACTGAAGACTGTGATTGCCAATTTCTTCTCTGCCTGTGTAACAAGGGCTTGTTTGTCAAAAACTGTAAACTTATTTGTCATGACATAGTCAAAAACTGTAAACTTCTCTTTAGGTACTCTTTCATTAGGATATAATGAAACTTATGAGAAAGAAAAGAAATCAAAAGAAACTCTCCAAACAGAACTTGATTAGAAGAATATATGTCTATGTTTATCAGAACCATTCTCTAAAGTCAAATAAAATTTCCCTCGTCTTTGATTTCAACTAAATCAGCATTGCACTTTCCTATTGTGATTCAAGTATAACAGTTTAAGGCGATGATAAATTAACAAGCTTTCAAAGCTGCCAGTAACACAATTAGTTTATGTAAAGGTCATCATAGACAGATCCTATAGAAAATCCATGAAAACATTTAATACATGAAGACCAAAAAATATTAAAAATTTAAATAGCATAAAGACAAATACCTTTGATTTCCTTTTCAGTTCAGCCCATCTGATTGCCCGAGTGCAAAGCTGTTCCACCCTCTTGTGAAGAGCATGTGATTTTCCTGCAATTAGATCAAGTCTTTGAGAATGAAACAACATGAGGCACTAATGCAAAGTATTTACTAGACATACATAAACAAATCCCCTACCAGAATAGAAGAAGACAGAAATAAAAGCCAATTCTTGATCTTCCATATAGTATTTTCTTTTCATCAGTTTTCAAAAGCAAAACAGCTCTAAATATCCTCCTTTAAATAATTCCAGAAAAAAAATTATAAAGTAGGAAAAGGAAAACTCAATATCAATAACATGAGAAATCATACAAAAGATGGCAATCAAAAGAATAGATAACTCGAAGACACAACAAAGATGGATATTGGTCTTGCCTGTTCTTGGATCCCGGCCAGCAAAAACGATAGGCTCCATGCCACCATCCAACTCCGGGAGAGCAACCTGCAAAGCCACCTGAATTGGGTGCAACCCCAAAGTACTATTGAGCCACTCTTCTGTTGTCTGAAACACTAAAGGCAATGCAACAATATAAGGCACATCAAGCTTTCTCAATGCCTCAACAGCTCTAGGATGGTCTTGTCTAGCTGGACCTCCAACAAGAGCAAATCCAGTCAATGATACAACTGAATTCACCATAGGCTTTTTGGTAATCGGATTAATCAATAACTTCTCAACTGGTCCTGAAAAGTCGAGACCGCCAGCAAAGATAGGGATCACCTTTGCACCCCTTGCTTCTAATTCCATAATCACAGCAACATAGTGACTTTCATCACCAGTCACTATATGACTCCTTTGCAAAATTAAGCCTATTACAGGAGCATTTGGTCCTCTTAGTTTCTCATTAGCATCCCTTCTTGTTTCATACCAATTCAGGTACTCCTTCACATCATCATACATGCAAGGAGCCAAAGGGTGCCAAATACCACTATCCAAGTACAAAACTGGATCAGAGTAGTCAATCTTTTGCCCTCTCAAGGCAGGCACATAAGACCCAGATATCATTTTCAAGAAATTCTGTAAGTTGTCAGGCGATCCACCAAGCCAAAACTGCAAACTGAGGATATAAAGCCTAGCATCTTGAGCCTTATCACTAGGCAGATACTTTAGAACCTTTGGCAGTGTCCTCACTAGCTTTAACATACTTTCAGCAAAACCTGCACCTTGCTTTTTTCTCTTAAACAACTGAAAGAATGGACTCTTGGATTGACCAAGTTGAGACATGCTAAAAGAACCCAATTTATTCAGTCTCATTACCTCAGGCATTGAAGGGAAAACCAAAACTGCATCCAGCCTATCCCTTTCCTTCTCCACAGCAGCTTTAACCTTCAATGCAAGCTCCTCAACAAAAATCAGTGACCCAATAAAGATATTCGCATCTTCAAGGTCTTCACAGAAAGTTTTATAAGTGGATTCATCGCGCAGCTCCTCAACCAAGTAACCAACAACTTCAAATGAGGCGAAATTAGAGGTCAAGTTCAGAGACTGCACTGCGGCTGTCAGAGAAGACTGATACTGTGCTTCAAGAACAACATAGACAATTTTAACAGTGGGGAGATTATGTTTCTTTTCAGGAACTATTCTACGGACTTCTGGCGTTGTCTGTGTGAAGAGGCCATTGCCAATTGCAGCACATTTCACTTTCATGCCTGATTTCGAGTTGGCTTTCTTTGGTACAAATGAATGCAGAAAGTAGTGCTTCTGAGAAAGGGAAGAAAGTTGGCTTGACTTGGAAGATGACAAAGTAAAAGGTGAAGATACAAGAGAGGCCATTGTTGGAAAGAACTTGCTTAAACAAAATAAATAATAACAATAATAAAACACAGGACTCTGTTGATCCTCTGTTTTTCAGTAGAGGAGAGGAAATGGAAATAAAAATAATGTTTGGAAAGCCAAAGTTATAAAGAAGCTGGATACGATTTCTGCTTCTTGTTCAGCAGAATTATGGCCCTTCCTCTCTTCCGTGCGTTTATATTTTTTTAAGGAGGAAATGAAGGCACAGGCATGAACAGTTGGTATTACGTTTAGTGGTAGTAGAGTAGGACACGTGGCAAAATGGGTAGTCAAAGAAATTATGATGGTTTTGAGGTTGAGTTTTGATTTGGGAGACAGACAAACGCTGGGGTCTAGTCGACTTATCTATCTGCTAAGGTTCTCCTGATGGACTTCCTTCAAATCTGATTGGCTGAGTTGGATTCCCAAAAGTTGCACAACGGGGGTACCTTGGATTTTTGATCAATTTTCAGATTCTTCATTTTGCTTTTGTGCCTACGGTGAAAAGGGGCAGATATTTTCGGTTAAATGGACCCAAACTAAAACCCACTTACTTTTGGGTTATGTCAATTTTAGCGCAGGTTGATTGGATCATGAGTTAAAATTGTTCGACCTGACTTGGCCGTACCTCAACTGGCCGATGGTCCTATCGTAAAGTAAAAAATGATATCTTTTATTAAAAACGACATCACTTTTTAAAAATATATATATAATGTGGACTGAGCTGATTTTAGCCACAAATCACATAGCTCATGTTTTCCTAAGCCCAACCTAACCCGTTGACATCCTTACTTGCTTTTTAGTTTTCACTCTGACAACTCCTAAAAAAAGGTGCTATACAAGAGCATTTTAAAGACTTGCCAATTCAATTCAAGCCTCAAACAAAAGTGCTATACAAGAGCATTTTAAAGACTTGTCAATTCAATTCAAGCCTCAAACATAGAATTCTATTAATTTCTTTTTTACACAAAATTGACATTAAAAAACTAATACAAGCCAAGTATCACTATGTATGCTATTTGTGTTGTATGTAAAAGACAGGAGGATGATAACAACATTTTGTAATGTAGTTCTCTCCTCCGTAAACAAATTGTCTAAGACAATGCCTAATAACAAATTCACTAACCATATGTTGTCTATCATATACAAGTAACTGTTCATACTTTTGCGAGCTTAAGCAACCATAACTGCCTCAAACCTCTCCATTACCAGACATGGATATTGCCCTGTAAACGTACTCTAGACAAAAAATGTAAAACATGAAAGTGTTCGTTTGACTGTAATTTAAATTAGATAAATAGTCATATTTGTTAATAGCAGTTAATCAATTAAAGAAAGATGAGACCTACGGTACATAATTTGAAAATATATACACATAAAATTGATTTTATTAGGTAGATTTTGTTTATCTCACCAAATAAAACATTAAGAAGACAATAAGTTGCACTGCTGACAAATATGTAAGAATTTGTAAAGTGTTCAATCCCATTTTAAGACTTTTAGTAATCGTAAATGACTTTATGATTTGTGTCTTGACTTACAAGACTATGTATATCAACCATGTAAGTCTCTGTAAAGGTGCGTAGATACACGACTATGTGTTGAGATCGTGTGCTAGTGTGTTATGAAAGGCTTTAAGCTTGAATGACTCATTATTAATGAATAGAGATTAAACAGAGATCTTGGATAATGTGGCGAATAAGATCATAATAGATATACTCAGCTCTAAAAGATAAGGACTATGTGAGAGGATTATTTTAAGATAGTAGAGTTTATATGAATGTATCATTCCTAGTTAACTGTAATATCTTATCTTATTAGTTGGGATGTAGATAAATCCTATAAGATAAAGTCCTATTTTAATAAGGATGTCATCCTATTAGATAATGTGATGTAATCTAATTAGGACAAGTTGTGATCTAGTTAGTTCAATTCAATTAAGAATCTGAATTGTAAAGTTAAACGTCCTTATAAATAACTTATTTAAGTCTTGCTTCAAAAAAATAGAGATAGGTGTAGCCACATTGTCCAAAAGTGAGGAAAAATGGAAAGAGGGCAAAAATTGTTATATTCTCATCATTTGATTATTTTTGGGATTGGTTTGAGGGTTTGTTGATTGTGATATCAACTTCGGTTTCAATCATAAACTTTGTGAGACAATTAGTTGTTATTAGGGGGAAGAGAGAGATTAACTTTTTCTATAAATCCTTCTTGAGTTCAATAGATTCATTTGTTGGTTTGTCTTGTGATTTTTTCCCTTTACAATGAAAGGTTTTCCACGTTAAATCTTGGTGTGAGTTTCGTCGTTAGTTTCTTAATCTCATATTGGCTTTGTTGCTACAATATGAAGAGTTATTTCTTGTCGTTAATTTTTTGGTTGTTCTATTAGAGAGTTGTGTGTTTGTCTCCTAATAAGTGGTATTAGAGTCATCGTAATAGAAGGTGGACATAATTTTATGGTCAAATTAATGTCATCAAATTACTCGATATGGAGGCCTATAATGGAGGACCTTTGTATTACAAGGATCTCTTTCATCCTATTAAAGTGGATAGAGGTGTGAATGATGAAGTTCCTTAAAAACTTTAAAAGATGTCAGACAAATAATGGGAAAAGATAAAGTAGAAAACTATGGGCAATATCAAACAATGGAATGATATCAACATATTTAACCATATGTCTCAAGAAACATATGCTTTTGGGCTATGGAAGAAGCTAGAAGGTTTGTATGAAAGGAAAATTGCTCATAACAGAGCCTCTTTGATTAAGAGGCTTGCGAATTTGAATATGAAGGTTGGGAAATCAGTTTTGGAGCATCTAAGTGATATACAATGTAACATCCCATTACTTGTAGGAAGGTTAAAATGATAAATGTGAGTGATTAATGAGAGTTAGAAATGCATTTCCATGTTCATGCATATCAGGTTATACACATACGCATGAATAGTAAAATAGTTGCACATGAAAATAATTTTACATGCATTCATGAATAATTCCAAGCATAATTGGATTGATTTGTGTATTTTTGAGAATTATGAATGTTTTTACATTGAAAATTTTATGGCTTAGTGAAATGGTAATATTTTTTAATTTTGGTAATTTTAGGATTTATTTTCAAAAATTATAGAGAATTATGAAAATTTATGAAAAATAGGAATTACCGATGAATGGAGATAGTTAAATTGTAAAGATGAGACTAAAGGAATTAGTCAAGGAAGAAACTAAGTTAGAACTTAGACCTTAGGAAAGTGACAAGTG
>JAOQMP010000005.1:32018716-32029007 GCA_027563575.1 Erythroxylum pedicellare
ACACTATACTTAAATTCCTCCCATTGACGCTCTTCCAAACAATACCCTTACTTTGATTCAATCCATCTTTTTTTCAAATCAATATCAAAAGCTATCAAATTCTATGGAGGGACAGAAAATGTGTTAAGAAACTATGAGTTCAAGAATCATTTCATTTGGAGGTCGGATAACAAAGTTATGATCGAAAGAATCAAACAAAGTATTTATCCTCAAATATATTAAACTTATCTCGGGACAAATGGCATAACTCTCTCTACAGATGTCAAATCAAAGTGTTTTTTAGATTATCTAAAATAGGGCTTCAAGATCTATAACTTTTATGAAGACCTTCAAGACAAATTCAATCGTCTGAAGGGTCAAAAATGGACCAAACGATAGGATTAGATGAAACCAATGAAAAAGCAAACGAATTTAAAAAGCAGACGAAGCGAAGCAAAGCAGATGAAACAAAGAAGACGAAACAAAGTAGACGAAGCAAAGCAGATGAAACAAATTAGACGAAATAAAGCAGATCAAACAAAGCAGACGAAACAAAGCAGACAAAGTAAAGCAGATGAATCAAAGAAGACGAAGCAAAGCAGATGAAGCAAAGCAGACGAAGCAAAGCAGACAAAGAAAAAAGTAGACGAAGCAGAAAGGAGACAAAGTAAAAAGGGCAAACGAAACAAAAGACAGATGAAACAAAGTACAGACAAAACAAAAGACAGACGAAACCCAATTCAACTTAAGACGAAGCAAAGTCAACTTAAGACGATGCAACTCTTAAGACGAAGTAAGGTCAACTTAAGACCAAGCAAAGTCAACTTAAGACGATGTATTTTTATAAACTATACATCTTTACAAACGATGCATCTCTTAAGACGAATGACATCATCATAAACGATGCATCGCAAACGATACATCTTTACAGATGATGCATCTCTTAAGACGAATGACATTATCACAGACAATGTGACATCATCACAGATGATACGTCATTACAGACGATACATCTTTACAGACGATGCATCTTTATAACCTATGCATCTCTTAAGATGAATGATGTCATCATAGACGATGTGACGTCATCACAGATGATACATCTTTATACTTCTAAGCATTTCCTTTTCTAAGGACTATAACTTTCAATCCATAGGTCCAAAATTTCTATACTATAAACCGTTGGAAAACTAAAAGAAATACCTAAAACTTTCTAAAAGACAACTTGGTTTAATTCAGCCTAGATCAATCCAGATTTTCCCCTTAATTCATAATATGAACTTTACATTCATCCACCAATGCAATGCACCCAATTCTCAACTTCATACCAAATCAATATCATCCATAAAGAAATTATAATTCATGATTAATCATGAAAACCAATAACAGAACATACACACATATATATATATTCTTTATTAACTTACTACACAATTTTAACTTCACTTTCGCCCTAATTCTTCCCATTTCATAATCTCTCATCTACCAAAACACCAAAGCAAAACATGAATCTATCAACACTTCTCATTTACTACTTCAAATCTTTTAAGAAAAATTTTGGGGTCCAACAGGGCTTCATAAGGTGCCATGCTAATACTAGTCTGATAATTGTTGTTATAAGAAAACTCCATCAGAGAAAGATATTTATCCCAACTTCCTAAAAATTCTAACAAATAACCTAGAAGCATCTCTTCCAATACCTGAACAACCCGTTCAAATTGTCCATCTGGCATATCTTCCAATACCTGAATAACCCATTTAGATTGTCCATTTGTCTGAGGGTGGAAAGTGGTACTAAACCTTATTCGAGTACCCAGAGCCCTTTGCAAACTTTTCCAAAATATTGAAGTAAATTGAGGATCACGATCAGAAATAATAAACAATGGTAACCCATGCAATCTACTATCTCATTCACCCATATATCTGAAAGCTTATCCAATGAATAGTCAAGACGAACAGGCACAAAATGAGCAAACTTTTTGAACTTATCTACAATCACCCATATAACATCATGTTTCCTTTGAGTGAGAGGAAGCCCAGTACAAAATCTATGGTACTGTTATCCCATTTCCATTGAGGAATCGAAATAGGATGTAATAAACCAGATGGAACCTGATACTCAGTTTTAACCTGCTGACATGTCAAACATTTAGATACATAATCTACAACATCACATTTCATACCAGACCACCAGTAATGCTGATTCAGATCTTGGTACATTTTATTTCCACTAGGGTGTATTGTGAAAACAGTATTATAAGCCTCAAACAATAGCTTTTTCTTGAATTTATCACTAGCTGGTACACACAACCAATCTTTTTAGTACAGATCACCATTTCCTTTCACAAAAAAGTCAGGTTGTTTGCCTTCTTGAGCTGCCAAGATAAGTTGTTGCAACTTATCATCAACTTTTTGAGCATCACAGATCTCTTATCTCAAGGTAGGCCTAGCTTTTAATTGAGCTATTAAAGCCCCATCAGATACAAGTCCCCACTCATCCTACTGCATTGACAATGTCGAAATGGTTTTCTGACTTAAGGCATCAACCACGACATTAGACTTACCTAGATGATAGTCAACAATATAGTCATAATCTTTAAACATTTCCAATCAACATCATTGTCTTAGATTAATTTACATGAAAATGAATCATGACATACCATATAGTAATATTTGATTATTCAAAAGAGAGAGTAATCCGACTATCAATTGCATCAGAATATAACAAATATCAAATCACATACAGAACTGCCTGCTAATCTTTTCAAAAGTGGGTAACGGGAATAGAACAGAAGATACCTATGATTGGTATCTACATAAATAGAGACTTAAGTCTCTAAAATAGAAGACACCGTAGTGTCTAAGAACATAAGCAGTTGCAGAACCTTCTAGACATGGTTACTTACCCACAACTAGAACTTAGCAAGTTAAAGCAAATCATATCACATTTCAGAGCCACATGTAAGAGAAATAATGTATAACATATGAAGTTATTCCTTATGCTCAAATTGAAAGTGTTAATTCACGCCCGATCAAACTTAATATGCCTTATAAATATAAGCCTTTGCAATAATGCATCAATAAAAGCATTTAAGCAATTACACATTATAAGCATGAGTCTTATAGTACCCTAATAACTTGGTTTGCTAAGTTGCAATCATATCCGAAAGAGTTTTGGAGGAGATTCAGTAGCATTTGGGTGAGGAAATTTTCATATTTGGGCTAAAAATGGGGTGAAGCACAGCTATACCCAATTTCTAACTTTTCTGAGGACAAGTTTTCGGGTTAGTTTTGTATGGCCATTCTGACATAGAAACTGAGGTTTTAAGGAAGTATATTCTCTTAAACAAATGTTCCTCTATGTCTTAAGTTTCTAATGAAATAAAGTTAATACAATTTGGTTCATTATTCTGAGAGTTATACCCAAAATACTACAGACTATTTTCAAACAAGGACAACAACCAGAACTCATTAAGCCAAACTTTAAAAACCTTAGAGACATAACTCAGATTTGATTCCTTCATGAAAGTTGTATAAATATGTACTTAGGTTAATCTCCAATTAAAATTATCCCATTTGGATATCTATAAGTCAAGATATGGATAAAATACTGATGTCTGTTCAGTGGAACCATTTCGTCTAACGAGGCACATAGTCCAATTAACTCACTTTAGTCTTATTATGCAAAAGCAACGCCAAAGACACATGAAAATGAACTAACAACATCCCATTTTCATCTAGGATATCTTAACAAAAACCCTCACTTTACACTCAAAAAACCTAGCAATATATCAAATTTCCATACTTTTGAAAGGAGTGTTTCAAAACCTTTATTCTTCACTCCAATTGCTTGGCTTCTTTGGTCTTCTTCTTTTCTACACACAACATACCCTTTCACTACTCATTTCCAACAATCACAAATGCATAACAGAACCCTAGCTAAAGAGGAGATGAGAAAGGAGATAAATTTCATACCAAAATATGTAATTAACATACCTTAACTTCAAATGCACAAAGGGATTTAACAAGATGGTGGATGGAGAGAAAAGCTTAATCTTCTATAGATTTTTGTTTTTTTTGACCCTCCCTTTCTTCATCTACATGTTTTTTGGACAAAGGGACAAATAGGTGACATGTCATTTGTCACATGGCTAAGTGTTATGGCGTGGGACATATGACAAATGGTTCCATCCTAATGGTTTTTACTTTTCACCTTTCATTAATAACAAAAATGACCACACCTTTGTCTTATTCTATGAAATTGCATTCCATCTTAATACATTTAGCAATTTAGTCCGTAATTAATGTATCTTTATGAGTTTATAAAACAACTAACACAAATTACCAAAATATCCCTACAATTTCATTAATACAGATTATGTCTCAAACTAAACACTCACTTTCCTAAGCATTAACACCAATTACATATACTTTCATGGACAAAAACCGTTCCTACTAGAGTATAGTTTTGAGCCTCACATGGTTTAGAAGTATACATAGCTGAAGAGGAAAATTCACCAAATATGTGGCATTGATGATTGGGACACATAAGCTAAAAGGCATTAAAGTTGCTGGCTGAAAAATCCCTCTCATCCCAGTTAAGAACTCATAACCACTTAATCCTTACGATCATTGTTTGGATGGAAAGCAGCATAGAGTCTCTTTCAAGAGAAGATTTATAAGGGAATCGGAGTTATTAGAGTTGTGCATTCAAATGCATGTGGTCTTATTGAGGAGGGGTCACTATGAAGTGACTGATATTTTGTTACATTAATTGATGATGCTTTGAGGAAGACTTAGGTGTATATGTTGAACTCTAAGAGTCAAGTATTTAAAACTGTCAAGAAGTTTCATGTTATGATAGAAAGGGAAGTTAAAGTGCCTACGAATAGATAATGGAGAAGAGTATATTTCTAAGGTGTTTGAAGAATATTGTATATCATATGACATTAGATACAAGAAAACCAAACCAGGGACTTTATAACATAATGAGGTTGTTAAAAGGATGAACAGAACCATTATGGAGAAGATTTGTTGCATGCTCAAAATGTCTATATTGATAAAGACATTTTGGGGAGAAGCAATTCGAATAGTGGTCTATTTGATAAATTGAGCTCCCTCGTTTCATTGGATTTTCATATTCCCAAAAGAGCGTGGATTGACAAGGATCCCATATATCATCATTTGAGACTTTTTAGCTACAAAGTATTTAGACATGTACCCAAGTATCAGAGAAAGAAGCTTGACTCAAAGTCAATACCTTGTATCTTTGTTGGATATGGAGGTAATCGCTTTAGCTTCAGACTTTATGACCTAGAGAAGTAAAAGGTGATTAGGAGCTGGGATGTGGTATTCTAGGAGTACGAGAAAGGTGCTGATCTTCTGAGTAGAGATAAATCATCATAATGCATCTCATCAAATGACATAGTTGGCTCTTCACCAATTCCTTCGCCTACTGAGTAGTCTATAGGTGAAGAAGATGAAGTGTGACACCAAGCACATGTTGGTGGTGACTAGTTGCAATCAAATATTGATGAGCTACATAAACCACACCAAAAAATACCAAATGAATCCATTGAGGTTAATGAGCAAGGGGAGCAATTAGATTGAACAGTTGATGAAACACAACTTCAAAGGTCGACAAAGGAAATGGGGCCTTCTAGAAGGTATCCAAATTATGAGTGCCTATTAATTACTACTAAGGTGGAGCCTAGGGATGTGCAAGAGGTTGCATTTTATGAAAAAAAAATCAAATATCATTGGTTGAGGTCTCTTTTCCCTTGTGGAAAAGTAACAATTGACGTTGAAGAAGGATCATACAAATTTGAATGCTACTGATATGCTGATTAAGTTGGGTCCCGAAAAAATGCATGAGCTTTGCAATAGCTTGTCGGGATGAGTCTCAAGTAGATGATGGAAAATATCATGTCTTCCCCATACTTGGGTTAGAGGGGAAGATTGTTGAGTGTCCATCCCTAATTTTGAGACTTTCAATGATCATAGACGGCTTTATGGTTTCCGTCTTGACTTATGACCATGTAAGTCTTTGTAAAGGTGTGAAGATACACGATCATGTGTAGAGACCGTGTAATAATGTGCTATGAAAGGCTTTGGACTTGAATGACTCATCATCAATGGATAGAGATCTTGGATAATGTAGTGGATATAGATGTATTATTCCTAGTTAAATGCAATCTCTTATCTTATTAGTTGGGATTTAGATAAATCTAATCATATAGAATCTTATTTGGATGTGAGTGTCATACAATTAGTTAGTGTGATGTAATCTAATAAGGACAGATGCGATTTAATTAGTTCAGTTCAATTAGTATTTTGAATTGTAAGGCCAAGAGATGCTTATAAATAGCTTATTTAAGCCTCGCTCTAAAAGAATAGAGATAGAGAGTACAGCCACAATGTCCAAAAGTAAGGAAAAATAGAGAGAGGGTAAAGAGAGTTGTACTCACATCCTTGTTTGATTATTTTAGGGGTTGGTTTGCGTGATTGTTTATTGTAATATCAACTTAAGTTTCAACCTTAAAATTTTGTGAGACAACTTGTTGTAAGGTTGAAAGATCAACTTTTTATATAAACCTTTATTGAGTTTAGTAGATTTATTTGTCAATTTATTCCGTAGTTTTTTCCGCTGGAGGGTATTTTACGTTAAATTTTAATATTGTTTCATCGTTTAGCTTTTTCTCATATTTTCTACTATTACAACAAGGAAAATTCTTTCTTGTCGTTAATATTTGGTTGATTTTTTTAGAGAGTTATGTATTTATCTCCCAAAATTAAAGGATAGTGTTTGGGCAATAATCTCACTTTCAGGCCGCAGCAAGTATCAAGTTTGGGTGGCACCAAGATGGGACTTGGTATCTTACGAAAACAATGCTGAAGGTTTTCAGATTTAGGAGTTTCGATGATAAAGTTATAGATTCAAGTTTGGGAGTAAATTGACAGTAGGAAATAATGGCATTCCTTGGTTTGATGCAAAGTTCAGGACAAAAGGTGACTTGGGTATTGTTTCGAAGAAGAGCGTGAACGTGGAGGACAGAAAAGAAGAAAACCAACGAATTATGGAGTATCGCGGGGCATGAACAATGGAGTAGGTGTCAGTGTCCTGAAGGTGCCTGTGCCGCTGTCTTTGTATCAAAGGCATTGCGAAGAGAGCACGTTATTTCTGGGGCTGCAGGTGGGGATGTGAAGGGACTCTACATGAGATAGGCATTAACATTACACCTGGATATCTAATAAGCTGGCCATTGGACACATGGTAATAGCTTTTGTTTTAATTAATTACTTTGAGACTGGAACTGAAGTTAAAACTGAAAGCGGGACCATTGATATACACGTTAGATCATTGAAGGTACTGGTAGGTCACTTCATTTTATAAACAAACTTAAATCATACAACATTAAGAAAAATCAAATTGGCGCAGGTCACTTTATTTTAGTTTGAATCGATTAGATTTTGGAGAGAATCATAACTTTTATTTAGGTTTGTAAACTAACTTCTAGTTTTCAACTTAATTCTTACTCCAATTTCAAGTCCTCCTCCGTATGATAAGATTTTGATATGGTTGTCAATTAAATGTTTATCCTACGAATTATAAAAGTATAATTGACATTATATTTAATCATATTTTACACATTTGTTTAATTTTCTAACAAGTCATACTAATGAAACTTAATATGGATTATAAATATAATTTTGAAAATTGTGTAATAATCTAAATTGATATATATGTTGATGTTGCATGCCTAAAACAGAAATTCACATAGAAAATTCTTCATACTGCACAAATCCTCAACATTATTAACAAAGACATCATTAACAATTATAAGATATAGAGGACTTCAGTAATAAAATTAGATTAAGTAATCATATATGAATAAGGAACAAATATAAAAATTATTTTTTAAAATGATTTTACAATATAGTTTGCTCTATAAAATTGTGTGCGATTAGATCATTAATTATAATTGCAGAATAAACAATTACCTTATAATTTTTCAAAATTTGCATCTCTAACTATTTCAATTCTAATAACACAAATATGAAGAATATTTGATAATTCATTGACTTTTTTTAAAAGTAAATAAGAGTGTCATTACTTAAAACTAGCTCAAGACAAGTGAAATCAAATATACAGAAAGTTAGCCACGTATAACTTAAACAATTAGTCATAAGAGGACACATAATTTATGCATCAATAATGCAGTATGAATATAAGTGTGGAGATAACATATTGCTTTTAAATCATCCTCCACCTAGAAAGGCAATAAATGGTCATTAACTCTCTTAATTTCCTCCCAATTGCAGCTTCTCTAATCTTGTTCAGTAGCTTTATGATGGATAATGGTAGAGCAAGTGTGAGTACCTCTGAATATTATGTTGTTTCTTCCAATCCAGATAATATAGACTAAAGCACTAAAACTAGTCCAAACATCTTTTGGTTTCCTTTAGTAGCACAGTTAATTTTCAAAACTTATGATATTATTTTTTTTCATGAAGTTTAAGGGCAAAAGATTTTGTAGAGTACTAATAAACAGCTCCAAAGGAAGCTAGAAAACCAACATTTAAAGAATATATGATCCATATCCTCATGCTACTCTTGCCAGAAAGTGCATCTAGGATCAAATTGATGGAATTTTAACGTGTCATTTGTTCCTAACTTTCCTTTAATTGTAAGCCATAATATGAAGGCTGAGTTAGAGATAATATCAGCATTCCATACGAGTTTATGTCATTCCACAAGGTTTTATGAGTTAGTGAACAACATTCTACAAGAGATGTTTTAGTAAACCTTATAATTGTTAGTGAGCCACAAAATGGAATCCTCTTTGGTGGAGTTCAGAGGGTATGTAAGGATATTGTTCTTGATAAGCCTCTTTGAGCATGTCTAAACCACTTTCAAGAGTTGTTCTCCACAATTAGTTCCACTATTATTATAGCTAGTATACTAGCTTTTAATATGTCCAAACCTTGAATCCTATTAATAGGACCCAATCATACTAGTGGTTAAACCAAAAGGATGTGTTCTTCCTATTTCCAATATTATGCTTTATAATTAGACTAATCAACTCCTTCATCCTTAGTATCTACTTCAAGGTTTATAAAGTACTAATTTTTTTGCTTAATTGACCAAATGTTTGCCCTTTTTAAGAATTTTTCGTGAATCCACTAGATCTACAAGGACTCATAGTATATCTAAATCTTCCATAACTTCTAAATAAGAACACTTTGCTAAGCCTTCAGGTTGAGATGATGCCAAGCCCTTTATATTCCTTAGGTGTACAAATGTCTTCCATTTGATTTTAAGGACTTTAACCTACTTTTCAAGCTAAATTGTAGGAAGCTTCTAAGTAACTTCTTAATTGATTTTAAGATCTCCTTTAGGAAAGCTAAATGCAAGAATCAATGGATGTGCATTTACTCAAGACTAACATGATAAGTTGTATTTTACCATAATATGGAAGAGATTTGTTGCACCAACTATTTAGCTTTCTTTGTATTGATTATGTGATAATAGGTATAATAAATATAAAAGAGCTTATTAGTGGTTGAAGGGATAACCAGGTATTTGAATGGGAGTTGTTCTTGCTTGAATTGTATAGTTAAGCTCATTAGATCTTTCACCTCATTGGTCCTTACAAATAAGTATAAGCTAATTTTGTTTAGGTTATAGCTTAAACTTGATTCGGATTTAAACTACTCAAAGGAGTTTAGGAAGACCTCTAATGAGTTGGTGGTAGTCTCATAAAGTAATAGAAGATCATCTATAAAATGAGAGGTTATAGATGCCTATCCTGTCTCATTTGTAATGAAAATTAAACATGGCTGATTAGAGATGTTAAGAGCAATTAGTCTAGAAAAAATTTCAATACTCAAGAAAAATTGGCCTTACATAAGCTCCTTATCAACATTAAATAACCTTATTGGTTCCTTATTTAATAGCATTGATAATGAACATTCATTTATGTATCTAAGAGATGAAAATTACAAGGAATCTAAGCATCTTTAGGTATAGAAGAGAAAGTACTAGTTTAAGGAATTGAATGCCTTTTTAAAATAAATATTTAAGGTGCACTTTCCAATATCCTTTATTTTATGATATCCCTGGAATGGTTTTTAAGAAATCAAGATATTTTCCTTAATATTCTTACCTTGTATGTAAACACCTCGGATTGGATTAATGATCCCTTTAAGAACCAATTTTAACCTAGACGCTAAAATCATTAAGATAGATTTTAAAATCACATTACAACATGATATAGGTATGAATTCTTTATGATAAGATAGATTAGGGGCT
>JAOQMP010000005.1:32029107-32039700 GCA_027563575.1 Erythroxylum pedicellare
AACAACAGATAGTGAAGAATGTGATTCTAATGCTAACAATATCTACTAAACTAATACATAGCTTAATATAAGTGTCAATGAAGAAGGGTTGTTTAAGTTAAGGTGGGACAAGATGAATAAGAATTCTTTCTTATAGAGATAAGCACATCTCAAAATGCTTCCTAAAAGGATGAAGTTTATATAGTTAATGATGAGGAACATCTTATTATAAGAGCTAATGAGAAGATATGCGACAAGAAGGTTTGTAGTGGGTTTGAATGCAACAATGTTGTCGATAGAGTTGGAAGTATTAGGAAAGATTACAATAAGGAGATAGCCTATTTAAAAACATTCAAAAAGGGACAAAAAAGGGAATTTACATGTTTTGTGTAGTGATTATGATTTAATGATTTTAAAGTTCAATCAATGGTGTGTAGTAATGATACATGGTGAGAAATATTATTACGAAGAATAAATATATTGTGTTTAATCTAAAAATGGATATGAAGGATTTTCAATTTAAGAATAATTTTCAATTTAAAATTAACACAAAATTTAAGAATAAGCAGTAGTTTAGGGAAGCAATTATAAGGTATGCAATTATAAAAGCCTATGATGTTTTAATAGAGAGAAGTGGTGTGAAAATGAAGGTTGTTTATGAGTCACATTGTACCTTTAGGACATATATCAGTTAGATTAGAAATGAAAAATATTTGTCATGAAGACATTAAAAAAAAGCATAATTACAAGAAAGTTCAACGAAATAAGCAAGCAAGTTAAGAATGGATAACAAATTAATTTATGCACAAGTAAGATGATGGATTATTTTTAGAGAAAATATGCATTATCGGTGACTAGTCCAAATGGGAAGATGTTGTGATGCTATAAGGATTTATAGAATTTCATTACTCCAAGTTATAGTGTTATAGATATGAGATACGATAGACTAACAAAGAAGGGCAATTCATTATTCAAATATATCTTAATGAAAAAGTTTTAATAGACAACATTCAAGAGGTTTTATGTAGTGTATTGAAATATAATTTTCTTGTTAGTTGTATGAAAATAATTGGTTCATATGAATTTTTCAAGGCATTCCTTAAATGTACTTTATTAACTATAGTTGGTTGTGATGGAAATAACAAGATGATCCTTATATTGTAAGCTGTTTTTAAGAGAGAGAATTATCAATCTTATAATTGGTTTTTGAATCTTTTGGTGAAGAAATAGACATAAGTGAGAATTCAAAAATTTCCATAAGTGATCAACAAAAGGTGATAAGTATTCATATTGTTTATGCTCATTTTTATATACATTAAATTACTTTAATTACATCACATTTTTTCTTTTTTTTAATATAATCAAGGTTTAGTGGATGCATTGAAAAATCTCTTCCAAAAAGTTGAGCATAGAAAATGTGTGTGCATGTCCATATAGATTGGTTTAAATTATTCATAATAATATATGAGAGGCATTTAATGGATTTATTTATGAAGTATGTATAAAACATTTGATCAATATGCTAGAAGATATTCGAGTTGCCTTAATGACTCAAATTGATGGCAAAAGGAATATAATGTTCATGCCCAAAGGTGGTATATGCCTAAGGCTAAGGAAGAAGATAGAGGTTGCACAATGGGATGCAAAGAATTATATCACTAAAACTAATGGGAATTTGAAGTTCAAAGTCACTTATTTTGTAAATAAGTTTATAGTTGATCTATAAGAAAGAACTTATGAACGTAGATCTTAGAATTTAATAGGGATCCCACATAAGTATGTTGTTGCTTGTACATCGTATTAGAGGGAAGGAATCGATACTTATGTGAGTTGATACTACAAGTGTGAATGTTCTTTAAAGAGTTACCAAAAACATATGAAACTTGATATGACTTCATCAATAGGTCTGATAAGATTTGATATCATTATGACAAGACTAAGGAACATTTTAATAAAATAGGAAAATTTAAGAATATTAACATGAAACATGATATGAAAGATATTAACTTTCATACTTTATAAAAGAAGGGATTGAGAGTGATAAGATCTTAGGGTTTTGATCTCGACCAGTAAGTTAGATATGATCATGAAGCCTTTAGAGAACCTTAAGAAAGAATACTCTGGAAGATGAGAGAAAACTCCCTAAGGGTTTCTGATTGATTAAAAATAAGTTAATATGTCAATTACAAACATAGATAAGCCTCTTATAGGCACCAAACCTCTAAAACTAAAGTCTGAAAAGGAAATAATAACTAGAAACACAAACCCATAACTAATTAATATATGAGTTTAGCACTTATCTTGGCTAATACTAGTGCTGATTTTGTTCATGAGCTTTCAATTCATAAAGCAAAGATGAGTCTAACACTAATTACATATTGAACTCTAACACTAATTTATTTCTAAAACTTTAGTTTGTAAAACCTAACAAAAGATTAGCACCAGTCACATATGACTCTGGTATCAGTTATATTCTATTTATCAATACCCCAATGGTTAGTATATGATCAATTTTGATTATCCTCTAAGTCTAATGTCAATTATGTTATATAACTATAAATCTTTGTCTTGCTCCTTCACTTAGATCATCATGTTAAGTCTACCTGAACCTTTTGAAGTAGTAAAGCTTCACTCCTTATATAGAGACCTACCTTTAAATCATTGAGGGCTTCTTTAGCCTTTTTTTTCCTTCTTTATAAAAATAGTCCTTTAATATCCTTAAAAGGATGTCTAGCAACTTTTGGCATATCATTTTCTCTCTATTCAAAAGGATTTGTCCTTAAATCATCCATATTAAAAGTAGTATGAACACCATACTCACATGACAACTCAATGTTGTAAGCATTGTATTTACCCTTTTCATGTCTTATATAAATACGCCCAAACCTAATCTTTAAATTTGAATATCACTTCCTTCCTCCCCTTCCTAGCTTGGTTAATGAATTGTTAGGTCCTCTTCTCAATATTCTTCTTTACCTTCTCTTGAAGCTTCTTCACTAACATAGTTTTCCTTTTACCATCTAAACTAATTCTTACAATCTTGTAAGCATTGTTATTCACCTTTTTCATGTCTTAGAAATGGTCTATCTCATCTTAACTATAACTTAGATTTTTGTTTGCTTCAAAACCTCTCCTTATGTAAGTGTGCTCAAATCAAATCTTTAAATTTGAATATAACTTCCTTCCTCCCCTTACTGGCTTAGTTAATGAATTATTAGGTCCTTTTCCTAATATTCTTCTTTACCTTCTCATGAAGTTTCTTCACTAACTTAGTTTTCCTTTTACCATCTAAGCTAATTCTTTCACCTGTAGGAATAGGCACAAGATCTAAAGGAGATATTAAGTTAAATCTGTAGAAAATCTCAAATAGTGTAAAACTCGTAGCACGTAGATAATCTTTTTATAAGCAAATTCAATAAAAGGTAATGACTCTTCCTAAGTCCTAAAATTGCTACTAATAATAGCACACATCGCCGCTCTTAAACGATAGAGTTTAACCATTAGGTTGCAGATGATAAATTATAGAAAATAATAAATTTATCCCTAATTTTTCCTACAAACTCTTCGTCGCTCAATAATTGACATCTTTATCTAACACTATAGTTTTAGAAACTCTAAGTAATCTGATAATCTTCTTGAAAAACAATTCAACAATATAGAATGCATTATCATTTTTATGACATACTATAAAATGTAACATCTTAAAAAACCTATCCACGACTATAAAAAATGAATCCTTACAACTTTTAGAGCTAAAATTTGATAAGAATTCACTAATAGGACTGATGAGACTCAATATTATAAGATCAAGGAACATTTTAACATAGCAGGTTATGAACATAAAACACAATGAGAAATATAGAAATTGCTAAACTTTTTTTTAAAAAAAGAAGGGATAATGAGTAATAAGATCCTAAAGTTTTGATTGCTGCTAGTAAGCTAGATAACATAGTGAAGTCTTTTGATATCTCTAAACATAAACAATATAAAAGATGGGAAAAAATATTACAGGTTTTTGATTGATTGATTAATAATAAGTTAATATATCAATTAGAAACATAAGTAAGCCTCCTATAAGCACCAAAACTTTAAAAATAAAGTAATAACTAGAAATACAAAAATCTAACTAATTAAAATACAAGTATGGCATATGTCTTGGCCAATATTGGAACTAGTTTTATTTTAAAACTTTTAGTGTGTACAACAAATACAATTCCTACACCAATTAAATGTTGAACTCTAACATTGGCTTACTTCTATAAATCCAGTCTAGAAAACCTTTCAAAAGATCATTGTTGATGAAAAGTATGACTCTAGCACCAATTAAATTCTATTTCCTAGCACTCAAATAATCAGTGAAAGATTAACACCGATTATCCTCTGAGTTTGGTGTTGGTTACATTCTCTAGCCGTAATTCTTATACTTACTCCTTTACTTAAAACATATTATAAGTCTAACTTCAACTTTTTAAAGTATCAAAGCCTCACTCCTTGCATAAAGATCGATATCAAGTCATTGAGGGTTTCTTTAGCCTCCCTTGCCCCTACTTTGTGTTAATGGTACTTCAATATCCTTCAAGGGATCTCTAACGACTTTTGGTGTTTGAGTAGCAGATGTTTAATTCCTATTGTTATGCATTAACGCCATTACATTTATAACATGATTCTAAAAGCATTCAACTTATTTTTTGATGATTTTTATATGACTTGGTATTTAATTTATCTTATATTTTATTTATAAGATTTATTTTATCTCTCCAATAAGGGAGTTAATTAAGCCAATTTGGAGTTAAGTTGAAGAATTTTTACAAAGATTTTAGATGAACATGGTTCGAATATAGCCTCATGTTTAGTAATATGAAACCTACATAGTACTATGTTCAAACCTTATAACTTGAAGATGCATTATGCTTCTTTGATAGCTTGGCACATAAAAGAATATGCTACAGACACATTCCCATATAAACACCATATTACAAAAGAGTCTTCTTTGACTATTTGGATACATTAAAAATAAGGTTTGGATATGGTCCAGTATTACCTAACACAGCACATATATAGTTGCATGTCCAAACCTATACTCCAAATAAGGAGTCTTAGATGTGAAATAGAAGAGAAAAACAAATATAGGGTCAATACAGTACTATATAACTGACTAATGTTGATGTTAAAATTTACTTAAATTAGGATTTCTAGTAGTGTTGAAGCAATACAGGACTAATGTTGGTTTTGTGTCTAACAAAAATATTAAAGTTTTGCGAAATAAAAGAGAAGAAAACAAGAGAAAAGGGAGAGATGTGGAGGAGGACTAGAAATTAGTCACAAGATAGAGGAAAAGCACTCAGAATTAAAAATAAAACAATCTTGGAGAAAAATAAGAAGACCTATTAAGATTCATCAAAAACATTCAAGATTCAAGTTATTAGAAATCAATCTTCTTCCTTATATTCTTTCTTATTTATTATGGAGTTTCATTGTTTTATTATGAACTAATCAGGATATAAATTTAGTTAAGATGAACCATAGAATTTGTTTTGGATTGAATATGTTAATTTAACGTTAGATTTTAGTCTTCTTGAAAGTTCTTTCATGATTATATTAAGATTAATTAAGGTATGTTAGCTTTATTATTCAATTTTAGATTTTGTATATTGGCATTGAGAAACTATATGTATGAATAAATCACAACATATATAAAGAGAGCTGTATAGGTTTCAGAGATAGGAATACATAAATATTTTGAGTTATGGTCAAATCTATCAATAATTTTCACATAGTAAATTAAAGAGTTCTTAGGAGATTTGATAAAAAGAGATTTAGACAATCAACTTAAAGATAAGATCTATATTTCTTGAGAGATAATATAGTAGTTAGGAATTTTTGTCGACTACATTCGAGTATAGGAAAACTTCTAAGAAGATTCTTCATCTAGATCTTGTTTATATATTGGTTGTTTATCCTTATATATCACCTTGGATGATTATATCTTATTTGTATTTTAGGTTTGTTAAAAATTTAATTTAATGTACATTTAGTTAGATTAGATAATAGAAAGATAATAATTATTAGTAGTTATAACCATGATAAGAGCAACACTTGATTCGCCTAAACTATCTATAAGAATATAGGATAAGATAGGTGCACTTGTTTTAATGATTCTTTAGTATTATGCTTTTATGTTTTGTTTCATATTTATTAGATCAAGTTTTTGGCTCTATTATCAGTAACTATAATATTAAAAGAGCCTTGTTTTTGTTAATTTAATTATTGTCTCTTTTTAAATTTTTATTATAATTTTATTATTCTAGACAATTCTTATTCAATTTGATATTTCTTTATTTTTATAATGTTCTTTCTTGATATTATATCTATAGATAAATTTCAAGATTTTAGTTATTTATTATTGCAACTATCAAAAACAAAGGAAGGATGAAAAGGACAACATTCTTTTAAGAATTCGATTACTTTGTTTCTTATGGCAAGATTGGATGTTTGAAATGAGCGACCTGATAATGTGTATTTGGAAGTTTAACCATTATTGGTGGTGCCTTACGAAATTTGTGGTAGTGGCCACCTTAATCTTTAATATTATGTTCCTTATAACAGATAATAATTTAAATAAGGAATTGGTCTCTTAACATCCTTATAGTGATACTTATAATAAGGGGTACAGAGACTAGCCCAACTTTACTTAAGACAGTCAAGCTCCATTTGGATTTCAACAATAACAGTAGTAAATAGGGGAAGAAAAGTTTCTAGGAGCTCATAATGAAATTCATTACTACAAATGAGCCTTATTTTTTTAGAGGACTGAAGCCTTCATCTAAAATTTAGATATTTAGTTTGAATAACTCATTAAGCTTGTCTTTAAAGAGTAGTAAGGTGCTTTGACCAACAATACTAAGCTAAATTTATGGGAGTAAATAGATGTGATGACTTTGTTGAGTAGAAAGGAGTTCAAGGCTGAAGAGAATGAGAAAGAAGAGTAAAAAAGATTGTTATTCAAAAAGTGAAGGAAAAGAAAGAGAAGAGGAGGAGACAAAGAAAAAGGTTGTTAAGGAATTATCGACAGTTGCATTAAGTAAGCAAGGCTCATCCCATAAACAAATTGCCTTATCCAATCAAAGATTTATGGGGTTTTACTATTCCTTTCAATTTTAATAGTTTGTTAGTTAAAAGATCTTAAATATAACTAGTAGTTGTCACTAATTTGATGCATTATGTCCTTACTATACTATAGTTTATAGCATATTCAAAGGATAATGTCTCCTTATTTAAGAAAAATATTGTTAAAAGCCCCTAATTATAGATCTAGGACGATGACGGACATAAAGAGAAGTCTAGTTAAAATACTCATAAAGAAGTGTTAGTTGGAAGGCTACCTAATATCTAGGTATTTTGTTTTAATTTAGTAGTGTATAGGATCTTCAATAGTCGTTTGTTTTTTTTAGTATTTTTAGACTTATGGTTCTAATCTTACTGTTTAAGATAAGACTTAACGGAGTTTTTTAGGTTACATAGGCAACACTACCCTAAAGTGCTAGATAGAGATCTGATTTCACTGCCACTAGATAGTTATGAATGGTGTTGGGTATGACTGATGATCTTTTATCATCAGAGGAATATTAGTTATTCTTACTTGCTCTTCATTATTTTCATTATTTTTTCTTTTCTAACATGTTTTATACATTAAGAATAATGTATAACTTAAGTGAGGGGGAAGACTTAGTGACTATGGTTATCAACTGTATTATAATTAGTACATTTTAAACTTTGAAAGAATGTTGATCAAAATGATCCATTATTAGCTTGTTTATTATTATGATTTAATTTTTAGGTAATTATTTATGATTTTTACTGATTAAATTAATTTCAATTTGACTCATTAATTTTAAGAACGGATACTTAATTTGTATGATGATACTTCTGGTTTAATTTCTATATACATTAAGTTAAATATGAATCTTTCTTAACCATTCTCATTATTTCACATTAAAAAAAGAGAAAATATGAGTGAGTTAACTTTAAACAATGTAAAAAAGTTAAAGTTGAAGAGTAGTGCTAGTATCTATTTGAAATAGTGACCTAATTGAGTAACCAAGAGTACTCATAATAAGATGTTTACTCCTAACATTAAAAGGTTAGATGACTTTTTGTAAAAGCTTTTAGATTTTCTTATATATTATTTTAATTCTAATGTTTTGTTTTTCTTTAAACAAAGGGTATGAAAATGTTTAAATTTGAAGCGTCTTTCTTATATATATTCACTTTACACATTAACTTGAATTATATAGATTGAGTTAAAGTTTAAAGGAATTTGGAGTAAATTGTATTGATTTATAATTTGATGCAAGTAGCTGAATGCCTAACTATTCAATGAACTTTACAATTGCATAAATAATAAAGAATCTTGATTGATATGTTTAATTTATTAAATAAGTTTCTATATTTACTTATTGGTTAAGTTATAAGTGATGAAATTGATTGGCTTGAGGACAAATAAAGGCTTAACTGTGGGAGACTTTGATATATGCTAATTACATTATATTTTTAGCATGATTTTGAGAGCATTTAGCTTATATTTTCAGGATTTTTATGTGACTTGGTACTTAATGTAGCTTATATTTTATTTAAATGCCTTATTTTAGCTCCCAAATGAAGGAGTGAATTTGGGCAATTTAAAGTCAAGTTAGAGAAATTTTAGAGTGATTTTGGAGGAACATAGGATGAAAATGGTTATATGTTCACTACCACGACACATTCCCAGCAACGATATAGTATCGTGTTTAAACTATGTAGCCTAAGAGTGTATTATGCTTTCGATAGCTTAACACATAAAAAAACATAGTGAAAAATATGTACTCATGTAATCCTTATGTTACAAAAGGGTGTATTCTATTTCTTTGACTATCAGAATACAGGAAGAACACGACCTAGATATAATCCAGTGTTATCTAACATGGAATGTACATACTATCATGAATAGGATTATGTTCTAAGTGAGGAGTCACAGATGTGAAAGAAATGAGTAAAAAGCCTAATATGAACTCAAGACGATACCATATTACTAACTGTATCAAAGTTAAAACTTTATGTAAATTAGGATTTATGGTAATGTTGAATCAATACAGGACCAACATATGTCCATGTTGGTCCTTTTTCTATAAAAAAATCTTAGGGTTTTCGGAAACAAAAAAGAGAAAAGAAAAGAGATAGATATTGGGGAGGACCATAAATCAACTGCAAGGCAGAGCAAAAGCACTTGGGATTAAGAAGAAGAATATTTGAGAAGAATAAAAAGATCCATCAAGATTCTTCAAGAATATTAAAGATCTAATCTATAAGAAATCAATCTTTTTTCTTTCATCCTTTCTTATTTATTGTGAACTTTTTTGTTCTTTATTATGAACTAATTGAGATATAAATCTAAATGTGATAAACCATAGAATTTATTGTTTTTAACTGAAGTCATTAATTTACTGCAAGATTTTAGTTTTCTTGAGAATTATTCATGATTATATTTGGTTGAATTAAATTATGTTAGCATTTTCATTCAATTTTAAACTGCGTACATTGGGATCGAGAGAGTATATGTATGAATAAATCACAGCATAAATAATGAGAGTTCTATGGGTTGTTAAAGATATGACTACATAAATCTTCTAAATTAGGGTCTAACCTATCATGGAGAATTCATAAAGCAAATAATCAGAATTAAACATTAAATTAGAATTTCGAGCATTAACAAAATTCTAAAAGGATTCTTCGTTTAGATCTTGTCTTTTTATTAGTTGTTCATTCTTATCTATCACCCTGATTGATTATATCTTTTTCATTTTCTAATTTAATCATTCATTTAGTTATATTAAATAATAACACTTATTACTAGTAGTTGTAGTCCTCGTAGGATCAACACTCAACTTACCTAAATTATACTATAAGAAATTATAGGTGCACTTAATTCTTTATTATTGTGTTTTTGTATTTTGTTTTCATATATATCACATTACCCATCAAAAACTATAATCAGTATGCTCAGGAGATATCAGTTAGATCTGACACATATGTTACCAACACAGGAGGTTGAATTACTTGCAATTTGAGTTATGTGGAGGAACCAGTTAAGATAGTAGGTTATTAGACTAAACAATTGAGAAACCGAGTAATCCTAGTGGTTAAAATCCTTTGAAGGAATCATTAGAGAGAAGAAGCCACATGGGAGACTGAGGAGAATATGAAAATTCAATACCTTCACTTATTTAATCAATTAGGTAAGAATTTTGAGGATGAAACTTCTTAAAGAGGAGAATTGTAATAGCCCATTTCTATACTTAAGGATTTAACTATTAGATTGAGTTATATCATGTGAAAAAAATGAATTGCAATTCACTTGCATACATCACATTCGTATATATACATGAATCATGATCTAGGGACATTGTAAATATATTATATGCACTCAATTGACATATCACGAGGTATGAAAGATATTAAATGATTATGATGTAATTAGGTGTTGATTATATCTTGAATTTCGTGTGATGGATTATAATTAGTGAATTGGGAATTTATTGTTACAATAGAGTGATTGATAAGGTGATATGTGCATCTAGT
>JAOQMP010000005.1:32040855-32056680 GCA_027563575.1 Erythroxylum pedicellare
AAACAATGTGAAACTAATTTCATAACCCAATTGATCATTTCATATTGTTTTCTCATAATATAATTTCGGGTCAACTTTATATAATTATTATGATAGGGTAAATGACAAAATTAGGAAACACTTCCTTTTGTAAAGCTGTTCTCCAATGTCTTAAGTTTCTAATGATATCAAGATCATTCAATTTGGTTCATTATTCTATGAGTTATGCTAAAAGTACCACAGACTGTGTACATTTGAAATTTTAGCTAATGCATTATCCTGTATTCAAGTTGTACACTTCACATCTCTGAATTCCAATATCCAAATTTTAAAAAATTTATACCAATAAAAATCTAAGAGAATAATCTATAACTTTGGTAAAGACATATTTGTCTAATTCCACCTATATTAATACAGTTTACTCAATAACAATAGGACATGATTTCTGTCCTTGGTAGTGCGACTGCCTAAACCAAGACTTACTTTCAAGCTCAATTTCAAAACCCTTAAGGACATAATTAAAATTCAATTTATTCTTAACATTTTTATTTAAATGTCTCTAGTTCAATTTAAATTAAGAATCATTTCATTCTCAAATCTAATGAACAAAATAGACCCAAAATACCAAAGCATGTTCAGTACAATCATTCCAGTTGTCAACTTCCAGCACACCTGAGCATTTTCATCCTACCACCCCCTTTGTGATAACTTTGCATGATCATTATGACAAGGAAAATGGTTTATTTTAGTAACAATTTCTTCTAGAAAATTTTTCCACTATGTTTTCAGTTTCTAATAAAACCTGAATCATATAATTTGATTAAGTATACTAAAATTTACATCCAAAAGAGTTTAAAATGTTTTTAAACTGTAAAAGAACTCCTAACTCTACTTCTAGACAGATTTTCAAATGCTTAGAGATATAATTAACATTTGTCTTCTTCAGAAACATTGTAGAAATATGTTTCTAGTTTAATATAAATTAAGAATCAACTCATTCAGAAATCTACAACTCAAGTTATAATCAGAATACCGAAGTCTATTCAATGAAAATTCTCCAGTTCATAATATTCCAGCATATATCATCACCAATATCTCATCTATGTCATTCCAAATCAGGCATAATTCTCATACTACCAAACATATCATAAATATCAGATTGTCACTTACTTGTTAGGCTTTCAATTAATCTCAAACTTCAGATTAAATCAAGTCTTCATGCGAGCAAAATTCATCACAAACTTATGATGAAAATAGGTTGATTTTGGACAGCAAGATGAAGGTAACTTTCAGCTGGTTTTCTTGGCTATTATGTGTAAGGTAAAAAGCTAGTTTTGGTGTAGCAATTTGTATAGGGTTTAGGAAAATTAGAGAGGAGAAAGTTGGAGCAATTTCGTGGAGAAATGTGAGAGAAACAGTAGAAACATTGCTGCTGGAATTTGCTCCATCAACATGCTAGGTGTCAACTTTACAGTATAACATTTGTCCTAAGGCATGTCTTATATTTGCCTAATCAAGATGCTACCACTAATCCACTCTAGATGCTGCCATATGTCACCAATTAATCAGTCCATATGTCTCCTAATTATTAGTCCACTTCTCACATAATAATTGATCCATTTGTCACTTAAATACTATTCCATTTGTCACCAATTAACTATGCCAAATGTCACTCAATTTTAGGCTTAATCATCCAAAATTTTCATGTATCAATTTATTCTACTACTTGGCATTTGTCCTAGTCCAAATGTACCTTAAATTCACCAAAAATTCCAAATTAATGCTAATGGTCTCCAAATAAATTTTTAACGCAAATAACTCACAATTCACATTTTAATCACATTTATAAATCAATTATACTCGAAAAATGTTAATGAATGCATGTACAATCATACTAATATGCAAAAATGTGTATGTCATATTTAACTAAAACATAATGTGTATTTCTTAATTTCTCAGTACTTTTTCATAAATCTCAATTCTAGCCTTAATATGGGTAATGGGATGCTTTAACATGGGCAGAACTAGTGTTTTAACTTTTGTTTGTGGTAGATTTAATGTTTGAAACTACTAGTATTATAATTATAAAAAAATTTAAACACGCACAAATTGATTTTAAATTGTTAAAGCATTTTATGATAATAGTATTAATATCTTATATAATTTAATTTAGATAGCATTGAATATTAAATAATAATGTATAATAGAATACAAAAAATTAAAAAACTTTACTTAAGTTTGAATTTAATGAAAAATTAATCTATTTTATTAACAAATAACCATTATTTTATTTCAAAGTTAAAAATAAATATAGAAATTTCAAAATGAAAATTTTCAATTTTTTAGTCACTTATAAATTATTATAAAATTATAAAATAACTTGAGACAGTTAAACTAACTGAGATAATTAAATATGTCTTTTAATTTTTAAAATAACACATTTTGACCCTTTTTGATTTAAAAGGTTTACGAGCTAAATAAAGGTGTATATTTATGGATAGCATAATAAGTGTGGATAAGTTGGTAGTTTCTTACTAAATTATAAATTAATGCATCACCACCTCTAATGCATATTGAAGAATTTGCACGACCAAAGGTAAGGGAAAAAGGAACAAACTCCTCGGCAAGATTATAAAGCAAAGAAAAACACCATCTACCCAACAATACACTTACACTTGCGACTTTATCCTTTAATAATTGCCATGATGGCTTTATTTTCTCCCCTTCCAACATGTAGTTGAATGATTGTTACGGCCAGCGCCTGCGTCAAGATGTTAACGATTTATTTTAAAATTATAACACAATGAAATGATAAAAGACAAACTAGTGCAATGGCAAAGCACAAGCATTCTCTTTTCTTTTAACGAAGTAATCATATTTAATAACTGAATTGTGTCAAACACTGGGTGTGGGAGTAACCAGATTCAAAGTGTCAAGTTTCAATTTAAACTCATTTTCTAAAAATCAAACCACATCTTCTTTTGAACCCCGAGAGAATTCACACCAATAATTGACTTTAACAGTGTTGTGAATAATTGAAGAAGTCACGTTTCCTACTCATAATCCCACAAAAGAACAAAATGGAAAAGAACGAGTCATTTCATATGGGCCCCAATGGTTTGTGGCATCTCCCATACAAGTGGGGACAGCATGTGTCTGTGGAACAATATGATCACCTCCACCACCATACAATGCGTACATCACTGATACCTCCATACATTTGACATAAAAGCGAGCAAAGTTGAGGTAAATTTCTACACTCTTAGGCTGAAAAAGAAGGATAATTGAAGCTTCGCACCTTTTTCTTGCCCAGATGTAATTATTCACATCCATTATCTTTTTATTATATTATATATATATATATATATAGGTGTTCTAGCATTTCTGTTTCAAAGTTGGAGGAATCCAGGGCTTTATCAGAATGAAAAAGATACATTTTTGCTCAAATCTTGGAAAATTTCAATCTTTTTGGTGTGCCTTTAGGCAGAATTGTGACAAGTCAAACTCTTCTTACTTTGATATGAACTTTAACCATAGGTATGTTAACAAGAAAGAATGTACCTAAGTTTATAAACGAAATTGCAAACAAGAAAAGCAATAATAATATAGAATTAGGTCCTGAGATCTTAATAACGTTTTCTCTTTATGCCATAATTTTGCACCAGACTACTTTTTTTTAGTATTTTAATAATTTAAGATGCTAATAATTAATAAAACCTAACTCTTTTGAAAATCTTAAAGTGTAACATAATACTATACATAATGACAAACTTATTTAATCTTTTTTTTTAAAAATCCGCAAACTACTGCTTTCATATCTAGATCGGTCATTCATAAGTATAATATTATTTTTTGCAGTAATCATATAAAACATCTTCATGTTTAGAGATCTTTTTCTCAATCAAAGTTTTCAAAGGAACATATACATATTGAATAGTAAAAAATATATTTCTAACCATAAGGTTTATACTAAAATATAATTTACATACAATACTTTTGAAAATTTTCAAAAGAACTCCGATATTTCAAATCATTCAAATTAAACTCTAAACTAACCAAATATTTGAAGTTAAGAATTCATTAGTTAAATTTCACGACAATTTTGTCAGGACACTTATCTCTTTTTCTAAAAAATTTTAAATAAGACCTACAATATCTCTTGACTTTTACATAATATTATAGATCCCATTTAGTTAAATTAAATTTTAATTATAAGTAACCCAATTTTCAATTAATCTTAATATCACTTAATTAACTATAGTTATTCTTAATCAAAACCTAATCTAACATGTTAAATCTTCTTCCAACTCTATTTCTCGATCCCTCACATCCACCACCATCAAATTACTTTGGAGCCTACAGTCTTAATCTTTGAGCTATATATATATATGTATACATATAGCCCAAAGCTTACGACTGTAGTCTGAAGTTTCTCATTTTATTGCCTTCTTAGTGGCTCAATTGTTGAGCTTCTGGATAAACATCTTGAGAAATAGCGGCCAATGAGCTTTAGTTTCTTAGTCTTGTAACAATTGTTTGATGCACATCTGTTCTTATGAATTTCAGGAATACCCAAAGAAAAAATATTTTCTTTGTTGGGATATTTTTAGGTTTAAGAGTATTGAAGAAGTAAGGGTGATCCAATGGCAGTACAGTGCACTTGAACAGTTCCGGGATTCTTTAAACATATTGTTGTCATGGTATTTTCAATGTTATATATATTTCAAGTGTTCCGAAAGTTGTTGGAACTTGAGATTGTTGGATCCATAGTAAATTGATGGCGATGGATGTGAGGGCGACCTGGAGTTAGGAGAAGATTTGGAATTTTACACTATAGTTAATTAAGATCTACTAGGTTAATTTAAATAAATGGACCTACAGTGCTATATAGAAGCCATGTAATGCTACGAGTCAAAAATTGAAAGAAGTGCTAGATGAGTGCTAATTTCATACTTAACTAATGGACCATAACTCTACTAAGGGTTTCATTAGGTTAGGGTTAAATTTATATAATTTTAAAATGTTAGAGCTCTTTTTTAATGCTCCAAGATGTTAGAGTCTAACTTGTATTTTAGGACAAATATTAAGGTTAAAATATACATTTTCACTTATATTAAATTAATTTACTAAATTTATGTAAAATTTAAGTTCTATACTTTTGATAAATTTATTTTTAAAATGATATAGATTAGTTAAAATTAAATACTCCTTTATGTGACATTAGATATAAAATATAATGAAAATAATTGTGCACAAAAATTTTCTAGTAAAAGACACCAACCTTTCCTATGATTTTATTAATTATACTAAAATTTTACTTACTTTAAAAATCTTGTGAGAAGCTTTTATGTTTTGTGAAAAGTTTGGAATTGGTCCCTCCATTAAATTTTTTTGTTAATTTTAATTAAATTGACATTTTAGGACACGTGAGAGTCTATGTTGACAACCACTTCATAAGAAGTTGATTGAGACTTAATAAACCATAAGAGGATATGTGTCAAATATATTAATATATTGATTTTATTGATATATATATATATATAGATATATCAACAATTATGCTAAAAATATGATAATATTTACTATTTTATTAAAATTAATTATATTTATTAAATCTTAATAATATGTTTATTAGTTTAATATACTAGTACATTATATTTTTAGATATTTTAATTTATCAATAGCAATAATAAAAAGTAAAATGATCAATTTTCTATTAATAAATGAAAATTTTAAAATTTATTATAATGTTTATACTTTATCATATTTACATATTTTACTTATATTCAAAATATAGATAAATATTTTATATGTGAGGTAGGTTGTTTTTTGTTAGTAATTAATAATATATTAGTCAATTTAAATTGATATTAAATCAAGTTTTTAATTAAAATTTTATTTTATTACATAATAATACTAATAAATAAGATGATGGATATAGTAATTCATAATTATGTAATAATATTTAATTTTTTATTATTTATACTTATTTTTATTTATAAATACAAGAAAAATACTTTGTCCACGCATTGAATCTACTAGACTAATATGACAAGAAAAATTAATTAGCAATGGTACTAAGTTTAATAGATCGATAGCACAAGAAAAATTAAGTATTAATAGATACATATTTGACTATATTTATACCTCATATTTGATGTATTTTTACTTGATATTTTACACTTTTATTGTATATTTGGTACTTAATTTGTTCCAAGTGCATTTATATGTTATAATTGTCTCCATGGACTAAAAAGAGAAGAATTCATATGAAAATAGGACATAAAATGAAGATTTGAAGCATTTAAGAGATACACGACCGTATAAGTCTCTTAGGCTGTGAAGAATCACAAATTCTAAAGATTTGGGGTTATACACAATCCAATACATGCCCATATATCTCGAAAAACCCTAAAAATTACTATAAAAAGATGTGAGCAGAGACAGATTAGAGGAGTAGACTTATAAAGGGGATTTAAGACATAAAGATCGTTCAGAAGGGGTAATATAGATCCAAAGACATGGCAAAAGTGAAGAAATCATCGATAGATCTAATAGAATACAACATCAAACCTCTAGCTTGTAAGAACATTCGATAGAAAGAAAAAAAGGAGATTTAGAATTATAAACTCTTTGTTTTCTATTCATTTTTCTTCCAATTTATGTTTGATTTGATTTTCTATCATGTGTAACTAAATGCCTTATTAGTGTCTCGGTGTGATAAACCCTAGTTTGTGCTACAATATGTTTTAACTCTTTTGTTTAATGCAATTAGTTTTGATTGATCTATTGTAATTCAATTATGTATTTAAATATGTTCTAATGGACCAAAATATTAGTACATAATCTAATTTTATAACATAGAAATTGAAAAATCCTGTATATGAATAGGTCTACTGTAATTGACAGGAGTTGATTGCAAACCTAAAGATAGGTTAATATAAATCATCTAGATTAGGGTTAAACTTAATATCATAGTTCACAAATCGATAAAGCAATCTTAGAAACTTTGATTTAAGTAATTCGGTAAATAAAGCTAAGATTAGTTATTAGTAGTCTCAAGTGAGTTATTAGTATACAATAAGAATTTTCATAGTCTAATAGTTAATAAAATAATTGCATAATAAAAGATTAATTATCAAATGGTTTGTAAGAGATTCATCACCTAGGCACTAATTCTTGATATTGATTGTTTCCTAAACGATTTCTTTATTGTCTGCTCATTATTATTTCCTACTTTATTTTATCTTTCTTAAGTATTATTTTTAATTTGAAACCAACACTCAATTCGTAGACTAGATAATATGACAAGTGTGGTTACTAGTAGGCATTGTCTTTGTGGGATTTGACCCACACTTGCCTGAGCTAGCTACATCTACACCGTGCATTTACGATAAAATTAATATTGGAATGGAAATAACCAATCAAGCTTTTAATGCCACTGTCGAAGACAACAATATTAGGAACACTTGAATACTATTACTCTATATATTTTTTATATTTATTTTATTTTTATTTTTATTGTCTCTTGTGGTATTCTTGGCTTATTCATTTAATTATCTTTTGAAATTCTCTTCATTAACAATGCGTTCCTGGTTTATTTTAAGGTTTGAGACTTAATGTCATCATAACAATTTATAATGGAAGGATGAAGTAGACAGTTCTCTTATGGAAGCTATGATGTATCTTCGCAATATGTAACATCACCATATAGGAATGAGAGGTTTCATCATATGTTTTTTGGAGGCTCAACGGACATCCATGCCATAGTACGACATCTATAGGAGTAAATATTACAATCATGAATGAGCACTGACCTATATGTGGGAGTGACAAAGCATGTACAACTAACCTCAAAGTGCACCATACAAGAACAATTACAATTCATAATGGAGCAACTCTTATGAATGGAATGACTATGACTATACTCCAGTTGAATATTTATAGTATGAAGAACCTCAAGTTATTGAGCAAACTCTAGAAAAAGAAATGGCCAATTTTATTCAAGAATCAATTATGAGGCGTTAAGAAATAGAGGCTAATATACAAAATATGGTGAATTGGATCGACTAGTTAGTGAAGATTGTGAGATCCTAATACCCTATAGGAGGATATACGAATGTACCCAAAATAGACCTAAACAATTCAACAATTTCCAGAGATAAGGAAAACATATATGACATCTCATATTTCATTGTGGTTTATACAAGTCACAAATTACACATATATCATCCATACATTGGAAAAAAGATCTCATCATAAGTTATGGTTAGTACAAGTCACTCATATATACTACAAAATTCCCTCTTAACATTTATAAATATAACACATTGTTTAGATACAAGATCTTCCAAAAGGTCACAAATCCTTTTTTGGCTATTGCGGTTGTCCCAACCTTAACCCTATTTATCATGACCTATGTAGAGGAAAAACCATTGTGCTAATCATATAGCTTAGTGGGGAATAATGATGCAAGATGACAACTACTCACAGCAATCGCCTAACAATTACATGTAAATGATTCATGACAATTAAGCGATGTAAAATACATTATAAAATAACAGTCATGAAGTATCACATAATAATATTTGAACATGATATTTAGAGATTATTCCAAATATGAGTTTGCATCAAAACAAAAAAAATATCAGAACATATATAGAATTTCCTTTAAATTTTTTCAGACGTGGGTAACATGAATAAAACAAAAGATACCTATGATTGGTATCTATAGAAGAGGCAATAGCCTCTGAAACAGAAGAGACTTAAGTCTCAAAAACAAAAGGCATCATAATGTCTTATAACAAAAGCATATGTAGACCTTTCTAGGCATGCCTATTTACCCATAACTAAGACTTGTCAGGTTAAAACTAATCATTAGAACATTATAATTACATTTCAGAGTCACATTAAAAAACAAAAATTAATAAGATACAAATCCATTCCCTTATGCTTGTCATTATAATTTGAAAATGTTTATCATTCATAATTGTATTTAATATGATTTATGATCATGTTCCTTTTTAATAATACATCAATGAAAGCATTAAAGTATACACATTACATGCATGATTAGTCTCATACTACCGTTATACTGGGTTTGCTAAGCTTCAAGGACATCCAAAAAGGTTTGGATGAGATGCAATAAACATAGGAAATGAAATCAATGTCCTAGTTATGACAAAAGATAGGGATCATGACAGACACTCACCATTCATACCTCTACTTGTTCCATTAGATGGATATAGCAAATGTTCGAATTAGGTTTTAAGGTCTTCCAGACATTTGTTCCCCTATGTCTTAATTTTTTAATGGAATAAATTTAATGCAATTTGGTTAAGTATTAAGAGATTTGTACCCAAAACATTATATGATGTTTGAAAACTGGGGCAATAGACAGAACCCAACTTCAAGCTAGAATTCAAAAATCTTAGAGGAAGAATCAAATTTAGGTTCCTTTATGAAAGTTTTTGAACTATGTCTCTAGTTTAATACTAAATCATAATTATCCAATTTGGATAAATACAAGCCAATATGTGGCCAAATTACAGAAATATGTTCAGTGGAACCTATCCATCCAACACATCCCAAATTAACTATCTTCGATCTTATCATGCAAGAGCAGAGCAAAATCACATCCACCAAAAACATCCCATTTTCTTATGGAATATTTATTTTATCAACTCCCCTCACATCACGTTCATAAATCCAACCAAACAAATAAAAAATTCTCATACCTCTTGAACAAGTGATCAAAACCCTTTTTCCTCACTCCGCTTGCTTCCCTTTTGCCTTTATCTTTAGTCTTCTCCTTCTTTACACATAACACACCCATTCAAAACTCATCTTTAAAAATTATATACAAATAAGAAAACCTTGAATGAAGGGGAGATGAGGAAGGGGTTAATCTTTAATACGTGAAATTAACTTACCTTAGCCTTCAAATTCACCAATTTCTTTTGTATCTTTCAAGATCCCCCTTTGAGATCAATTTAGTTTGAATTTTTAGTGTAAAGAGGAGATAAAAATTATGAATTTTTAAGTGCTAGGCTGACATCCTCTCACCCTCTTCATATGTTTATGTAAAACTTATGGTGTGTGGAGTCAAGTTTATAGTTTGTAGAGTGACAAGTGGTTAATTCCCATTCGTTCCTTCTTTTCCATTTTCATTAATCACAATTTAACCACATCTTTATCATATTCCATGTAATTGCATGCCATATTAATTAATTTAGCACTTTAGCCCATGATTAATGTATATTTATGCTTGTGTAACACAATTAACATAAAATAACAAATTACCCCAACGATTCCACTAATACAGATTATGTCCCGTACTAAGCACTCCCTTTCATACTCATTAACAACCATTACAAATACCTTCACGGACATGAAAGATTCCTACTAGGGTATAGTTTGGGGCCTCACAAAGATAATATATGACGAGAAGTAGGGGAGTGTGCCTAGTCTTATTAAAACTTATCTTGAAGATATGGAATGGCAATCACCCTTAGAAGTGGAAATGAGCTCCCAAAAGAAGATAAAGAAGAAGAAAAAAGAGAAGAAGTCTCTATCCAAGAATAGGAAGTAGAGAAGCGGAAAGAGATAGTTAAAAAAGCCGATGAGCCAAAAATCTTTGTCTAGAAAGAAGAAGAAGAAGAGTGGACAAAGGTGGTTGAGAAAGAACTAACGGAGGAATTAAATAAGGAAACTACTGATGAAGTATTGGTAGTCACCTTAAGTATGTAAGGTTCCCACTTCCTCAAAGATAAACTATTTGAGCCAATCAATGATTTAAGGAGTTTTGTTATTTCCTCTTTTATTAACAGTTTGTCATTGAAAAGGATATTAATGGAGTCCATTGGTGTTATTAATCTAATCAATTATATCCTTATCATTATCTTGCAACATGTGGCTTACTTACAGGCTGCTAAATTATTATATAGGGAAAAAGGTGAAATCAAGCCACTGATTATAGATCCAGGATAACAGTAATGTGCGGGGTACGTCGAGCTAATGATGTTAAAGAAACGCTATATGGGAGGCAACCTATAAGTTATTTTTAGTTTTTATTTCAATTCCCACATTATCTTGTTTTTACTTTCATGTTAGTATAGGTTTCAATCAAGTAAATTTTTTTTGGTGTGTTTTAGGATAGAAAGATTAATCATTTTGAAAAATTGTGCATAATGAGCATGTTACGGTATATGTGTTTATGAGTTAGAATGCTAAAGTGCAAAATTGTTATGTTTGAGCATCAAATTTTAAATTTGTACACATTTACAGAGAGTTATACACTCTTTAGACACATTGGTGCAGTTTTACATGTTTTGATACACGACCGTACACTCTTGCGATATACCTTCAACTCTCTCACTATCCCCGTCACCATTACATTGTCGAAACCCAATTTTTGCATTTTTTAGCCAATCTAACAACACCCAAGTAAGTAATTCTTTCAATCCCACTTATTTATACCTATTTAATTAGATGATTTGCTTTATTTTGGTGAATTTTGCTCAAGAATGCTTGAATTGAGAAGTTAGGGATTTATGCAAAATTTTATAATTTATTGTTTAATTGTTCTTTGATAGTTGATTATTTTCATTACCCAATTGATTTTATGACTTAATTTGACTAATTTCAAAAAAATTTGGTAAATTTTCAACTTTAATTTTGTAAACTTGCAATTTTTGCTCATTAAGTGCTTAATTGTGATATTCTTGCATTCAAACAAGTAGGTTAGTCGTTTTTAACATTAATTAATATTGGACTTATGTTTAGTTGCATGAATTTAAATTTTATTTTCATTAATTTTGTATACTCATTTATTTAGGGGTTTTTAATTTTAATTTTAGGGTTAGAATTGTAATTTAAAATTTTTGTTATTGAATTTGTTAATTACACGAATTTCAATTTTGAGCTTAATTAGTTTGTTTATTTATTTATGAGTATTAATTTATTAATTATTTCTTTTTCATTGTTAATTTGTTTTTGTTGTTAATAATTTAGTGAGCATAATCAACTTTAATTATTGGGAAAATCATATTTTCGTAAATTATCTGTCAATCTTCTCACATTTATTCAAAGTTACAGGCACAATGACAAGATCATGGCATGACAAGAAAACCTTCAAAAAGAGACAATAAAGAGAAGGATCTTCCTATAGCCCAGTCCCTAAAACAACCCCAAATGTTACTATTGAATACCGGGACCTAGGAGGAATAGTACTAGTGACAAAAGGACAAAAAGTTCTACATGATCAGATTCATCGACTAGGAGGTACTAGAGCAAATTGGCTTAGCCAACAAGTTTAGGATCTAAATGACATTGGCTCATGGTCCTGATTTTTTGACATCGTGGAACCTTCTTATCGAGAGCTTACCTAAAGATGTTGGACCTCGTTTTCAGAACCCAACATTTGGAGTCATAAACTGTGGGCATATTATCCTATAGAGTTATTTCAATGAACCCTCATTAGCTATCACTCAACAAGGGTGGCGTGCCTACACCAGTCAAACATAAAAAACAAACTCATTTCTCCTATTTCAAAATAGATTTTAAGAAGCTTCAAATAGGAATTACAATTTAACTTCTTCTAGAAAAATGTTCCCCATTATCTTATCTTTCTAATGACCCAAAAACGTTCAATTTGATTCAGAAATCTAAAGGTTATGCCTCAAACATTTTCGGACTATTATTGTACTAAAATAATACACTATACTCAACTTCCATAAAAAAATTGAAAGTCTTAGAAGCTGAATTAAAATTTTATTTCTTCATAAAAATTGTAGTTTAATGTCTTTAGTTTATTTTGAATTAAGAATCAACTCATTTAGAGTTCTACAGATCAAGATATCATCAAAATACTGAAGTATGTTTAGTGCAATATTAAATTCTTACTATTTAGACCTGTTTTGGTACAAAAGGCGTAACTTTTACTAGGGATGTCGGATTATGGTCGTCTTAGGGTAGTTTCAAAGAAAACTTCGAGACCGAGACCTAAAAATTTTATGAAGACCTTGAAGAGAGATTTTGCCATCTAAAGGGTCAAAAATCTCAAATTTCCAAAGTGTAGATGGATCAGACGAAATGATTAAGTCTGAGTGCATCAGACGAAGTTATCAAGTCTGAATGGATCAGACGAAGTTATCTAGTCTGAATGGATCAGATGCAAATATCAAGACTGAATGGATTAGTTAAAGGGAACAGACAAATGGTTCAGTTAAAAGGAACAAACAGATGGGTCAGATAAAGGGAACAGACAGATGAGTCAGATAAAGGGAACAAACGGATGGGTCAGATAAAGGGAACAGATGAAGTAATTCATCTAAGATTGAATCAGCAGTCTTAGATGAATCAAACGAAGTGATTCATCTAAACAAGATGATGAAATTGAAGAATGTAGTCAGACAAAAGGATTTCATCTAAGCAAGACGATGATGGAAGAATATACTCAGACAAAGGATTTCGTCTAAGCAAGACGATGCAATTGAAGAATATACTCAAACAAAGGATTTCGTCTAAGCAAGACAATGCAATTGAAGAATATACTTAGACAAAGGATTTCGTTTAAGCAAGATGATGCAATTGAAGAATATACTCAGATAAAGGATTTCGTATAAGTAAGACGATGCAATTGAAGAATATACTCAGATAAAGGATTTCGTCTAAGCAAAACAATACAATTGAAGAATATATTAGAACGTCTGTTAGTTAGACTTGGTTACAAGACTCAACTAATAATAAACTCTAGAGATTTTAAAGATTCCTATCTTAGAATATTTAACACAATCCAACTTTACTCTATATGACTCTACAAGTCTTAATATCATCTTCTCATAATTTCTAAAGTTATCTCCAAAATTCGTCATTATTATTTGACTCTTATTTCTATTTCCATTTATAATTGACTTGCCACTTTGGCATTTTCCTAAAATTCACCAAACTTCTAAATCAACAAGCATTATCACTAACTATTCTTATTCAGTTATTCATACTTCTCCAAATCAATTGTCAATACAATTAATTCAAAATTCTCAATATAAGCACATTTACAATCAATTAAACCCCTATAGAAGACTTGAAATTTTACACTGTACAAACGTGGAATGTCCTGAGCATAACCATTCAACTACCAATATTATTTCATTAAACTCTCTAATCTCTACTCATTAGACTCATCACTTACAACTGATCCTCATCATTCACAAAAATCCTATCTTTCTTTTTCATAATATCTCACTTATATATATAACAATAATTCGCGTTCAAGATTCATCATCTCAAGATGATAACTTCTTCAAGTATACCTTATTTCAACTCAACATCATCCATACACGATTCATATTTTATTAACATCAATTATAAGCGTTTTACAAAGCTTTAATGGGCATTTCAAGCCAAAATACATCAATGTTTCAAATTACAAAAGATACTTGATCAAATAATACTTAAAATGTGACTAAAGCTTTGTGTTCTCATAAACTAACATAAAACACAAAAATATGCAACTTTGAAGTGATACCTCGACTCTTGATCACTCGATCTCTTTCTCATTACCTGAAGATGGGAAAGAAGGGGGGTGAGCTTGAAAGCTCATGGGTAATAACTCTATAACAGATAATAAGCAAAACCTTGAAATTTTTCATGTGTCATAGATAATTCATATTGAATTCATAAAACGCATAGTTCTTAAATTCTCAACCAAATTCACAATGATACAAATCATGTATGCATCAATCTTGTCAACATATCATGAGCACATAAGCACCTCATAATGGTTTGGGTAGGTCCAAAACAGAACGTACTACACATTTCCACCTATTGGTCCTTTGTAGCCGTGAACAGAATGTACTATCGCAATCCCACATAATGGTCTTGCGTAGCCGTGAACTTATGGGAGTCCATAAAGGAGCTCCATGCAACTAGCGGGTAGGCAGGAAAAGCCTTTGGTCAAAGTGCACTTGACTTAACTTAGGGGACCACCACAAACCCACTTAACATATAATTTATGGCATAAACATATTGCCTTAAATGGTACATTTCTAAAACTTGTTTTTCATGAGCATGAAATATTTCAAAAACCTTTTCCATGTCCATTTAACAATTAATCAACCAAATTCACATACTAAACATATGGCAATTTCTCAAATCATTCAGAAGCAATAAATGCAATATTTATTAAGCAATTGAAAACATGTTATGCTCTTAATTTAAAAGAAAACTTTAATGGCTCCTTAAATTTATTATAAACATGTAACTCACCTCAAATTCTTTGCTTATAAACTTGCTCAAAGATACCTCTCCTCTTGCTCCTTCTGCCTTTCTTGATTTCCTTCATCAATGGCAAAATTTTCCATTCAATAGGGTTACAAATTGGAGACCCATAAAGCACATTCACTAAAATTGATTTTAGAATACTAAAACCCAAACATTTTTTAAGCTTCATAAACCAAAACTCTTCCAAAAATTCAATGGATTAAAGTCAAACTTACCTTGAATCTTCACCAAATGAAGAGTTTCTTGGCTCAAAAGAAAGCTCTTTTCTTCCTCTTCCTTTTTCTCTTCTTGAACAACTTCAAAATCTCTCTAGAAAGCTACAAAAATGGAAACCTATCTTGCTCTTCTTTCTCTCCTTTCTTTTCGCCCCAACGACACTCTCTCTCTCTTATCCCTTCTATTTTCGTTTTCTTCTTCTTCAATTGCAAGACAACCATTCTTCTTCCCCTTTTTACCCTCAATCAGCCCAAAAAGTCCATTTTACCCTTCCTTATAAGCTTATGTTCTTTTAACCTTAAATGACTTACCTAAAATGCCCTTTAGGCTATACACTCTTAACACTTT
>JAOQMP010000005.1:32070853-32084106 GCA_027563575.1 Erythroxylum pedicellare
AATTTGCTAGCCTATCTTTCTTACCTTTACACCGACTCTCTTCTTTCAGACTAGCAACTACAATATTGTCGAAAACTAGAGTGTCTGTGTTGCTTGTTAAATTGATGATGAGTTGATCATGCAAATCTGGTAAACTTTGGAGTAGAAGATCCGCACGTTCACTTATCTTTATTATGTATCCCAATGATGTGAGTTAAGAAAATAGAGTATTTAAAGTATTTAAATGCTCTGTCACCAAAGTAAATTCCATCATGCGTAAAGTATATAGTTTCCTCTTTAGAAAAATTTTGTTGTGGAGTGATTTAGCCTCGTACAATTTTGTGAGGTGATCTCATATTTCCTTCGCAGTTTTCTTTTCTTTTATGCTGGATAATACTCCATCAGCTAAAGATAGGTGAAGATTTGCTACAGCATTTCCATTTATCTCATTCCATTTTTCATCTGTGATTCCAGCTGACCGTTCACTAATGGTCGCCAGACAATTATCTTTCCTCAAGATTGTCTTTATCTTCAACTTCTATAATGAGAAATTACTTCCATTGAACTTCTCAATCTCAAATTTTGATATCATTGCTTCTATTACAAACAGAATTTAGCTCTCGCTATTTCACGTGAATAGTACCCATATGTATGAATAGTACCCCCTATGTATGAATAGTACCCGTATGTACGAATAGTACCATATACGTGAATAGTACTGTATACGTGAATAGTGATATATACATGAATTACAGTAACTGCAAAAATATATGCATGAACAGTTGTCACCTTTTAAGGTTACTATTCACCAACTTTAACTGTGCTCACCCGAACTCCGAACGGATTATGCCAAAAAATTCCGTCGTAATTTTTTCACTTGCTCTGATACTACTTTTGTGAAAATCGACTAGATTAGAGCAAGTTCGCAGTTAAATAGGACTAAATGAATAGTAATGAATACACAGGTTTTACATGAAAAATCCCCCAAATTAAGTAAAAAATCACGGGCAAGAATAAAAGAATTTTACTATTGAGAAAACTGGAGAATTACAAGAAAAAACTAGACCAAAAAATAAATAAAATGTTTTTCTCTCTCTCTCTTTCTTTTTTCTTTTACCTCACGTTTCTCTCTTGCTATGAATTTCGTTATAGGCAAGAGTGTCTTTGTCTTTGCCAAGCATGCCTTTGGCTTTACGGCACCTACCAGCCACAATTATTGACAGAAAGTACAGATTAGCAATATGAACCGCTAAAAGTATAAAGATTAAGAGTAAGTATCTAGTATGTTGTAGAATATAACCATATTTGCAGATAGGATGCATGCTTTTGAGCATTTTTGCAGAGATGGATTGTCGTGTAGGATCCATTGTTCTGCAGATATGGATTGTGAACTTGTGGCTTTTGCGTTACAACGAAATGATGGTTTCTATATTTTTATATGTTAATTTGATGAATGATAGCAGAAATTTGTTGAAACAGAAGCACTAGAATAGCAGAGGCAAAATGATTTTCCCTCATTAGTGATACTGAAATGAATCCTGATGAATTAAAGACGAGTGAATATCCTGAGCAGAAGGTTGGTATATTAACTGTTATTTTGAGTTATTAGGCTCACATGCTAATCTTTTATCTGAATATTTATAGCTCAAGTATGCTTATGTTTGTTCAACTTTCACCCTAACTTACTGATGCATTGATGAACAAACAGAAGCAATCATAAGTTTCACAAGTTCTTTTGACTACATTTTTAAGTCATTGTGAGAACTGGCGGTTGTTGTTCCATTTTAGCATCACCAAACCAAAGATCATGAGATCGTACAAAAGAGAAATTTTTCTCCAGTTCCATTTTTCATCATTCAACCTGTGGATACAATGTAGCTGGAACTAGTTAACGTTGTTTCGGCAGTATTGGTGTTAAAATCTGCAGTTCCCTCATCTCTTGATTCTGTTTATGAACAGGTGATCAAGAACGAAATCCTTTGAACATATTAGTGCTTCCATTTCTCAATTGGCTTCTGATCCACCATTTGTGATGATGGAAGATGAGCTATATGTAATATGTAAAAGTTTGTTTTGAAATGACATGTTCCTAACTTGTTCACCTACGTCCCTACCCCAAGTTTTAATGTTTTATATGTATGTGTCTGGTCGGAGTTGCAGACACGGAGGTGTCGTTTCAAACTGAAAAAGGTTCAAGAACATCCCTTTGTGACGGTATGATGATTCTAATCTATTGGCTCGTGCTTCAATAGTTAGAGAAATGGAACTCACGTTATTCACATGCAAGCTTCCCTGTCGTTCAATGTTCTATCACATACAATCCATTGGAGGCTCCTCATCCTTCTCATCTCTCTCATTTGGTTCAATAATTGTCTCTTTTGAAAAATCTTTGGTGGCTAAATTCTCCACATCCTCCAATAACATATACTAGCTTTCTTAAAGGCAGGAAGGTTAGATTCATCATGATAAAATGCATAAACTTCTTAATAACGCTTAATTCAATATCTGCTATCTCTACCTAATATCATTTTCTATTTCTTTTCTACTAGCCTTAAAAACCAAGGTAATCAATGTGTTTTAGGAACCCAAGTAAGCTTAGATCCTTGGTTGTTAGGTTCCTTCTTCTTTTCAATCCATACTTTTAAAGATTTGCTTGACATTCTTTGTTTAAGAAAAGGAAATATATCAATATGACCATAATTATAACAAAATGACATGCCATGTTGTATGAGTGATAATGATGCATATATCTCACTTCTTAGACCTTGTGATCTGTTTGCATGATCACAAAACTTCCTTTAGACATTAAAGGAGTTGAATAGTTTATTAGGGCAGTGAAATAAGCTATATGAATATATGTATGATGTTTACTATGTACAAAAACTTGATTTATGCTTCTTTGAGGCCTAAAAGGGTGTGAGTGGGTTCAAATGTTATCATTAAAATTATACCTATACTTCTATTGATAGTATTGAAGTCTATGCCTTGGTTATGAGCCATATATAAAAACATAATGCTTGCCTATAAAGTTAGTCTTACTGGATGTGAAAGGCATATACTTAGATGTGGATTTTACATACTTATTTGTCACAGTAAACAATGATTCTTCACTATGTAAATATTTTTCCATAATTATATCATATTATATACCCAGCATTGGAATTCTTTTGAGATCCTAGATCATTTTCTAGTTTTTCAATCCCATTATTAAACTTAGACAATGAGTCCTTGAGGGAATCTTCCTCCTTTTTTAATATTTCATTCTCACTCTTTAATGCATCTAAGACAAGATTGCCATAAGTGATCACATTTTTGGATGCTTTAATGTTATGTAACTCACTTTTTGTATTTTTATTCTCACTAATGCATGAATCTATTTTCTTTTGAGTCTCTTTGATTTTTTAGGATAACTTTTTCTTTTTCATGCACATGATTTGAAGGTACTCAACTAATTTATTGTATGTTAAATTAACATCACTATCATTATCACAAGAATTAAGGTTAGATGTTACCTCATCATTGTCCATAGCTTAAAGCACATATGAGTTACCTTTGCTTCTAAATGATTGCTTTTGGATTCACTTGTTTCATCTCAAGTAGATTTTTTGAATTTTTTTCTTGTCCTTCTTCTCCTTCTTATAGTTTCTCTCATACTTCTCAATATCTTTGAGTTGAGAACATTATGAATTTATATGGATAGGTTTTTCTACATTTAAAACAAATAATGTTATAAGATTTATGCTTTACATCACCTTTACCTTCCTTAAAATCCATTTTTTTGGGAAATTTTTTCAAAAACTTTTTGAATTTTCTAATAAGTAAGGCATTATCTTCTTCTTCATTCTCACTAGTTAATATCTCTTTCTCTTCACTTGGTTCTTCTTTGATGCTTTAAATGCCAAATTATTTTTCTTTAGGAGCATCATTTCTTCATGTGTCTCTTAAAGCCTCATATTTGTATTTAAGGAGAGATCCAATAAGTTCCTTCGATGACAGTGTTGTTAGATTCTTGAATTTTTGTTTAGCCATCACTTTAACTTCCCACATCTTTAAAAATGAAGTGAGCAAAACAACTTTCTTACCATTTCAGCATTAGTATAGGTCTTTCAAAGAACTTTGAAAGCATTAATAATATTATAAACCTAGTATACATGCTAAATATACTTTTTCATTTGAATAATTCATTGATGTGTTATCATGCTTACTTTGCTCTCCTTTACTCGATCGGTTCCCTTATATGTAACTTCTAAAGTATGAAAATTTTGTAATTCGTAGTATACATAGAGACCCTATTGAATCATTTCTTCCTAATGCATAAAAAGGATGTGTATGACCTTACTATTTAAGGAAACTGATCGGTTCCCTTATATGTAACTTCTAAAATATGCCAAATTTTGTAAATTGTAGTATACATAGAGACCCTATCAAATCATTTCTTCCTAATGCATAAAAAAGGATGTGTATGGGGTTTCTATTTAAGGAAACTAATCTCTTTATCTTAAGATTCTCATTCTTCCTTTAATTTAGGTATCTTTTTGTTTTCAGCAGTTTTAATAGGAATAAAGAGACCAATTGAAACTATTTCCCATAGGTATACACTTTCATCCATTAAGAAGAATGACATCCTAGTTTTCCAATAAAGGTAATCATTACTATCAAAGAAAGGTAGTCTACTAATGCTTTGTCTTTTTTAGTTGAATGATGATGCTCCTAAATATATCATTATGATATTTGGTATAGTATTTTGTTAGAAATGCTAGTCTAATATACTAACTCTGATACTACTTATTAGTCCCTAATAGCAACCAAAAGGGGGAATAAATTGGATATTTATAAAATTCAAGAATTATTCTAATCAATGTACTAATTTAACAACAATCAATATAAATATGATGAAGAAATTTCTTAATATAAATTAATCAAACAATTGAATAATAATTAAAAGAGGGTAGGCAAGAGAGAATATAAACCAATTTATAGTGGTTCGACAAACAATCATTTCCTACGTCCATTTGCTATAATTTTTCTTTTAAGAAAAAATAACCTATGTACAATCTTTCTAGACAAAGAGAAACCCTTCTTATTATCTTCTTCTACAATAAAGAGGAACTTTAATTCCACTCGGAACATTCCTAGGTAAAATATCCAACACGCCTATAAAGGATTCTAACTCAAAGGTATCGTACTTATTCACTTAATAACTCTAAAGAGGCTTACTCACACAAATATGAAACAAGGATACTCAAATGATTGAAAAATACATTATATATATACAAAATAAATCTAAAGGCTTCTTAATGCTAAAATCAATGAGGGAAAAAATCTTATTTATAATGTTTTGGACCCTAACTAACCATTGGAGCCAAGAACTAACTATTACAATAATTGTAAACACCGATTGATTATTAGACATGTTGATCGATGATTATGCATTAAAAGCACTAGATTTACTAGTTATTTAAATATTGATTGAAAAATAGGCATATTAGTTAACTAATGTTATAACAAATTCATAATATACGAAATTTAATATCTTTAACTTATATTAGTCGACTATTAACTCATAAAGGTCGAGCAATTACTCTAAAAATATGATTTAAAATATCAAACTAATTTAATTAATGCAGTTATGAATTAAACATTCCAAATTGTTCGCCAACACTTTATTTAAAAGATCATAAAGTCCCATAAACCAAACCTTTAACATGATTTAATTCTTCTAACATGCTGACGGCCATGCATATTGTTCAAGATGATTTTTAGTTGAGTAGACTTGGACGAAGCAAAATGACAAATGACCCTAAATTGTTATCCCATTTATATTTGTCATTAGGTATGATATGTGGAAAGGCTATTGCTCCCTCATTCGAACGTCAAATTAAGAGACATAGGGAAGATTGGATTTGGGAAGAAAGAGACGCCAACTCGGAGAAGTATTTTGCTGAAGGGGGAAAATAAAAATGTGTAATTTGATATTATGAATTTTAGAATGAGTTGCCAAAAATATGAATGTTTTATGACAAAGTAATTAAAAAAGTGAATAATGGTAATGCAATTGATGACTATTGAGAAATAGTGTTAATGTAGCAATTTGTAATTATTATAATTAATTTCTAAACTTAAAAAAAGTAAAAAAAAATTACAAACGATGAAGGAATTTTATCAGAATGCAATAACAAAATTCAAAATATCAATGAGCAAAATTAAATTAATTGATTTAGATCAGCTAAATTTGTTTTTCTTAATTACAGTTAAACTGGGTACACTTAATGTATCTCTACTAAACACAAAATTTTCTTTAATTTCATGTATAAATAAGCTATGTTTTACACATAGCATTGGTAAATACAGTATTGCTACAGGGAACACGTCTTAATGAGCCGAAACTCAGTAATTATGGAGAGGTGCATCATGCATGTGCTTTTATTAATTAATAAAACAGAAAATTGAAGTGGCATTTGCCCTAGAAAAATCACATCAACTTTATTTTGTCGCAAAAAAGAAAAAGTTTTAGAAGTGAGACCCATGCCATACCCATAGACATGCAAACAAGTAGGTGTAATAATTTTACGAGCAAGAGTTTGAGAGCAAGACCCCACATGTCTCAAGGAATCAGAACATAGTTTTGCTTTCGCAAAAGCTTCAATTATGATATGACCAAGATTATATTTTTTATTTTTTTGTTTCTTTTAGTAAAAATTCAAGAAGAAATTTAGGATCATCAAGCTCAAGGGTCCGAGTATGTGGGGACTAGGACTGCCCAAGTCCCAACCCATATAAATCTTATTATTATTTTTAATATAAAGAGGAGTATCAAATGTCTACAGGACATGCAGCTTGAGCCAGAGCTTTCGGAAAACGAAACAAACATATTAGTCTCTTTTTCCGGCTTTTCTTTCTCCCACAGAACATAGGATAGGAGGAGCATTGTTCCTGGAATCTATTTCTTGTTGTTTTCTTATGCAGCCCATGTTGTGTGATGCATTCGTTTTTGTAGTTCTTTATTTGTTTGCTTGCTCTTGTTTTTTGCACTCCAGTTCCTTTCCTTTTTTTTACCTCTAGGCTCCACCTAGCTCCCTACCTTCCTTCGTCAGGTAAGTGTATTTGATTTTCAGATGGGATTTCCCGGGGATATGTCTGCTAACATATTGAGTCTGCATTTCTGGGTGAAACGTCCTTAAAAGTTCTTCAGTGGAACTTCTGTTTCTCCATTCAACTTCCTTTCTTTATGCTGCAGTTGTAGTACAGAAGTTGGACTATAGTACGCGGAGATGTTTACTTTGTGTCAGTGCTTGAAATTTGATTTCTTGCGCTAAAGAAGATTTTTAGCCCTTCGATAATACCCATCCCCAAATGGCACCTTTCTTCTTTGCTTACATTTTGCTTGCTGGGCTTCTATCATTGTCGTCCCAGCAAGTGACCCTTCAGTTGAACGAAAAAGCTACTCTGTTGGCCATTAACAGAGAGCTTGGAGTTCGTGGGTGGGGTTCCAACGACACTCATTACTGTAATTGGACTGGCATTACTTGCAGTTTGAATCATTCAGTGATTGAAAGGCTTGATCTTTCAAGGCTTGGTCTTCAAGGTAATATCACTCTCATTTCCGAGTTCAAAGCATTGAAGCTGCTCGATCTTTCTAGCAATAACTTTTATGGTTCCATTCCTCCATCTTTTGGCAATTTGTCTCAACTTGAAGTTCTTGATTTGTCTTCAAATAAGTTTAGTGGTACGATTCCCAGCGAGTTGGGTAAACTTAGGAACCTTAGATCAATGAACCTTTCCAATAATATGCTTGTAGGGCAGATATCTGATGAGCTGCATGGATTTGAGAACTTAGAGGAATTTCAAGCCTCGACTAACAGGTTGAATGGTTCTATTCCATCTTGGGTGGGTAATTTGACAAACTTGAAAGTCTTCACTGCCTATGAGAATGACTTAGGAGGTGAAATTCCTGAAAATCTAGGTATAAATTCTGAGCTGAAGCTGCTGAACCTTCACTCCAACCTTCTTGAAGGGCCAATACCAAAGAGCATTTTTGCCATGGGGAAGTTGGAAACACTGGTTCTTACCCAGAATAGATTGAATGGTGAGCTTCCCGAATCCCTGGGGAATTGCAAGGGACTTTCTAGTATCCGGATTGGAAACAATGATCTTGTGGGAGTTATTCCTAAATCCATTGGAGAGATTAGGAGCCTCACATATTTTGAAGCTGACAATAACCATCTTTCGGGCAAGTTAGTCTCTGAATTTTCTAGGTGCTCTAACCTCACACTTCTAAACCTGGGGTCGAATGGGTTCACTGGAGTTATCCCTTTGGAGTTTGGTCGGCTTGAAAATCTACAGGAATTGATTCTTGCTGGTAATAGCCTCGTTGGAGATATCCCCATTTCATTTCTTGGATGCAAGAGCCTTAACAAGTTGGATCTTAGCAATAATAGAATCAATGGTACTATACCAAATGAAATATGCAACATCTCAAGATTGCAGTACTTGCTCTTGGATCAGAATTCAATTAAAGGAGAGATACCACATCAGATTGGAAATTGCATGAAACTGCTTGAATTGCGGCTTGGTAGTAACTACTTAACTGGAAACATCCCCCCAGAGATTGGCCACATCAGGAACCTACAGATAGCATTAAATTTGAGCTTCAATCATCTTCATGGTCCACTACCTCCTGAGTTAGGGAAACTTGACAAGCTGGTTTCTTTGGATGTCTCCAATAATCAGCTTTCTGGTACTATACCAGTTTCATTTAAGGGCATGTTGAGTTTGATTGAGGTTAATTTCTCCAACAATCTGCTAGCTGGCCCAGTGCCAAATTTTGTGCCTTTTCAGAAGAGTCCAATTTCAAGTTTTATGGGGAACAATCGGCTATGTGGAGAGCCATTAACTTCTCCCTGCGGAAATCCTTACACTTCTGGCCACGGCAATTACCACCACAAGGTTTCTTATAGGGTCATTCTAGCTGTTATTGGTTCTGGGTTGGCGGTATTTATTTCCGTAACTGTAGTTGTTTTACTCTTTATGATGAGGGAGAAACAGGAAAATGCATCCAAAACTGCCGGAATAGATGATGAAGTAAACAATGATCAACCTGCAATCATAGCAGGCAATGTCTTTGTGGAAAATCTCAGACAAGCAATAGATCTTGATGCCGTCCTTAAAGCTAGCCTGAAGGAATCCAATAAGCTCAGCAACGGAACGTTCAGCACAGTTTACAAAGCAGTTATGCCATCTGGGATGGTATTATCAGTGAGAAGACTGAAGTCAATGGATAGGACCATAATCCATCATCAGAGCAAGATGATTAGAGAGCTTGAGAGGCTAAGTAAGTTATGCCATGATAATCTAGTTCGACCTATTGGATTTATTATTTATGAAGATGTTGCTGTTTTGATGCATCATTTTCTACCAAACGGGACTTTGGCTCAGATTCTTCACGAGTCTAGCAAGCAATCTGGTTATCAACCTGACTGGCCGAGGAGGCTATCCATTGCCATTGGAGTAGCAGAAGGATTGTCTTTTCTTCATCATGTGGCAATTATCCACCTTGACATTTCTTCTGGTAACGTTCTTTTAGATGCAGACTTCAGGCCCTTGGTTGGGGAGATTGAAATATCGAAACTCTTAGATCCATCCAAAGGCACTGCTAGTATCAGTGCAGTTGCAGGCTCCTTTGGTTATATTCCCCCTGGTATATTGTACTTCCTGCATCCCTTTACCGTCATTAGTTCTGATTTGATAGCTTTATAGGTATTAATTGTTTCCTTGAATTCTGTCCCTTTCATATGTTTCCTCTAATCCTTATATACATACATACATATATATATATATATATATAGCGTAGAAATATATAGATCGAAACAACCTTGTCCAGTCAACCTGCAGATAAGAAATATGACAATAAGAACATTGATTACAAGAAGACAACTACATCAAATAACAAGTTAATCATTTTTGGTATCCTGTATCACGCCTATTCAGTCCATACTCTGCTGCCATATATGTTAAATCCTGTATCACCCCTATTTAGTCCATACTCTGCTGCCATATATGTTTTTCCCTTTTATTTCCCTTCTACATAAATTGGCTGTTGCAAAACCCGAAAGTTTAGGGGCTCAATTTCAACTTTATGGTTACACTTTGTGATTGGCTTGAGTAATTGAAAATGATAATTTCCTTTCTCTTCACTCGGCTTCAAATCCTGGAGGCAATGGTAAGACAGAATTCCGGGAAAGGGTAGGCTGTCCTTACTATGCGCTCCATATATTTGTCCAACGGATTTCCAAAGAAAAAAGACTTTTAACTTTCAGTTGAAATCCCTATTGATTTATCAGTTACTGTGTTTCCTTTTTCTCATTGCTATCCAGAATATGCATACACGATGCAAGTTACAGCACCGGGAAATGTTTACAGCTATGGAGTTGTGTTGCTCGAGATTCTAACGACTCGACTGCCTATTGATGAAGATTTTGGTGAAGGAGTGGATTTAGTAAAATGGGTTCATGGTGCTCCTGCAAGGGGAGAGACTCCAGAGCAGATACTTGATGCAAGGCTTAGCACAGTCTCATTTGCTTGGAGGAGAGAAATGCTGGTGGCTCTTAAGGTGGCATTACTCTGCACTGACACCACTCCTGCAAAACGGCCAAAAATGAAGAAAGTTGTTGAAATGCTTCAAGAAATAAGACAGAACTGATTGAAGTCATTGTCTAACTTCTGCGAAAGTTGATGGAGCTGCCACAGTTTATCTATGTTTTGGGGATACCGACGAGTAATCTGGACAATTCATTTTGGAGTTATTGACGACTTCCTGCATATATCGATGAGAAACAAATCCTTTGTGTTGATTCTGGCTTGGGTTTTGTCAGCTTCCTGTGTACTACAATGTCTATCAGCGGTGGCAGCTTGGAGCTATTTCAGTTGTGAGCTTCAGCTCATAACCTGAAATCAAGATTCCGAGTCTCTTCTGGTGCATATTGATCATACGATTGTAATACAAATACCTGAACCTTCAGTTTCTATATGTTGGAGATAACAAGTCATCAAAACTTCATACTGTTTTCTTTCTTTGGTATATTGAAGGGTGTGATCAACTTTAATAGGAATTCTCTTAAGAGTTTTTAACCTCCTTTAATTGCCTAGTGCTTTTGTCTCCACTCTATTACGAACTAATTAGATGTTGATAAGATGAAAGTCACAGTTAACCTATTATGTAATGATAAATTCGAGATATCTCATGTTGCCTTACATATAGTGTCAAATTCACATCTGGAATCAACTGAGTATCCAAATGAAGCTCATGTTACGGACTGTTCTAGTGTTACGTTGACTGACAATTAACACTACGCATTTAAGGAAGGGATTAAGGTCGTAAAGGTGTCAATTATTGCCTATAAAATTAATAAGAAGTTGAATAAAGGAGTACAAGCTTATAAGATAGTAATGTTGGTCTAATGTGGACAGTGATATGCTCACCACATTATAAAATTTTCTGGCTTGCCTTTGCTACATCAAGTTGACTGTTCGATTGTTTCCGAAGGTAAATTACATTTAAGCTTTAACATGGCATTCGTTTATTTTCCTAAATACTATGTATTTATATTTATCTTTAGATGTTTGGTGATTCCTCAATAAAGGAAGGTGTCCATTTCTATATTTTTATTGGTAATTAAACTTTAAGTGAACTAAATTGACTAATCGTGTGAAAGTTGAATTATAAAATAAGATACTGAAAAGGGCTTCTTGTTAGATATTCAAGTTTTAGAACTCAATGTAAAAGGAATAGCTTATTTTTCTAAACAAATTCCAGTGTAGAAAGTTTTCCGTTTTGCGAGAGTCAGAGAGGGTTATCAGTTATATGCAGCCTTCTCTTTATATTTTATAAAGAGAGACAAAGACTTGTATACTAAATAACAAATGATTTACGAAATTAACCCTAATATTATGAGCTTATGCATCTTAATCTTTTCCAACTTAACTTGGATTATGTTAACTAGTGCTTTGAGTCTAATAAGCTTCCCAAAATACTTTTTTGACGTTCTGTTTAAAATATGATCTTCATATATATCTTGAATAAGCCGGTTGAAAGTCATTTTAAGCATTTTGCTTCTAACTTTTGTAATTGATCTACTAGGCATATGTAATGAATCCTTTAATTGACTAGTTACACAACCATCATTTTTCCTTATCCTCAAAAGGATTCAAGCTTAAATAGTCACCTACATCAAAAGGAGAAAATTTTGAAACATAAAAAATAATACCGCCGTTATACTAATTGGGAAGATCTAGCTTATAAGTATAATGGATCAAGGTCTTTACGACCCCATACCAATAATGAGGATGAATAAGAAAGATGGACCACACTAGGAAAAAAAATGTAGAGACCTATAAGTAAGCAATTTCTTAAAATAGAATACATAAATAGTAAACAATGATGGAGATTATGACATTAGTAATAAAGAGAAGCCCCCAAAACAAATAAGTGAAACCAATCAAGTTAACGAAGTTGCTACAATAACTTCCAAATTGCAACTCGAAGGACCAATGCATCTGAAAAGACAACTAACAGTGGAGGGAAAACCCCTCAAGAAATTTAGCATTCTATAGAATTAAGCAATTCATCTCCAAAGAACAAAATCGTTAAAAACAAAGGAGACCTTGAAAGAAGCAGACTCCTCTAACGTGAACAATAAAGGTACTAGTGATCCAATAGACTCAGGAGGTTTTTTATGTAATAGGGAAAAGAAGATTAGGATTAAAGGCCGAAGAGAAAGGGTCTACCGACCTTTATATATTTCTTTGATTTCAATATTAATATATAGGGTTTAGAATATGGTGGGCTAAGTGTTTGAGGCTAAAAAATTATAATCATTTATTAGCCCAATACATAGGTGTTTAAATAGGCTTAAAGTACATGTTTGTTATAATTATTTTAAGATTTATCTAACAATAAGAAGATATGTTATACAAAAATTATCTAGAAAGATCTCAACAAAACAATAAAAAAAACAAATTTTAAAGGATCAAACATTATTGAATTATTCAACAAAACAATAAAAATCAATTGTTAAAGGATCAAACATTATTGAATTATTCTAACATTCTTGTTGTGAAAATTGACCGGATTAGAGCAGGTTCGCAGCTAAATAGGACTGAAGGAAGAGTAATAAACACACAGATTTTACGTGAAAAACCTCCAAATTAGGGTAAAAATCACAAGCAAGGATAAAAGAATTGACTACTGAAAAAATTAAAAAATTACAAGGAAAAAC
>JAOQMP010000005.1:32099672-32116889 GCA_027563575.1 Erythroxylum pedicellare
CTTCAATATTAACAAAACCTCATTCAAAAAGAACTCCAATTGGAAACTCAAAGAAACCTATGCATGAATTGATCCTAGAATACTTAAACCCATGCATTTTCGATGTTGTTAGAACCAAAACCTTTTTAAAACTTTAAAAGGTTTAACATAAGCTTACCTTGAATCTTTACCAATTAATGAATTTCTTGACTTTAATGGAAGCTATAATATTCCTCTTTCTTTTTCCCTCCTTGATAACTCTCAAAATCTCTCTTAAAGGCTTAGAAAAATTAAAACCTAGCTCAACTCTGCTTTTTCCCTCAATCATCGACACTCTCTCTCTCCTCTTTCTTATTTTCTCCTTTCTCTTCTTCTCTTCGTTCACTTTTGTTCACTCTCTCTTCTTTCCTCTTATTCACGTGTTTGCTTCTTCAATTGCAAGACTACAATTTTCCTTTCCCCTTTCTACCCTTCCTTTAATGCCTTATGACCTTTAAACTTAAGTGATCTTCCAAGAATGCCCCTTATGCATTCTTACTTCTTCAATTTAACTTACACCATACTATATTCTAACTTAATCTTAGTTTTTCTATTTAATACTTCTAATTCCATCAATCCATGCTATAAATCCTCCTAACATTGACATGCTAATTAAACTATAAAAAATGATTTATCTAACAAGGCCACATAGTTTAATCAATTCATGCTTAATAATATAAAAAATTCGGGGCCCAACTCTTGCAATCAAGAAAGACAATTCCAACTTATTTGTCTTTGTAAGCACATCACAATTAGCTAGATTAACATTGATCATTATATTTAAGCTGGATTATCTACCTTTCAAATACCTTAGAATTCCTATCTCCTCTATTAAACCTATCTTCTTAGACTTCAAGCTTGCTCTTAACACGAATAGGAGAAGGATTGATAGATAGACTTTTAAATCACTATCCTTTGATGACAGATGTCAACTAATCAAATTTGTGTTATCTTCTTTAAGTACATATTAGGCATCTCACATTATAATTCCCCAAGCCATTTTCAAGAACAATAAAAAAAATGTTTCGAAATTTTTTATGGTCAACTAGTAGCAGCAAAGCTGGAAATAACAGAATAAGCTAGTCTAATGTTTGCTTACTTAGAAAGCATGATGGTTTGGGAATTATAACTATTAGGATCCTTAATTTTGTTTTCTTAATCAAGACTATAGAAACTTACCCAAGATCAATAAGCTTTATAAGTTTAATGGGTGCATACATATTATATAAAAGATTAGAACCTTTGGGTTGCTAAGCTTCCAACAAATGCTTCTTCCCTCATGAAACATTTTTTCAAGTTGAGATGGAACACTAGGGACCTTTGTAGATCATTTTCAAGAATGATAAGAGTACTTCATTCTTGTATGATCATTGGACTTCTTTTAGTCCTCTGGATTCTATTATTTAAGCTACTCCCACAAAGGTAATCACCCTATCTAAGGGCTCAATCGTTGAAGGTCTATTAATTAACTACCTTGATAGATTCATTCTTGTAATAAACTTTTTCCAATTCCTTCCCATCTTCAAATTAGACAATTTAGCTGAAGATTATGTTTTATGGTGTCTCACTCCCTCTGGTAACTACATAAACAAATCCTGTCAATCCCTCTTTAGCAACCCCTCTTATTTTATACCTTGACATCAAATAATTTGGCTAAAGCATAATTCACATAGATCTTTAATTATACTATAGCAAGGTATAAAAAATAGACTTCCAACCTATGATAGATTAGCCAAATTCTCTTAGCTGTCTAATTTGTGCATACTTTGTAAATAATCTCTTAAAAATATTGAGCATTTATTCTTTTAATGCCATTACAATATACTTATAATAAGCAATCCTTGAACTTTACAGTGTCAATTATCCTTCTGTACTCTAGTATAACCTTATTTAGTGGAACAAAAATATCAAGATGAAGTTTGAAGGGGATTTATAGATCATTAGATTGGCCTTTAGCTACTTAGTTTTCGGATTATAGGATGAAAGGAACAAAAGGATCTTTACTAATAATACTGGCAGCAAAGAAAGCCTTTTATATGCTCTATATAGTAGAATTAGAGCATACATCTTTGTTTACAAGGATAAGAATTCAATAATCCATCAATAGCAAAACAAGTGGAGAATCAATTAGCACTATCTTGCACTTTCACAAACTTTCTAGAATCCTTTATTGCATATAGGTCTTTTGTATTATTGTAACATTTTGACGATCATCCTTTCCTTGAAGTTTCTTGTATACTCTTAGAACTCCCCTGATCAACTTTCATGTAATTAAAATATTCATCACTTTTTTTTTATAAAAAAGCCCTAAAATTTTAAAATCACATAAGTTAATCTCTTAATAGATAGAAACCTTAACTCTATTAGGTTTCCATTAATTAAGTGTCAAATCAGCTATGGCGTAGCTTTTATTATTATTTTCCCTTTTGTATGAAACCCACTAATGTCACATAGAGTCTACATGGTGTTAGTGGATCTCCAAAAAAGATAAGCCATAATATCATTTATCTACTAAATTTGAAATCCTTAACCATACGATGAAACTCCAATCCCAAATCCTTCCCTATACTATCATCCCCAATTTTCATCATCTTTTCCAACCCATATAAGGTACTTAGTTAACATGTCTACACCATATCCCCATCCAACACCCATTAGAGTAGTCCATTCCTTGCCTCACCAATGAATTGTATAGTTATACAAACATCATCACTGTAAACAATTACACAGATTATGTTTAGATTAGGGTCTAATCATATGCTTAGGGATTCATATCAAGGAGAAATTTTAGGATTAGGTTTTTTTAAATATTAGAGTTTTTTATGCACTATAAAAAATTGGAGATTGACATGTATTTTGGTGCCAATGTTAGGATTCAAAAAGGACCTTTTTCCTTGTAACTTTTACCTATATTGTTATTTACCAATTTTTAGAACCTATTATTTATTTTTAAAATATATCTTGATTAGATCTAAGTTTATTAGTTTAAGTAACTCCTCTACATCAATGAAACCTAAAACCATAGTGTTAAAAGTACCCTTTTAACTATATAAGGATCCTTATTGTTAAAAGCCTATTTATCATTAACTTGTTTGTAAATTGAAACAATCTTTTACAAGAACAAGTCCCTAGGATAAAAAGGTATGTATGTTTTTTCTTTTTATATTTCTAAGTAATTCGAGTTGTCTATGTCATAGAGATGTAAACCTCCTTTTTTTTAATTAAATTCAATTATATCACATTTTATTTATTTTAACTTCTTTTAGCTCAAATTTATTTAGTATCTTAAGGGAAAAAAATTAGACCTTAGTAGGAATTACTACTTCATTCTTATAAACCAAGGAATAATAAATCTCCCTAATCAAAGTTCATATTCTTATCTTATAAATATAAAGACTATAAGGAAATATGTCGTACTAGCTTTTATATGTTACCACCCTTTTTCAAATGATCTTTTTAAATTTTGAGTTTTTGTTCAACCACTTATTCATCAATAGATGATATGGTGAGGAGTTCAAGTATCATATATTTAATTAATAGTTAATCTTTTAGATAGAAACAATATTTAAGTTTAAGGCATTATTAGTAATAATATTGTTCAAAGATCCATGTCAAAAATTGATATCTAATTTTATAAAATTTTTGAAAGTCCAATAAGTAACATAAGCATGGTGTGATGTTATATTAAAACTAGAAAATATTAAAGATCAACTAGGTAAGTGCACTTATTATTCTTATAGTATAACCTAGTGAATACAAGTGTCAATCATATAAGGAATAAAAGTATTATTATTAACCATCTTTCTGTTATCTAATCTGAAAAAAAAAAGATGATTGACTTAAAGAAAAAGATTAAGGAACTAAATTAATTAATAACAAACTAAAGTAATAAGAAAGAGTAAAGTAATCAATTGATAGTTAATATCTAGGTTTGGAGTACCACTAAAAACTTTCTATGCTTGAATTTATATTGATTTAATCATTTATCTTTGAATTGGTAGAAATTTCAAAGTTACAACTATGTTTTTCCTCAAAACATACAAACCAATCCTTATTATTTATGCCATAATCTATTCATACATATGATTTCTTAATCCATGTATATGAAATATGAAATGCTAGGAAATTTCAATTCAGTCATAAGTAATAATCATGAATAATTTACTACATAGCTTAGATCATTCCTATCCATCTCTATCCTTTTAAGAATAAAATCTTAGAACTTCTGTATAATTTAACACTAACATAGGTCTATGTCACATCTTTTTTGAATTAGTAACTCAATACCTAAAAATCATATCACACTTCTAGGGGTTATTTTAATAATATAAGTCTAAAGACTATAAGCACATGTTTATGTTTTGAATGTGTTGTTCATGCAACAATTTGTTAAGAAACAAAATGCACAAATAACCTATATAGGTTAAACATATGTTTATGTTTGACCTGTGTATTGTGAACATTTTTATATGTTTGATCTGTGTTCTAAGAATATAGGTCTATATTTAACCCATATTTCCTCAAATTCATACCAAAACTTCTTTAACTTGGCCCGTACTTACTCGAATTCGTTCCTCTTTCATTGTGAAGCTAAAACAAGGCTTGCAAACAAACTATATGTTGCATTAAGTTCTAAATCTACTAAAAACCATCAAAACAAGCAAAATATTCCCAAAATTAAGTTAAAAACATATTCTAATTAGTATTTATCAAACTCCCAAACATTTAAGCATTTTTTTGTCCTCAAGCAAATCAGTTTAATTACTCTTAACTTAAATAAATGGCAACTCTATTAATTTATTTAGCAAATCAATGGGATCAATCAAGAATCTCTAATATCCATTCACTTGCAATGTTCATCAATTTTCTAAGAATTTAAGCTACTTACATCAAGTAATAAGTTATTTAAATTCAACTCCACAATCCTTCAAACATTAAATTAATCCATAAAATTTAACCTAATGTATAAACTAAACATATATAAAAATGATGCTTTACCTTTCAAACAATTTCATAACTCTTATTCAAAGAAAAGAAAAAAAATAACTTTAAACTAACATAAGAGTAATCAGAGTCTTGTTTGAAAAGTGACATAACCTTTTGGCGTAAGAGTAAATACCTTGTTATAAATACTCCCTTATACTTAGTTAGGCGACCTGTTTCTAATGTCTAATAATGCCTCTCTTTAATTTAAACCCTTTTACTTATCTTGAATTCAATAGAGTGAAGTTATTTAATTCTTACTTATTTAAATGTTTTCTATTGGGATGTTGAAAATGTTTAAAAGGAATTAACTTTTAACTCCATTAGATGCCCAAATTATACAAAAATATCATAATGCAAATCAAATACTCATTTTCAAAATTAATGAAATAATTAAAACTAACTTAATCATTAATGCTCATGAATATTTGTATTAGCGAGTCAAATCATTAAAAAAACAAAATTAGAATGAATTATCTCAAGCAATATTCTTTCAAAATATAAGTTTTCCTTATTAAACTAATTTTAACAAAAATGATAAGCATTAGTAATTAATTCTCTTCTCTTAGTTGTACATTTTCCCAAATGTACATAACATATAAGAATTAAAAAAACTGGAAAATAAGGGGAAAGAGGGAAATTAGGATAGTTGGTAATAAAAGAATGTCAGCCTTGTCCAATGCCATCAATAACCCTTAATATTTAAGACATGTAAGAACGTTATATAAAACATGGAAGAGCCATAAATTTTTATTGGGTACCATGTTATAAAGCCTACAAAACTCAACCAAATCTAATTTTAAGTAAGATAATCCTAATATAAAAATATGGGTACAGTATATAAAATATGAGTGTTGATCCCATAAGAACTATTATTAATTATATTTCTACCAGCTAATCTAACAAAATGGATTATTGAATTAAAGGAAAATATTAAAAAAACTAAAATTACTAATATGAACTATCAAAAATAAAGCAATGAACAAAAATGAAGCAATCAATTAAAGTAATGAGCATGAATGAAGCAATCAATTGATCATTAAGATCTTGAAGCAATCGATTGATCATTAATATCTAAATGTAGAATCCCACTAGAATTTGTTTATTCTTATATTTATCTAGATTTAATTATTAAGCCTAGTATCTTAAATGAATAGAAATTATAATGATACCACTATATTCTTTCTTAAGATATACAACTCATATCCTTAACTTTAATTTGAAGTTTGTTTCTAATCAAAATCCCTAAGAATGCATTAACTTATCCTCAAAATTCCTATAATAGATTTGACTCTATCCTATAGGATTTATATGATCCTACGTCTAGAATTCTATGCAACTATTATCATTTATTCTATGATCTATTCATAGATATGATTTATGAATTCTTCTATATGAAATTTAAATTGAATAAAAATGCTATCAAATACCAATTCAATCACAAGTACTAACCATCAATAATTCACAAGATAACGATGTCATTTAGTAAATCAAGAATTAATAAAAAATAATATTTTTAAGGATTATCACATTAAGATCTACCCCAATTTAGTTCAAAATAAGGTGAAGAAATCTAACAATAATAAAGAAATAAAATAATAAATAAGTCTTTCTCATGTATTCTTAAACTCTTGATGTTCTTTGATTAAATATTGATGAAATCCCCTTCTTTGTCTCTAAAGTTGCCCATCTCTCATTCTAAGATACTCTAATTTGGCTCCATATGGCTTCTCTGTCTCCTTTACTTTTTAAACACAAAACCTTGGAATTTGTCTAATAGTTATTACCATCAAAGGACCAACGTAAATTTTTTCCAAAACCTTGTTAGCTTATAATACGGTAATTCAATCAGACATCTAAGGGTTTATCTTACTAACACAGTCCTAAAGGCCATGAACACATGCTTATGTTTGGGTCAATTTGTTTAAGTGGCAAATTATTAAAGAAAAAAATGCACTAAAGACTAACACAGGTTAAACCTGGGTCTATAATTGACTTACGTTCTGAAAACATAAGAGTGTGTTTGACTCGTGTTCCTCTCAAATCAAGCCAAAACTTCTCTAACTTGGCTAAAATTTGCCTAAATTCATTTCTACCTTGTTGGGAAGCTAAAATGAGGCCTTAAAATAAATTATAATCCATATCAAGTAACAAATCATATAAAAATATCTAATAAAAGAAAAATGGTTTCAAAATTAGGCTAAGAATATAGTCTATTTAGCACTTATCAAATTCCATCATACTCAATCATTTGCTTCTACTCAAAAAAATTAATTTCATCACTCTTAATTTAAATTGGTTGCAACTTTAGGAAAGAATTTAAAAAATCATTTGCATCAATTAGAACTCTTAATTATTCATTCAATTGAAAAGTTCATCCATTTGTTAGGCATTTAACTATTTGTAACAAGTCAAAATCAATTCAATTCTACTCAATAATCCTTCAAAGTTTAACTCAATTTGTAGAATTAAACATAAAACATAAATTAAAAAAATATAAGAAAAATGATTATGCTTTCTAACATTTTATCAATCTCTAAAATATTAACATTGTTTTTATTTAGATCCTTATTAAGAGAGCCATTAAACTATACAGGTTGTTAAACCATTTGAATCATATTAAGCTTGATCTCAAAGTTATTAACGTTAAGTTTTTGTCTAATAAGGCTAGATTTTGTCCGTATAAGCAACTCTCTAGCATAATCCTTTATAATATGCTTTTCTTCCTATCTTTCCATTATGCTTCATAGTTGTAACCCTAGAACTTCGAGGCTTCTATTCCTTAAATTTTAAAGAAAGATCCTTTCAATTTTTGGATTTAAATTAAGTGTTATTTTGGTACTACTCCTAGTAAATAGACAAATTTCCTAAATCCAAGAATTCAACTAATAAACACAAGATCAAGAAATAAAGTTCCAAATAAAATGATTAAATACACAATGAAAAAGATGATTAGATTACTAAAGAATTCCTAATATCTTAGTCATAAAAAATGATGCTAAAAATTTTATGTGAGATGTGTATCCATATAATACTATGCTAAAGATCACTAAAAGGTGCTCCTATTGTGTTTATAGTATAACTAGGTAAATACAAGTATCTATCCTGTGAGGATTATAAGTATTAGTATTAAGCATCTTTCTGTTATCTAATCTAACAAAATGGATGATTGACTTAAAAAAAAACTATATTAACAACCTAAAATTATTAATATAAAAAATAAACTAGAGTAATGAGGAAGAATATTAATTCATAAATCAAGATTTAGAAGTAGAATCCTCCTAGACTGATAGAAATTTTCAAAGTTAAATACTTGACCCTAGTTCCTTACACTGATAGAAATTTTCAAAGTTACAACTATATTCTTTCTCAAGATATTTAATCCCTTCCATTAAGTTAGTTAATTGAAATCTCTTTATAATTAAACCCCTAAGAATGAATTTGATAGGTGCTTAATTGATTTTGAAATTATTCTATAACACTTAGCAATTATTTACATGAAATTGCTTAAGATGCTCACTTTGACTCATAAGTGATTTTAGGCATAATTCGGAAGCAAAGAAGTTAAAGTTAGTCAAAAGCTCTATATTTTGGCCATTTTTTGAAGATTAATTTTAACTTTTCTTCATGGAGTAAGAAGAAGAAAATCAAAAGAAGAAAAAAATGCAAAGAACGTGGGTTGCATGGATTATGCATGCAAATTATCTTGAACATGAAATTAATGTCTTGTATGCATGCAAGACATTAATTTAATTAATCTCACGGTTGCTAGCAAGAATAAAGATGGACAGTTAGAAAAGGAGCAAAACAACATTGCAAGATGAAGAAAACACAGCATCACATGGAGCTAAATGGCAACAGACATTGGGCATTTCATACAACTAACGTGCATTTCATGCAAAGCAAATGTCGCAACCAGCAGCTTAATAGATGGGAAGCAAGCCAACACGCAGTGTAGGAGGACAAGGAAGGAGATGAAATATAGTGCAAAAGAAAGGAGCAACTAGGAGCAAAACATAGCGTATTAAGTGGGAGCATAAAGCACCAAACAACAACGCAACACATCAAAATACAAACAACGTTTGCAGAAACGCAGTGCGCAGAAGCTGGGAAACCAAAGGAGAAACGTTGTCATTGGGTAGGGAGCATTTTAACTGAAATGCATAGTAATGAAGGAGAGGGTGAATAGTCACAAAATAGAATAATAATGTACAGAGTAAAGAAGAGTGGAGACGCAGTAATAAGGTTTTGAGGGGTTTTGACTGCAACATTCAATGGGGGCTGAAGCATTTTCTTAGGAGAGACTTATGAAGGGCTGGACATCTCAATGCTAGTTCGGAGGTCATATTGACATCGACAACTCGAGTTAAGTGTTTTTCATTGTTTTTGTTGTTTCTTTCTCTCATTAGAAATTGATTATGTTATCCTATATTAATTGATTAGGGTTTTGCGTATGGATAATCGTATTCTCGTTATTGTTCGGTTATTTGTGTATGAACCTATTATGAAAACATGATTTTAATACATTTATTGAATGATTTATTTGCAAACCCATTGCTAGAATTTTGATATAATTCGTAATTGTTATGTTGAAATTTATGTGCAGTGATTAATGATTTGTAATCATTAGGGATAACATGGCTTAGGTTAAATGACGCATCGTATGTGGTTGTTGCCTTGATTAATCAGTTTTCCTAATTTATAATGCTACTTCCTAATTAAATCTAGAGATCGTGTACTAGGTTATTCAGTGGTTAGGATTAATTAACGATCGTATCTTGATTAAGCACTACCTAAGGAAAAACTCAGGTTAATTATTAACCCACGATTAATAGTTGGTAGGAGAGGTTTTAAAATAACAAATCAATGAAATATGTTTAATTAGGGTGTAGGCTGATATTAAACCAAAGAACTAGGTCCCTACCGAATTCCCCAGTTTTATCATTTTTTGTGTGTTTTCTTTAATTTGTTTTTATTAGTCTAGTTTTATTTTATTTTCTAAAACCAAAACCCCCTAAACCTAAACATCGATTAGTTTCATTTTAATAACTTTATATGATAGATTTAACTCTAACTCAAAAGATTTATATGTTACTATCTCTAGGATTACATAAAACTCTTATTAGAAGCCATAATCTACTCATACATATGATTTATTAATCCATATATATGAAATCTACATTGAACAAAAAATGTTACTAAATCTCAATTTAATCGCAAAGTAATAATCATGACAATCCATAAGATAACTTAGTTCTTTCATTTAATCGAATAATTAATCCAAAATAATAATTATGGGGTTCATTCCATCCGAAAGAAATAAGATAAGAATCCGAAATCAAAGAAAATAAGATATAATAATCAATTATCATAGATATAGAATTCTTTATGCTCTTTAGTTGAAATAAGATAAAATAATTAGTTATCATAAATATTGAAATCTTTGTGCTCTTTAGTTGAAACTTAATGGAATCCTCATCTTTATCTCTAAAGTTGATCCTTTCTTGTCCTAGGGTGCTCTCATTTGACTCTTTATGATTTCTCTCTTTATCCTTATCCCTCTTTATCCATTTAAATAAAAAAAAACCTAGAATCTTATTTGCCACCAACATGGGACCAATATGGTTACGTATTGCATATGTGTTAGCTTGGTAACTTAAAAACTAAACACTAGATTATGCTTTTGAGAGTTTATCTTGAGAATATGGATTTGAAGGCATGAATAAGGGGTCATATTTATGTCATGTTGTTTATATGGAATGTTCACATTGAAAACTATATTGCATGGTTCCACTTTTTACCCATATTTTGAGAATATATGTCCATATTTAACTAGTGTTCCTCTTCTCTAAAATCATGCCAAACATCTCTAAATTGGATGTTACTTACCTGAATTCATTCTTTCTTTATTGAGAAGCTTAAAGAAGGATTATAAACAAAAAATAAACCACGTTAAGTACTAAATCAATTAAAACTTCTAAATATAAGAAAAAGGCTCTCAAAATTTTGCTAAAAGCTTAATCTAGTTTGCATTTACCAGAGCACATGAAGAAACTTTGATAAATTTATTAAAGTAAGTAATAGCCATTAAGATGAATCAATGAACATTAGAAGCTAACAAATTGATTAGTAAAATAAGGTTTATGCCTAACCTAGAAAAGGTACATATGAAATTTTATATACTAAGCAGGTCAAGACATTATGGTTATCAAAATAAGTTTGACAAGCATGACATTTTTTTAATATATTAAGTGCAAAATCTTTTTAAACAACAACAACAACAATTTAGTGAAAATCTCACTAATAGGTAGGGCCTGGGGAGGTCAAGTAATAAGTAGCCTTACCCCTAACTAGTAGATAGGTTATTTTTAATAGACTCACATGGAATAAAAAATGTATATATGCGTATACATATTAGAATAATAAAATAAAAATAAAATAGACATAAAAGATAATAATTATAAAACAAAATAAACGAAATACGTATTAAACAAAAATATAAAATAAGTAATAAATTAAAATATACGATAAAAATAGAACAAAGTAAAGAGGTAAAAAGATAAAAATGAGTAAATAAATATACATATAAGAAAGAAGACAAGTAAATAAATAAATCAAATAAGTAATTACAAGAAAAAATTTTGGCTAAGTAAGGAAACATTTAGGCTAAATCTATAAGAGGTAAGTGCTTTATATTTAAATATTTAGGCTAAATACAAAAGAAAAATGCTTAAAAGACCTATGAGAATGACAAGGATCTCTCTTTGTGAGGTCCATTATTTGTATCCTAGTAAGTCAATGACTTTTGTTAAAGGCCATGACTTTGGTAAGTTCTAGCAGAGCCATATCATTCTTGTTCACCTCCCCCAATTCTTCTTAGGTCATCCTTTCTCCTTCGAGTTTCTAAGTGCAATCTTCTAGCATCTTCTTACTGGAGTATTTAGGTGTCTCCTTTTAACATGTCCAAACCTTTTAAACCTTAACTCTCTTAAATTTTCAATAATATTAACCACCTTTAATTTGTTTCTTACCGTTACATTCGTGTCCTTATCTCTTCTAATAAGGTTACAAATCCAATAAAGCTTCCTCATCTCTGCCACCATTAACATATGATTATGCATCTTCTTGTCACATAAAACTCCTTATGCACTTCTCCATTTAATCCACCCTAATCTAATACAGTAAACTATGTCTTCATTAATCTCCCTATTGCTCTAGATGATAGATCCTAGATACTTAAAGCACTCATTTATGGTATAATTTCTGAACCAATCTTTACCTCCACATCAGTAGCCACCCTATGGCTCAAAAAGTTACACTCTACATACTTAATCTTAGTCCTACTTAATTTAAAGCCCTTCGACTTTAACATGTCCCAAAGTTCTAGATTGACATTGACACCCTCTTTGTCTCATCAACGAAAACAATGTCATCGGCAAATAACATACACTAAGGCACATCCCCTTGAATGTTTTTGGTGAGATTACTAATCACTACTACAAACAAAAAGGGGCTCCTCTTAGTTTAGCCTAATATCGATAGAAAAATGCTATGTATGTCCTCCTATGATCCTCACTCTAATTTTTATACCTTTATACATATCCCTAATAACCTGGAAATAGGTTATAAGAACTCCCTTAACTTTTAAACACCTCCACATGATTTTCCTATGTACACTTTCATACGCCTTCTCTAAATCAATAAAAACCATATGGAAGTTATGTTGTCTTTTCCTGTAATATTCCATTAATCTTCTAAAGATATGTAAAGCTTCTTTCGTAGCCTTTATGGCATAAATTCAAACTGGATTTACAAGATGGAAGCATCCTTTCTCACTCTCTTATCAATCACCTTCTCCACAACTTTATGGTGTGACTAATTAGTTTAATGCCTCTATAATTGTTAAAACTTTGGATGTCCCCTTTGTTCTTTTATAGAATAATTAACATATTAAATCTCCATTCATCCAGAATTTTGGTAGACTTAAGGATCACATTAAAAATCTTGACTAGCCAAGTAAGACCCTCTTCACCTAGGTTCTTCTGCACCTCTATAGGTATCTCATCAGGCCTTACTGTCTTTCCTCTCTTCATTTGTCTCAATGCTTTTTTAATTTCTTCCCTTGTAATATACTAAAAATAAGTAAAGTTATGATATCGTTTGGACATGCTAAGATGACCAAAAGAGATGTTGTCCTCTTCACCTTCATAGAAAAGGTTATAGAAGTACCTCTACCATCATCTCTTGATGTCTTTTTCAATTGTGAGCACCTACGCTGCTTGATCTTTTATATAAAAAACTTGATCTGAGTCTCTCACTTTCCGTTCCCTAGCTATCATCAACTTAAAATATCATTTTCTCCATCTTTAGTTTCCAATCATTGGTATAATTTCTCGTAGGGTCTACTTTTAGCTTTTGATATTATCTTCTTTGCCTTTTTCTTTTCTAGTTTATAACTTTCTATATTAACTACTCTATCTACCTTTACGGTGATATCCAATAAAGCTTTATAGGCATACTTCTTATTCCTAACCTTTTCTTGTACATCTTCATTCCACCACCAAGATTCCCTCTTACTAACCCTAATCCCTTTAGAAACACTCAAGGTCTTTATAGTTGCGTTCCTTAAAAGAGTTGCCAGTCTCTCCCACATTTGGTTAGCATCTCCTTCTAATTTCCATTCTTCTTCATATATTACTGTATGCTAATTTATGCTCCTCTATAGCCTAAGACATAGTCGCGTTTTGGGTTATGTATTTTTCTATTTCTCTTCGCCTTACCACATAACTTCCCTTTATCCCATTTATTAGGCCATGTATCACCACTAATCTTGGGACAAATGAAGGCTTTGTGGCAAGGAGAAGATAAATAGAAGGGCACATAGCCAATGATATGAACATGTCTTAGAGTACTCAATTCCAAGAAAGTTATATAAAGATATAAGACGTTAAAAAATATAAATGTGGTGAAATTTAGGTTTTATTTTTTATTTCACCTTTCTTTCATTATAGACTTAGGTTTTATTAAGGTTGGTAGCTGCTTACCTAAGGAGAGCCTCAAAATATATACTTTGATTATTTTCAATAAAGATATATTTAAAATTATTCTAACGAAGCCATCACCGATAGAGGACAAAAAATTTCATCAAGGGATATCTTAAAATGAGTTTTTTCATTCCTTTTAATTTTTTTTATTTGTGAGGATGATTTGTGGACAAGTACTTTTATATCTAGATTAGATGAAACCTTAGTTGATTTTTATGTTTTTATTCAATTTCCATTAAAGGTTTTTATATGTAAGATATATATATGTTGTTCTTAATACTGACCATATAAAAGAAATAGCTTAGTTCTGATTTGATCTATATGTAGATATAGTCAAGAGAATCTATGTGCAAATTGTTATCATCATATATATTACAAATTGAATAGGAATCTAAAGATAGATCTACATGAACCTTCTTGTATTATGGTAGGCTTTTATTGAGTTTCAAATAACTTATTGCATTATAAAAGAAGTTAATCGAATAGAGATATATATTATACTATTTATGAATAAGTGGTTTCACTTTATGAGGTGGTAAATTATTAGACTGTGGAACCTTATCTGTCTAAAAGATAAATTTCTTGTAGTTAAATAAGCATGCAAGATAATTTTAGGTAAAAATATATTTTAGGTAAAAATATAGTCTAGGTATTTCTTAATATTTATATTATATTTAATTATTATACAATGTTCTTATGGTAGACTAGAGTATCAGGTATTTTGTTTAGCTTTACATTAATAAAGAAAACTTTAGTTATTGATTGTTTAAAAAATAAGTAGCATTATAAAATCCATACTGAAGAGATATAAAAATTATTAATGTGATTTTTTAATATCTCATTTTAATTTCTTCTAGTTTTTCATATGTTTTATCAACTTGTGTAGATATTCTTATAAGTGAGTAATTTTCAGTTTATGGCTAGAAGATTATCTTAGAAACTTTAGAAGAGGACATAAAGATAGGAAGAATACTTTTTACCATCATGTCTAGTGAGGAAAAGAGTTATTATCTAAGAGAAATGACACCAAATGAGTATGGAGGATGGGCATAAAACTATGCTTAATTATATGAAGCATCATTAATAAGGACGTAGTAAAGTATAAAGAGATTAATGATTTTATCTTAAAAAATTTTATATCAAATCAAACATTATGTAAATGTTTTACCAATTTTTTCAATTTATAGGTTACTGAATAAAGATCTCAATGTACATATCACCAATTTCATAGAGATATGTAACTTATTTAAGGTCAATAGAGTACTATAAAATACCCTTAGGTTATCTTTATTCTATTTTGACAAAGAGGTCAAAAAAAAATGGCTAAAGACACAACATAAAGCTTTAATTATAATATGGTATAACTAAGCAAATAAAAATTTTCCAGTATTTTCAACTAAAAAAGACTGTTGAGTTAAGGAATAATATCTAAACTTTTAAATAATTGGATAATGAAACATTATAGGAGTTGTGAAAGAGAAACAAGGACTTGCTCATAAGGTTTCCACACCTTGTAATCCTAATATAGTTACAAAATTTGACCTTTTATAATTGTATAGACCATGCAAGTAAGCATATTGTAGATGTAGCTATTAGAGTGACCTTGAATAATAATAATTTTGATGCTACCTAGGACTTGATTAAGAAGATGCTAATGAATAACTATTAGTTGGAAATCAAATTGGACTAGGGAACTTAAGGTAATAAGAATTCAGGACATGGATGTGGTTACATTGTTAGCAGTTTAGGTTGAAACACTTTTAAGAAATCTTGATAGTGTGGTTAAGAGTAATAAGATTACGCTAAACGTTATATTATGAGTTGTGTGGAGGAGCTCATATTAGGAATAAATGTCAAGTGGGTAATCCCTTTACAAACTAAACTAAGTATGTGGAGTATTTAGAGAATTACTCGCAACAAGTAATATTCTATACAGTAGCACATATATTCAAGGTATTGAAACCATTCACACTTTAGTCGGAGAAACCAAAAAGGAGGAATTTCATAGAGAAAAAGTCACCCTATGATTTTAGTAAAGACCTCCATAACAAAGAGAAGACAAATCAACTTTGGAAGTAGTAATAGAGAAATTAACTTACATTATTTTTTTAGCAGTTTGAGAAATTGGAGACAAAGATAAATCAATACCTCAAGTGAGAATTTAGAATTCCATATTCGGTAGCTAGCTAATATTATTATAAGCAGAAAACCTCATATTCTATGCTCTAAATGATAAAATTCAATCTCACTAGCATGAAAAATAAAAAGGACATAGAATTTTATAGAATTCTTTAGTTTATCTCTAAAATTCTCTTTTTACAATTATCTGGCTTTTCTTTTCTTTTCCATCGACCTTGTGTTGCTTCCTTTTTCTTAGTTAGTTGTTTGCTCCTTTTTTAACCCAATAGTTTAAATTATCTTTACCATTTTTAGTAAGAAACTATGAAAGAGTTCTCTCACCAAGCTTCTAGGAACCTAACTTTTTATGGACAATTTTTTATTCCCCTTTAATCTCCAATAACTTCCTCCTACTTCTTCCACTTACTAACAACCTTCCTCTAAACTCTCCCTCTTTCTCCTTAAATTTTCTTGATCCATTCCTTATTAGCTTAAAGGAAATCTAAATCTCACGTTCCTTAACCAGAGTCCCTATAATTAAATTATCATGTGGTTCCAAACAAGAAGACTTTCACCATTTTTGGTTTTATAGGTAAAGAAACTTTCTTTGCCACTCACTCTAGAACTTGAAGTTCAGTTGTTGGACCCCATTTCCGAAGCCCAACATTGAATATGGAATCATGCAGATTGAGAGTGGAGGGAGGCTTAGAAGTTGGAAATTTAGAAGAATGTATTTCGGAAGCAAAGGCGGGCATCACCGCGGCAACATATGCGAGAATCCCTTGGACCCTTTGGGAATTTTACACCGTAGTGAACGATTTAACTTTCGCCTCAGCGAACTTGCAATTGTATTTTTACCACGACGACCATTTGGTCTCGCCGCGGCGAACTCACCATGCCTATGAAAATAAAAAGCTTCAGGTTAATTACGCCGTGGAGAACTCTTGACTTCGCCGCGGCAAAACCCTTGTAGCCATACCCACAACCCAAAACTACCTACCATACTAAATGCAAACATAAATTCTTTCAACCACCTTCATCAATTCCACCCAAG
>JAOQMP010000005.1:32135975-32157197 GCA_027563575.1 Erythroxylum pedicellare
TTAAGTTGACTTTGCTTCATCTTAAGTTGACTCCGCTTCATCTTAAGAGTTGCATCGTCTTAAGTTGACTTTGCTTCATCTTAAGTTAACTCCGCTTCGTGTTAAGAGTTATATCGTCTTAAGTTGACTTTGCTTCTTCTTAAGTTGACTCCACTTCGTCTTAAGAATTGCATCGTCTTAAGTTGACTTTGCTTTTTCTTAAGTTGACTTTGCTTCATCTTAAGTTGACTCCCCTTCATCTTAAGAGTTGCATCGTCTTAAGTTAACTTTGCTTCGTCTTAAGTTGACCCTACATCGTCTTAAGACTTTGCTTCATCTTAAGTTAACCCCGCATCGTCTTAAGACTTTGCTTCGTCTTAAGTTAACCCCGCATCGTCTTAAGACTTTGCTTCGTCTTAAGTTAACCCCGCATCGTCTTATGACCTTGCCTAATCTTAAGTTGACCCTTATTCATCTTAAGACTTTTGCTTCGTCTGTCTTTTGGTTTGTCTGTTCCTTGTTTTGTCTACCTTCATCACTTTGTCCGTCTTATGATTCGTCTGTTTTTGCTTTGTCTTTTCTTTGGCTTCGTCTGCCTTTTTTGGCTTTGTCTGCTTTTTGCTTCTTATACCTTTGTGTTTCGTCTGCTTTCTGCTTTATCTACCCTTTTCGCCTCGTCTGCTTTTTGTTTTGTTTACTTTGCTTCATCTGTTTTGCTTCGTCTGCCTTGTTTTGTCTGCTTTTTGATTCGTCTGCATTATTTCATCTGCTTTGCTTCGTCTGCTTTGTTTCATCTACTTTACTTCGTCTGTCTTGTTTCACCTTCTTTTTACTTCGTCTGCTTTGTTTTGTCTTCTTTTCTTCGTCTGCTTTGTTTCGTCTGCTTTGCTTCGTCTGCTCTGTTTCATCTGCTTCGCTTTGTTTATTTTTCAATTCATCTACTTTTTGATTGGTTTCGTCTAATCCTATTATCTGGTCCATTTTTGACCCTTCAGATGATTGAATTTGTCTTCAAGGTTTTTATGAAAGTTGTAGATCTTGAAGCCCTCTTTCTAATAATCTAAAGAATACTTTGATTTGACATATGTAGAGAGAGTTATGCGAATTGGCCTGAGATAAGTTCAATATGTTGAAGGATAAAACCTTTTTTTGATTCTTTCGGTCATAACTTTGTTATCCAACCTCCAAATGAGATGAATCCTGTGTCTAGATAATCTAGAGACATAGAGCTATCAAATGATCTGAAGAAATAGAATTTTTAAACCAGCCTCTAAGATGCTCAAAATCTGGATGGAAGTTGAGCATAGAATGTTTGTTTCAGTATAAGAAAGTTTTGGAAGGTAGGGCCCGACACTACGGTATTAGAAATGAGGATTAACTGAGGATGAACAATAAGGGTTAAATGGGAACAATCATGTACGGTAATAAGCACAAGCACACGTCTTATGATAAGGAATGTTAGGCTCCGAAATCGTGGTCCATCATAGTTATGGTATCAAAATAAGAAGAGGATTCGATGATGGTTAATGAAACTTCATTGGAATAAGTTCAGCAATTATGATTTCGTAAGAGTTGGGTTCTGGGAACGGTGCCCAATATTTATGGTATCTGAGCAAGAGTTGGATTCCAAAAATGGGATCTAAATTCATCTGTTGTTAGGCTTCGTCTAGTGTAGCACTTCATCTATTGTTGTGCTTCGTCTAGTGTAACGCTTCGTCTGGTGTAGTGCTTCGTCTGTTGTTGTACTTCGTCTATTATAGCACTTCGTCTATTGTTGCGATTCGTCTGGTGTAGCGCTTCGTCTAGCATTGACTATGCACCTTCTGAGTTGAGTAAATGTTACTTACATTTTTCTACACACTTAACAAATTTATCAAAACAGTTCATACATTTCTAAGATTATTATTATTTGATTGTCATCAAAATTAATAGAAGTGTAGTCCTCTTGACTTAACAGAAGTTTCATCATTCATGTCAATCATATAAAAATCTACAAGAAATATTAGTTCATTCACCTGCATAAGCACATTCTTAATCACCCCATCTGGATAAGCATTAGTATGATCAACCAATTGTATGATAACACTAGTTTTTTTTAATGTGTCTAAATTTAAAGAAGCATGCATAAAACGAGGCATAAATTAATTGATGCTCCAAAATCTAACATAGCCTGTTTAATCATAGTGTTACCAATTTTTCAAGGAATAGTAAACATGTTTGGGTCCTTACATTTAAGGGTATTTTCTTTTTAAAGAATGTATAAACAATTTCACCTATCCTAATCTTTTGATTACCTTTTAACTTTCACTTGTTGGCATACATTTCTTTAAGGAATTTTACATACCTTGGCACTTGCTTGATCGCATCTAATAGTGATATATTCACCTTAACCTTTTGAAAGCTCTCTTAGATCTCCTTATCCTTATCCTCCTTGTTTGAGTTTGCTAACCTATTAAGGAAAAGTGTAGGATTAGTCTTAATGACAATTTGGGATTCAGCATTTAGCTTTGAGCTAGATGATATATCCCTTTCTTCTTCAAGCTCCTTCTTAATTTCTTCTTCACTATCCATCCTCTGTGTAATCCTTTCAAGATCCTCAAGCTTTCTACCGCTCCTCAAGGTGATTACACTAACATTCTTTATATTAATCTCAAGTTATTATGTTAGTTTTCCTCCTCTTTAGTCTTCTAAGGCTATGTTTGGTTGGACGTAAGGTTTTTAAAGGAATGGAATGGACTGATTTATAATAGAATGGAATGTAAATGGATGCAATATTAGAAAATTTTTGTTTGGGAGGGATGGAAGGTTTCATAATATATTATAATGAAATATTGTTTAGATAAAGGGTTTATAATGTAATATAGTTTGAAGTTGTTTATCATTTTACATTCCATCCTAAACCTCCCAAATTAGAGGTTTAATTTTTACTGTTTAGGATGGAATGGGATGTAATATGAAACCCTCCTCTTCTATCCCATTCTATTCCATTCCATTATAAGCCCTAATCCCAAACAATGGAATAATATTACATTCCATTCTATTAATAAACCCCTAACCAAACATAGCCTAAATGGTTTATAGCCACTATCATGTGACTCACTTGGTTCTCTAATTTTTGAATGTTGGACCTTGTCTCCTGAAGTTTAAATTTGGTCTCCCACTAAAATTGCTGCACATCCTGTTGGAATTGCAAAGTGTTAGTTATAAGAGACTTAACTAGATCTTCCAATGATGTACCTAAGGTAGAGGAGGGAGCTTTTGATCTAGGTGGACATTATTATGCACCCTATGGCCTATTTAGGAAGTAGGTTTTACTGCCTTTTCTCTCCATAACTTAGGTTTGAGTGTTCTCTCCAAATTAGGTTATAGGTTTAAGAGTATGGGTTGTATTATTGGGCAAAATTTCCTCTATAGCATTGACATACTCCATGCTTCCCTCTTGCAAAGTTGGACACCCATTTCTTAGATAGTTCGCATTTGCCTATACGCCACAGACTTTTACCTATGCTTGCCCTACAGTAATTTGCCTAACAAAGGATGTTAGCCTCATTTATCAATGGACATTGTTGTGAGTGCCAAATTGTTGAGTATTAGCTCCCATACGCTTGATTAATTATAGCCTCCATGGGAGTCTTTTCACATAGTGCCCCACCACTCGTTGCATCTACTATGCTCCTATCTGTAGGCAATAATCCTTCATAGAAGTATTGGATGAGGAGTTATTCTATGATAATGTGGTGAGGGAAACTGGAACATAACTTCTTAAAGTGTTCCTAATACTCATAATGGGATTCTCCATAACGTTGATTTATCCTACAAATCTTTTTCTGTATACTAGCTATCTTCGATGCTGGAAAGTATTTCTCCAAAAATAGGCTCTTTATTTTGATTCATGTGCAACACTCTCAGCAAGCAAATCAAAAGGCCAATCATTTGCTACATCCTTCAATGAAAATAAGAAGGCCCTTAACATGATCTACTTGTCTATCACCCTTGGAGGTTTGATACTCAAATAGAACACATCAACCTCCTTGACATTCTTGTGCACATCCTCACCTACAAGTCCATAAAAGTTAGGCAAAAGATTGATTAAACCAGAATTAAACGCAGAAGTGATATGTTCAGCAAAATTAGGAAAATACTGCATAATGGTCTTTGTGTTAAGTTTGGTGCAATCAACTCTCTCAAAGTTCTTAGATTGGCTATCACTTCTTCAAATTCAATCCCTTGCTATATCCTCAGAGTTGTTATGGTTTCACTATATAACTTTTGCAGTTTCTGTTCAAACTCAAGATCAAATTGCAAAGGGTCTTGATGAGGAGATCTTGTCAATACCATATATAAACACTAAAAACATGAAAAGATCAAGAAATAACTATAAAAACGAATTATAAACAAATATGTATATAAACAACCAATTGAAATCAAAAATAAAAACTAAAGCACTTCACTCCCTGATAGCAATGCCAAAATTCTTGATGCACATCGAACACATCAAAAAGAAAACCTAACTCTGCATACTAAATTTGAAGTAGTAGTGAGTAAGGATCGTATCCACAAAGAGTTTATATGTAGCTGTCCTAATGAATAAATCTATGTTTAGGATATGAAAGGGGGTTTGGTTGGATTAGAATTTTTAATAAAAAAGTAAAATTGAACTAATGAAAGCAATTCAAGCAAAATAGTGGAAAAATGATAAGATTGGTAAATGAGTTTATAATCTAGTTCTCGATTAAATCTCAGCTTACACACAAATGAGAAAACTTAATTCTCATGTCATTCTTATGCCTTTCTTAGAAACTATTAACCGTAGGTTAACAATAAGCTCCGTTAACCCCAATTTTTCCTTAAGTCGTATATAGTCAAAATAAGCTCTTTAATTAAACTTAACTATCAAAAACCTAGAATAAGCTCTCTAGATTTAGTATGAAAGTTGCCAGGAAAACAGGTTAATCTAGGTAACAGTCACACAAGTTCAGGTCTTTTAACCTATGCTATGTTACCTTTAATGATTCACAACAATTAGTTTACCATAAATGAATCAGAGTTATAATGATTACATGTTGTAATCTAAATTCTGGCAATAGGTCCATACATAAATGTTCTATTGAGAATGAGAACATTAACCATTCATAAATGAATACCCAAAATATTAGGCAAAAAATATTTAAAACAATTTCTAAAGAGAGAGAACAACACTACAAGATGAAGACATGGTCACATGTGTTCTTCGGTGTCGATTTCTCCTTTGAATTAGAAGGAAGAGGGTCATCTTGTTATAGATCCCAAAGAAGTCAGAGTTCTGCCCACTTTTATGGTTCTAAAACCCTTCATCTTTTGTTTGGCCGCTTCCATGCCCTCTGATAGCAAAATTAGGGCTTTGAGCCTGTGTGTAACTAACCGTGTATGTAAATTTTTCCCACAATTTAGGCTAAATGAATGCAGTCTCACTACTTAGCTGATACGAGTTTTTGAAATTTGAAAAGTAGAAATGAACGCTCTTGGACACTTGATCAAATGTTGAATATAAGAGACTCTATTGGTTAAGAAATTAATTGTGTAATTAATAATAGACATTATCAAAACAAGGTTTCCAAAAAATGAAATTATGGTTTTAGTATGACAACTGGAATGATTTGGGACAATTATACAAAAAAACCACATCTGATTTCAATAAGACACATGTTACCTAACAAAGCCAAAGTGAAAGAGATAATCTAAGGCAAAGAATAGAATTAATACATAAGAGGATTCTTCACTGATAGAGCAAACCTCCCTAACTATAACCCAGATCCCAATTCACTTGAACTAATATGGTTAAGGTATAATCAAGAAGCTTCATAAATAAATCTTGTTTGGAAGTGATTAGGAAACACTAACCAGAGGGCTAGCTGGTTTAATTTGGTCTAGTTCAAGTTCAACTTGCCAAAGGCATCATTTATAATTATGAGTTGTTAAACAAAAGTTAAAGACTAAGGATAGACTCAAGGGAGCCGATAATCTCAATTGTCAACTTTGCAATATTGCATGAAAATCCATAATCACCTTTTCTTTGAATGCCAGTTCTCTCATGCATTATGACATCATATTCAAGGCCTGTGCAAAAGCTTCAGTTTAGATATAAAATGATCGACGACAGTCGAAGGGGGAGGAACTAGATGAGTTAAAATAAAAGAGATTTCTATATCTTCAAGATAGCTTCCGATTGTGACATATATAGTGTGTGAAGGGAGAAATCTTAAAATATTATAGGAAGAATCTCTAGATTACCCTTGGATCAGAAAAAATAATCATATTCTCCGAAGTTTATATCAAAACCAGGGATCTAATCCAAATGAAATTTGCCAGATGGACAAACCTAAACTTTCAGCTCCAAGAATTCAGCTGTGTTACCACATTCATGAATTTTGTCCCTCATAGCTACAAGATGGACTCTGTTCAAGTTGATTAATTCCTTACAGCAAGCAGTGTCATTATCACCGTTTCAGTTATCCAGTTGGCTTTTAATTTTATTGCTGTCATTATTCCAGTGACCTTTGCGTCCCACAACGTAAAAATTGGAAGGCAACGCGACTAGTTCCTATTTTCTTCCAAAAAGAAAAGAGGAACTGGGCAACTGCTTAACCAATCATCCTAAATTGTTGAGTCTTTCCCAATTCTAAATAAGAAAATTGTCATTTAAGTATCTAACCCGGCGTACAGCATAACTTTGATTCCCAACAAATAGAAACATATGCTGTTGCGTATATTGCCTAAACGATTCTCATCGTAAGTCCGAGGAGAATTGCTGAGTTCTGTCACAGTAATAGATATGATTCCAAGATCATTATTCAGTTCATGAAGTAGCAAAATAAATAAATACCTCATATGCCTGCCTCATCAATAGCTTGTATCCTTAAGTAATGAAATTTAGACCAAAACTCTACAACCATTGGATTAAACGAAGCTCATATTTTCGTTCTGCTCCTGAATGCTAATAATAATAATCAAACAAAACCAGCAACTGTGCACGAGCCAAACATCAGCTCAGTCATCACACACGTAGGTCTTATCCTCGTAATACCTTTTTTCACTTTGTCCCTTCTTCTCATTACGTTTCTGCACCAGAAAAAAGGCACTTATATTATAGCTTGAACTTGAAAAGAAAAGAAAACAAATATTATATTAGATGCATCAAGTGCAGTATGTGATTTCTATAGCTACAACCAGAGTTCTACCATTCAAACAATTTCTTTTCAACTGCAGGGATAATAAACCACTACCTGGTATGCTTCATGATTTGACACAATTCTCCTAATTATGGTGCTAGTTGTAATGTCAAGAGGACTTTCCAAAACTTTGAAGATACCCAGGCTGATTGGAATAGAATATGGGTTTCTTTCTTCCTGCAATATCTCAATTCATACATCACAGATTCTTTATGACAGTATATACACTGATAAATAACCACTATAATTTACCTTTTGGAAGTCGTTACTTTCTGATACTGACCCATGGACAACTAAAGATATATTAAAAGTTGTAATCTGCAGATATCAATTCATCATGCCACATCAGAAACAAAATTAATCTTTTTGACAGGGAAAAAGCACTTGGTTGTCAAACATTTCAGAGTCGATGCAAATAATAATAATAATAACTTATCCAAAAGGAAGCAATAGCACACCAGATACAATAACAAGGAAATAACATACGAAGCAACCACCAACAATCAACGAATTACAGGTGTCCGGTACTGCTAGCACAATTTTTAACATATGACTATTAAACTTGAAAATTTCACAGAAAGATTGATAAAATATATGTTGATAAAAGGTACTCATCCACAATCACAAGGAAAACAACAGCAAGTCTTCACTACAGCTAGCACTTTATTTACACATTGCTTTGACCTAAATCAGAAATGTCAATTAGTCATAGAGGTATCTGCAAGAGGTACGATAGCATAAGACTTAAGCCCGGCAAGTTTTTTTTCTAACCTTAAAGAAAATAAAAAGAAAACAAGAAAAAGTATGCACTAACAATATCGGTGTTAAATTCAGTAATTTTCTTATTGAGAGGAGGATTCATTCATATACAAGCAGGAACTTGATCTTCTACTCAAAACCTAAAACATTCAATTACCAGTTTATTATTGAATACAAACTACTATTAATTCTTACTCTTACTCGATCTAAAAATTAACACACTGAGTGCACCAGCCTCACACTCAGAAATGGACATCTAGTGCGTAAAATTTGTAGTACTACAACACGGAAGAATGCACATGTACGGGTGCCTAGATGGTTGGACATCTGTGGGAACCTAACATCAAGAATCAGTTCTGATACCATATTTTAGCTTTGATATAAAACAAAAGTAGAGATGAAGCAATAAAAGAGAGAACGATGTATACATTAATTTAGCATGGTTTGAGTATAAAACTTGCACTAAAAGATATACAGCCTATGAAGGGTATTGAGGTGCTTTAATCATTAGGTTAAATCCATCTATTATAATAGTAGGATGGTATAGTATTTCATAATAAATTAATAAAATATTCTTAAATAATACTCAAACTGTTATGTGCAAAATATTTCCTTATTTGATAAAATAATATTCGTATACTAAATATTAAATCACTATTATCTTCAACCAAAAAAAATAAAATAACATATATAGTAAATTGCAAATAGAACAAATAGAATAAACTAGAGACAAGTAGCAAAAGGGGATAACACATTGTAAAGAACAATAAGGGGCAACAACTCGCCATTCCCTAGACCATTTTCCAATTGATTTCTGAAATGTTCTAATGGAATATGTCACTTGTCACCAACTGATGCAACAAATGAAAAAAATCAAACGAAGTTTTATAGAAATAAAAATAAAAGATAAGATGAATCATATAAAGTAAATTGCAAACTAACCATATCTTTGGATACTTCGAGCGGAGCACCGATTATCACCTCGTCAACATAGCGACAAGCCAAAACACTTAAGCTTCTTTCATGGAGATTCATAATAGGGCGATGCAATCCTCTTTTAGCACTGCACACCAATTAGCAAAACAAATTAGCGATTGAATAAAGTTATACCTAAACAAAAAGTTCAAATTTATTAGCAAGTTTTCCCAAGGAAATAATGAATGCCAAGTTAGAATATTGCATGATACTTGCAATAATCAAGTCTGTTGTATAAGAACTCTTGCTATCGAAGGCTATACCTAATAAGTGACTTAAACTGTAGCGTCTATGAACTAGGAAGCATAAACTCAATTAGTACATACTACCATAGCATTTGCAAATCCTCTCACAGTTTGGTTGGAGTTTCCAACAATATTTCCAAATTAACAAATTTCCATATCTTTAACGTCATCCAATTTAAAAGTATCACAGTACTAAATAGCCAAGCACTTGGTTTCTAAGCACAGAAATGAAGTGCAAAGGTTTTGAACTCTAGGACATTTTCAAATCCTCCTTGCTAAAACCATAAGTCAATAACCAGAATACATCAAGTGTCAGGAACTCAAACATTTGTAAAACAGGAAAAACCAAATTTGAGCTCATTAGTGACAATTCTCTTTTTCTATATAGCTTCTTATAACCAGTATTATTTTCATTTCCATCTGGATTTCCCTTAGGGTGACAAAATTCTAATTGTTTCAGAAATTTTTGCTAGCTACAAAGGTTCATGAAGTAAAACGAAGCATTGTTGTATTAATTCTCTTGTGCTTTACTTTCTTTTGTTGATTCATACAACAAATAAATTGAGGAAGTTATGGAGTTAATAGGAAATATGAGAATCAAGAAGGAGAAATATAAGTAGCAAGCTTATCATTAGAGACGAATAAGTTCAAATCTAAGACTTCCACTGTTTGAAGATTGCATTTTGGGTAAATCTGTAATTTATTAACAACTTTGGTGATTAAAAAGTGTCGTGTGCTCAAAAAATTTTTGTAAAATAGTCATTCTATAATTTCTTTGTGTTTTATTTTTCTCTGTTACATATTTTAACATCCTATTGAGGAGTTAGGAAGTTACAAGAGAGCAAATCAACGGGCACTACTTCTGTATGTACTATCGTATTAACATCTATCCTATTGAGGCATTAGGAAGTGACAAGAGAGCAAATCAACTGGCACTACTTCCGTATGTACTGTCATATTAACATCTATCATTTATCCTGTAAAGTTGGCCGCTCTTAATCTTCTAACCTAAAATCACCATGTCCTCAGTGTAAAGAGCAAAATAAATATGCATCTACAGCTATGAAGTGAAGATAACTACAAAGAAATCCAAAGGGGAAAGAGATGAAGCAGTAGCTAATTAAAACCTGACTGCTTGATCAGTGTGTATTCCAACAAGAAGAAAATCTCCAAGCCCTCGAGCAAGCCTAAGAATCTATAAAAAAAAAAAAAGAAGTATAAGTAGAGATGTAAAAGACCAAGGAAGTAATCCAACTCCTAAGAATAACAACGAGCTGGGGAAATAAGGAAATATTTTGGTGTTCATCAATGCAGGAGAATAACCCATATCTCCCATTCTCTTTATAAAGAGTACCAAGTTGAAGAACTTGTCGTATCTTATCTTTTTACAAGTAGAGGTACTGTTTCAGAACTTGCTGTGTTGGACTATAACGTAAGAACAAACTCTACTAGCACTACACTACAACAATAAAAGCTTGAAAGAAATTAAGGAAAGATGAATAAGTTCACAGGATTAAATTAAATACAAATGGGACAAATATGTGCCAAACCTTCGTACAATTTGAACCAAACATATGAAAAATAGAATTTAGTCACAATATACAATAGTTTGAATCCTTAGCAATAACAAGAGATTTGAACTGAAAATTTTAAGCATTTGAACATCCTAGTATGATAGACAACATAGTAGTATATCATACCTCAACATGTCCTGCATGAAAAAGATCAAATGCACCGTCTATGTAAATAATGCGAGCATCCGGTCCAGGACCCTATGGTCACATGCATAATTTCATTAGATTATGAAAAGGAAATGATCGATACAGACAATATTCACTATAAATAATTGCATCAATAAGGCTGTAAAAGCCAAAATGATAATTCACTCAAAAGATGTGAAAGTTCATAATCATATACTTATATTTAAATGACCTATCACAGAGAAATGGTTGTTCTAGATCCCCCATATACTTATATTTAAATGACCTATCACAGAGACATGGTTGTTCTAGATCCCCTTGAAAAGTACACCATAATCCAAAATCTAAATGCTATTATAAATTCACTTAACCTTTCAGAAATTATAAATTGTGACTGGGGCTCATCTGGAAAGAAAAGACTACCACAGAAATTATTTGATATTCTAAAGAAACTTATACACAGATCGACTGGGTCAAATAAGCTGTAAACAAGTCAGTGAGATCTGATAATCAATTAAGCACTTGACTTCCATTAATAGCTAAGTGAAAATGTCATGAAAGAGGAGTCTCTAGTTTTTGTAGGAGAACAATAATTGGACACTTATCAAGGATTATTGACACAAGATTATGAGAATGACTAATCTTTCAAGTTCTTGGACCAAAAGGGATAATTAAAACTATCATGTTATGCATCTTGACGTCAAAATTAAATTATCTAAAAGTGGAACAGTGAAAAACTGGATAGAACTTTTTTTAGAAAAATGGAAACAAACTGATCAAGCAGAAGTAGTCAACCTTGCCATTGGAGAATTGAACAATTCTGCGAGATGTAGGAAGAAAATGAGAAACGCGAGTTCCACTGCCAGATCCACCATCTTCAAAACTTTGGCTGTGGCCATGACTAAACTGTCTTTGTAAAGAAGAATGGTTATGATTCTCAACAACTGATCTCTCCCGTGTACAAAGGAGCATGCGACCTGTTAAGTCATATGATTTATCTAGTAGGTTATGCAAAGGAAAGAAATTGTATGCATTAATATGTTAAACAAAATATATTTTATAACAAAAAATAATGGTAAAATCAAAGAAGTGCAGAAAGCACAACAAGCAAAGGCAAACACGACAAAATTACAGACACATTAACCATAGAACAAAATCGCAATAGTACCAACAATATCTGTGGTCGAGACTCCTTCAGTGCGCTTAATTTGTTTGTAACGTCCAGCCTTCTTGGCAAGGGCATATGCATCTGTGCCATCAGGAAGAACGCAAGGGTCATCTCCATGGATAATGTAGTCGATGTTATACTCATCGAATAGCTTCTTCATGAAGTCCTCAGTGATAGCATAAGGTGCATCTGGAATTACCTCGTCCACCCACTTTACAGCACTTACCATTATCATCCTTTCATGGATAGGGGTCACTGGTGGGCCTTTATTTGCTGTGATTTCAGCATCACTTACAACTCCAACCACCAATTGACCACCCAGTGCACTTGCCTGGCGTAGGGCATTGCAATGGCCATAGTGCATCATATCGAAACATCCATCCATGTAGACACGTATTGGCTTCTTCTTCTTCCTCCACCTCTTCCAATGTTTCAATTCTACACCTCCCTTCAAATACAATCCCAACAGTGACACTCCGGCTGTCACAGCCAACCATGTTGCTACAACTTTCACCCTTTCCGATTGCCACCCCACACAAGAAATCATGGCCTATCAGTGCAGAAATTTTTTAAAAAATTGTTAAAGATGACAATTTCATGTTATCACCAACTCAAAAGTAAATTAGTGTCATATATGGATATCTTGTATTTCATTAGAGTATTAGAAGTCTGTCTCCTACACAAGCCATTTGCACATAAAAGAATGCAAATACACTAAAATCTCATTCAATAGAAATTAAATTTAAAAATAAAATATAGAGAATATGTTTTGAACAAGAGACAAAAGTTAAAAAACCGTAAACAAGTGGATGTCAAAGGTTAAAAACAGTAAACAAATGGATGTTTTATTTTAATTAACTTTTAATAAGGAAAGTATCATCACAGAAAAGAATTTATACAAGGGATAACAGTCACATAGTTAGGTCTCTTGCATCCCTATCAATCTATTTTTTTGTCCACCAAAAGTGGAGAGTGGAATATTGTAACAAACTCTGACACTCGGAAGAATAAAATGAATGAGTACATAGATAAAGGGATTATATTCTATGCATGTGCTGCTTAATAGACAAGCTAAAATAACATTTCAACAGTTATTATATTCTTCAGTCAGTATTAATAAACAAGCAAAAATAACATTTCAACAGTTACCACATTCATGTCACAAGCGACAAATAATCCCTAGCTTTATAAGAAAACATCACAGAGAAGCCAATGCCGAGGCCCCGAGTTCAGCTAGCAATGTCACCAACAATCGACAACTCAAGATAAACCATTAAAAGTGATAAGAAACCCATTAATACTTACATGAAAGCTCTCACATTATGCGCCAATGACCTTTTGGAAGAATGAAAAGAGAATTCAAATTTCGTGTAAATAAACAGCTACCTGGTTAAATTTCAATAATCCAGGGGAGACCGTGGCAAAATCCAAAGAACCTTTAGTTCTCTACCACTGATATAGAAGACTATGAGAAAAGGTAAATTGGGTTTCAAAGAGCCAGAGCAGACCACACAGCCAAAAACTAATTGAAGCAAAAGGGGGGGAAAAAAAAAGGAATGATTTTTTACCGCAACCACAATGAGTCAGAAAGCGGAGAACTGCAAACTCGAAAGCAGCGATGGTCCGCAGAGACAACTGTACAAGAACTTCCGTGACGAGAGGACCAGCGGTGAAGAGATATAGATGGGCAGCGCTTTGTTATCGGAGGAATGAGGGGAGGTTGATGGGAGAAAATGAGAGAGACAACAAAGAGTGTATGGCTTGGCTAATTTTCCCACTTTTTCTCACATATTATAATCATTTTTCGTTTGGTCAAATTTAATATAGTAAAAAAAAAACATACTTTTTTTAAAATTTTATAAAGAATAAAAGAAATCAACCAGATTTCATAAATTCCATTAAAATCCTATGTGATTTGAAAATTTAATGGAATCTTCCTATTTTTTAACATTCACTCTCGACCAACCTATTTACTCTATTCAGTTTTTTCTATTTTCCAAAACTTGTTTTCTTAAAATTATTTTCTCTAAACTCATTTTCAGCCCTTCATTTATCTTAACAACCATATTTCACTCATTTTCATAAACCTCCAGGGTGGTTGGTTACTTTTTTGTTTTTGTTCTTTTTTGTTGTTGCCTTTGTAAAAAATGAAATAGATGCTAAAAATGTGTTTAGTTGAAACTTGTTTTCATTTTTTACTTTTAAAAATAAAAAGCAACAATAATTTTACAAAAACGTAAAAATTACGTTTTCATGCATTTTAAAATAGATTTTTTCACAAAAACAAATTATATTTCTACGTCAACTTCAGCGTCTTTTGTTCAGAAGAAATCGTAGGTATACCCTTTTCCTATTTGTTTTCATATCTGATGGTTGTGTTTGTTTTCGTATTTGTTGCTAAATTTGCTTTAGAGTTAGGGTTAATTGCCAAAAAAAGCACTTAAACTTTCTTTAATTTTACAATTATACTCTAAACTTTAAAAAGTAGCAATAAAATGTCCAAACGTTCAATTTTTTTCAATTTTAGCCAAACTTCAAAAAGCGACAATAAACTATTTAAATTTTCAATTTTTTCAATTCTGACCCGATTTTATCTGTTGTTCTCCTGATGCTCTCAGTCATTTGTATTATGTTTATTCTTCTAATGCTCAAAACTACTTTCGTATTACAACGTACTGCATCAGTAAGGTCGTCGAAACTGTGTAATCTAATTTAAGTCATTTTTAAACTTAACAGAAACACTAACATTGGGCTAAAACTAAAAAAATTGAAAAATTAAGCATTTATTGTTACTTTTTATAAGTTTGGGCTTTTTATGTAATTAACCCTTTGAGTTATTGTTGCTAACACCTTTGTCGCCTTCTCTTCCAATCATCTATGTCTCTTAAAACAAGTGTCGCAAATGATAAGCGAAAGAAATGAGAAGTTTTGGTTTTTTTGTTTTTTGTTTCTCTTTTCTAAAAAACAAAAACATGTTTAGTTGAGATTTGTAATGTAAAAATTTAAAACAAAAACCTATTTAGTTGAGATTTATAATAAAAAACTAAAAACAAAAACATATTTGGTTTTACTATCCTATTTCTATTTTTGTAATTATACTCTTATGTTAATAATTTTAATATAAAACATTATATTTTTAAATTAATTAATTATCATTATAGCTAAAATTAAAATATATATGTAAATTGAATATAATTAAAAAAATTACACATTAATTGTATATAATAAAATTATATAAATTAGAAAATTATATTATTATTCTCAATAAAAGATGTTCATCATATTATAATTCTTGAAAACATAATAGTACTATCATTTACAAAAAAGAAACATAAATCAATTAGAATTAATATAATCATTTCACATTTATCTAGTAATTTCATCTTGCTTCTAAGATATACCTCGAAGTTGTGCTAGAATGATATTATACTCCACTTAAGAACTTGCATATTCATTTTCACTTTCCCTAATTTGTTCTTCATTTTCAATACAACTATCAAATAATTCATCGCTTTGTCCATGTATTCTAATATAATTGTGCATAACACAACAAGCAATAATGGTGTATTTTTGTTTCTTAATATCATAACTCGATATGTTTTTAAGTACAGGGAATCTTGTTTCTAGCACCCCAAAATATTTTTTAATGAAGAATGCATATAGTCAAACAAGTCATGTTGACTTTGAGGTCTTTCTCTTCCTATTTAATCTTGCAAAATGATATCTCTCACCTTGGTATAGTAAAAGAAATCCAGGCATATTGGTGTAGCTTAAATTAAACAAATAAAACTTACCTAACATATAAAGAACATAATATTAACAAAATATATTAAAAATGACTCATAATTACTTTGTTTATTTAAAATAATATAATACCTTATAGAGGCATAGGATATTGATTCGCTAGATTTGTTACTGTCCTAAAAGAACTTAAGAGTTATTTGCAGTATCTTCTCGTCCAACCATTACATATGTAAAACGCATGTTAAATGAGCAACAACATATAATATTTTGGACGGATTAATTCTTTTACCCATATATGATATTTATTCATCGATTGAAACATGTGCATCAATATATGGACCATCTATTACTCCTATACAATCCTAAATATATATATATTAAAATAATTATTAATCATAAGGATATAACTAAAATAGTAATTAAATATATGAATGTACTTGAAAATATAGAACGAATTTTGAATTATGTTGAATCTCATGAGGTATATTAGTAAATGGTGGTGGAGTAATAACTCTTCTAAAAAAACGATTAATTGCATATAAGATTTTACGAAAGCATTTCGAAATTGTCCAGGTCAAATGTTGAAAAAGTTCTACATTGACTCTAGTTGTCTCACTATGCCCTACCTCCACAGTCAAATGACTTATTCATATTAAGCCTCCTAAACTCTTCAACTCTTCACATAAGCTTAAGAAGATTATCTTTCTCATTCTTAATTTTTCATAAATCCTTGTAGGATTTCCATTCAAAAGTTCTAATATCCAATCATGACCAAGTAGAGCAGAAGTTCTATATGGTTGTTTTTGTAAATGAAAATATTTGTTCTCTTCCCTAACTAAAGAAATAATTATTACCTTCTTTAATTCATCATCAAAATCTAATTCAAAATCTGATAAGAAATTCATGTATCTACAATGCCAACATTAAACAATTAATAAAAACAATCAATCAAAAGGTTTAATCAAATATAGAAAAAAATATTCATACAAAATATAGACTTAACATTAAATCAAGCATTCATACGAAACACAAACTTAAAATATTCAAACTATAGAATAGTGCTTCATATTGAAGTGTCAAATTAATAAGAATTTGATATGCAATAACATGATAATATAACTAAAGCGGCATAATCCAATTCAGCTTCCTTATATCTGTCATCTTCATAAAAATATCCCTATGAAGTGGAGAATCATGTAAAGCCTTTATAACTTTTCCATATTACACATCGTCAACACCAATTCATCTAAGGAATTCAGACATTCGATCATTATGTTAAACTCTTGAGATCTATTCTTTGCAATGGATGATGTTTTAATAAGTTTTTTCTTAAGTAAATCATTCTTCCTTTTTGATTGTTCACTAATTACAAGCAAAACCTCTTCTACAATGTTAGAAAGTGTCTTCTTTACCTTCTTATTCTTAGGAGATTTCTTTATTTTAGATGGAGAACTTATATTTTGATCTTCTTTTTTATTATATGATTAATCTTCATCTTCATCAACATCATTTTCATTTTCTTCTTTTGTACTATTTGATGGAGATTTAGTTGATGAATGTGCATGTACACTAGTTGTAGTATCTCCAAAAATATGACACATCTTTAAAAATTCCTTGCATTTTTTCTTGAATTTGTGATCCATTTTATGCACCTATAATGATGAAAAAGAAATATGAGAATAAATATTATATAATATAATATATTAATAAAACAAAGACATATTTTATCTTAAATAGATTTTCCCAACATTTATTTGTAGCATTAACTTCACTAGTAAAGGAGTTGTAACCGATTCCTGTTTCTTTGAGTAAGTTCTTGAAATTCTTCAATCTAGCCCTTAATCCATTATAATTATTCTTTAACTGAATATCAGTATACTCCTTATTGAATTTTTTTTGAAGCCTTGACTTAAAACGCTTCCAACCAGATTTGGAAAAGTAGTAATCATTCGATTAAAGAGATTAAATACATCTCTATGGTATCATTTCATACTCCCCATCTTTTTCATTTATTTCTACACACATTGGAACCATTCATATTGTTCAGACCTTCCATCACTAAATTTAATCATATATAAGTGGCATCAATCATTACAATTTCTACAAATTATTATATGCTAAACATGGTTCAAAATAAACATAAGACAACTACAATAATTTCTACAAAATATTAAATGTTAAATATTATTCAAAATATACATGAGACAACCATATTAAATGCTAAGCTGCATACAAATGCATGGAAATGATAGAATAAAAATAAAGGTGTAAATTTGGTTTTATAAATAAAAATAAAGGTGTAAATTTAAGCCAAGTCTAAATATATATGTGATGCATGTCATGCTCATGCAAGCATATGTGTTTTTAACAATATGAACCATGTATGAGCTAATTACTCTAATGGCTTTGAAAGCATTCTAATTATTCTTATCTGACTCCAATGGACGAGCAGATCATAATGAGATGGTTTGATGGCCAAAAACCTAACTCTGTTATTTACATCAGATTTAGAAGCATTGCTCATTTGACCACTCACCAACTTGTAGAGATCAAATATGGTCTTAAAGTGATCAACTTTTAGTTTATTTGGGATGTGGGGAGAGTGTTTAAATCCATTGAAAATGATCGAATGAACTGAGAAAGTGTGCTTCCTAGTGAACTTGAATATAGCACCAGAAAAAGGACTGATAATACACATATGGGCACCACAATTACTGATACTAGATCACCCAGCAGTTGGAGGTTTTATGACTCATTGTTAATTTCGGTCGATCCAAAATTTTTGCTATCATTTATGTTTTTTACTAGTCTATATTTAGTGCTCACAGGTCCTATATAACACCAACTCATCTCATACTCAAAGCAATTGAGCATTCAATCTTATCAAATTTGTTAAAAAATAAACGAAAATGAACAAGTTCATTTTGATCTTCTGTTTTTGCATTGTACTGACCTTTGGACTTGTCATGGTGATGTAGGAGCTGAAAAACCTTGCTTCATTGAGATTAAGAATGAGAACATCACTGCTAACTGGGGCACATCTCTCATCTCCTTCATTTTCCCTAACAAAACTGGTATACCCCTTTTATGTTCTTCAAATCCTAAAATTGGTTCTTGAAAATGTACATATTACTCAACCATGGATGTTGTCTTTTCTAGGAAAGAAAATTGATCTTCTTCTTGGGTATAACACAATTAAACATAATTAAGGAGTACTAGGTTAGATGAATGAATTGATAGGAGTCCCATGGCCTTCTTATATTTTAGGTTCACTAACGGAAATTTATATTTACTAGTCCATAACCTAAATTTGTATTTAGGTGTTGAAGACTGGTGTAAAGGCAGGTATTATGCACTGTACGTCGTGGAATGAGGATCCACCACCAACCTTAGGAAGAGATAAGGTTGAGAAAGTGGTGAAAAGGTTAATAAGTGGTGGAGAAGAGGTGGTAGAGATGAGGAGAAGAGGTCAAGAGCTTGCAGAAAAGGCCAACAAAGCCATTAAAGAAGGTGGTCCTTCGTATAAAGATGATGATGCTCTTACCATCCACCCAAAAGCAGGCTCTTCCTACCTATTCACCAAGCCGAAATACGAAACTCCAATTATTCTTGGTAGTTGATAATACAAATTCTTGACTTAACTACCATTTCTAATTAACTAACAAATAAATCTTTTTCCTTTTATCCATCATCATGTTATCAAGAAAACATTATCAAAATTAAGGAAGGATTAAAGAAGATAGAGAATGCAACAAGGGGACCATGTGGTTCTAAGCTTTAAAAAGCATAATTATCTATCATTATGTTATCAGGAAAACTTTCTTGATATACTAATATAGAAAAGTGAAAGAAAACGGAATAATATATAAGTTGATGAATTAAAATGTTACTATAGCATAATTGAAACTAAATACGTTAATTCATTAACTTCATTTTCTTTCACTTCTCTTGTGTGTGAGAATTGTTTTAGGAGACAAGGATGATTGGAAGAGAAGGCGACGAAGGTGATAGTTTTTTTGTTGATTTCTACTTGTAAAGACCTTTTAACGTAAGTAACAACAATAACTCAAAAGTAAATTAAGTCATAGATATGAAAACAAACACAAGCAACTGATACGAAAACAAACAGAAAATAGGTATACCTAGGGAAATCATAGTATAGAAGATGCTAAAGACGTTGAAGTCAGCGTAGAGAAAAAATATGATTTGTTTTTGTAAAACGTAAAACCTATTTTAAAAATACACGAAAACATCATTTTTACATTTTTGTAAAATTGTTACCGTTTTCTTTTTCTAAATTAAAAATGAAAACAATTTCAACCAAACACATTTTTAAGGTTTGTTTCAATTTTTAAGAAAATAACAACAAAAAACAAAAAAAAGGAACCAAATAGCCCCTTATTTTCTAGAAACATTCATGATGGTGCAACGATTAATGACATCCTCCACAAATCAGTAGGCGTAGAAATTATGGAGCTTTTCTCGTGGATAACCATCCACTCTTGAAAAGCTTTAGTTGAAAAACTAGCTATTAATCTTAATGTCCATATTTTTATGTAAAATATGAATTTCTAAAAATTAGAGGATACAATTGTTTAAAAGTTGGGATGGAATTTGATCCTGCACTTATCGAAATAATAATGAATTTTTTTGTTTTGATTTCTCAAAATTTGAGATAAGTTAAATTATATAAAATAATTAATACATAAATCATAATAAAATATAAATCTTATTTCGTACTTTTTTTAAGCTTTATCATATTTTTGTCGTATCCTTCAAACCATTTCTAAAATTGGCTCATCTTAACCCCCATAATCACACAAGTGTATGGTCTCTAACGATATTCGTATAATATATTGAGAGAATTCTGCAACTATTGCAGAGAGGGTCAAACAATAAGTTCTAACTCCTTTAGAAGAGCTTAGGCTTATTTATAATAAGTTTTAGACATTTTAGAAATTTAATTAAAATTAAATTCTACAACAAACAATATTTCAATAGAAATTTCGTTAAGATGTAAGGTCTAAGGAAGTTCAAAAGTACGTAGTCTTACCCTTAACTAATAGAAATGCTGTTTTTGATAGACTCACAAAAAATATGAAAAGAAAAAAATTGAGCACTACTTGAAGAAAACAAGAGCAAAAAATATAAACAAATAATTGCGTAGAAATAACAATAAAACAAAATAAGAATAAAAAATCCAAAATCCAAAATAAAAACATAAAGAAATAATAAATAATAAATAATACATTATAAATACAACTGAAATATATCATAATCATAATATAAACAATAAATAAATAATATTAATTAAAATTAAATTTTAATTTCAATTAAAATTTAATTAGAATTACAATTAATTCTAATTAAATACTAACTATGTCTAAATAAATAAAATCTAATATTGATTATTGATTATTGATTATTGATTATTATTTATTAAA
>JAOQMP010000005.1:32157297-32175564 GCA_027563575.1 Erythroxylum pedicellare
ACATGATTCATTCTCCATATTTCACTTCCCATCTTTCACAAATAACCCATCTTAAACATAAACCATCCCTTCTACTTGATTTCCAGCTCCATTTCAACCCAAAATCATTGACAAATACATCATAATCTATTTTTGATCATTAACCCTAAAAGATTAAAGCATTTTCATATACCATTCATCAACAACTTCTTACACACATCCAACTTCATTTTCACTTCTACCTATCACTAAACATGGTTCATCCAACAATCACGAAGGGTAAATGTTTATACTTGCTTGTTTTAGCCTCAAAGTCTTCAAGATCTCCAAAACCCTAGCTTGATTTTCTCCTGTTTTTCTTTCCTTCTCACACCCACGTTACTTCTCCTCTTCTTAATAAGCCAAAAATTTCCTTTTTCTAATTTATGATCTTAATGGTTATAAGATGTTCATTTTTCCCTTCCATTAAGCCTTAAAGCCTTTTATTTAACCTTTAGTGACTTGCCAATTTTGCCCTTTATGTTATACACTCTTAACACTTTAATTTAACTATAAAATCCTACTAACATTAACATGCTAATTAACTTCAAATAAAATAATTTATTTAACAAGACCAAAAAATTTATTCAGATCATGCTTAATTAATTAAAAAAATTCAGGGCCCAATATTATAAGTAGTATCAAAACATAGCAATCCCTGTACAAAATAACTTTGAAGATCTCAAGTCAAAGGATCACTTATACAATCATCACAATGAGAATTTACAGACATACAAGTAATGTTCCAAATGGAATTCTCATATAGGATCAATTTAGTGAACCTATTCTCTAACAATCACCCACACATTTTTTTAAGTATCTTTATACTTTAGTCTATGAGATCAATTACTTCCTTTATAAGAGAGAAACATAATGTATGCTAGTCTTTTTATGCTCTATTAATGTCCTTTCTTAATAGAACAATGACTAGGAACAATTTAGAGATAATATATAAATACAATATGAATCTTATAATTATGATTAATGGTGGCATTTGGGCTCAAGCTCTACTTGACCTAACTTCAGGCTAATAGGCCAGGCTCAAGTTGAACGGGCCTCAAACCCAAATGTTGTGATGACGATGTCATTTTTAGCTTTAACTATCATTTTTAAAACAAAGTAAAAGACATTGTTTTGTTTTAGAAGCAAAACGATGTTATTTTATGCTTGTGCTTCTCATAAAATAAAATGACGTAGTTTTATAATAGGTTAACTTCTTCCTTAATCCTCACACTTCACTCTTTCTACTCTCTCTCTCTCTCACCGTCGATGCTGTTAGCTAGCCCTCACTCATCCTTTTATTACGCTAGTCGCTAGTCATCAATCGTCACCCCTTTTCCCTCCAACAACTGTCATCCTTTGGCTCGTTACGCTCCAGTCACTCCTTTGCCTCACTACCCAACTGTCTCGTTTTCCCACCACCCCACTGTTGTGTTTTTTTACTTCTTCGCCATCCACCCACCAAGGTAAAGTTCCTTTACCATATTTTTAGTTTTGATTGAAGATTATATTTGTAAAATACTAGAAATTCTAGAATTGTTGCCATCGAGGAGGTGTTTTCATGAACTTACATAGTCATATAAAAATATGAACAAAACCAAATACAATAATTTCATTTAAAAGTGCATATAAAAATCTAGTAATTTATCCTCACTGATTTCAATCTAGTCACTACAGTATTTCATAGGTTAAAAGTTTTTTTCAAGTTCTTTTTTATAAAAATACACTACCTTAGGCTTGCTAAATATACCAAATCTCCTACTACTTAGGTTATATGCACATATGATTCATTTCTTAGTTAAAAGGGAGCTACGGTTAGAGGTGAGAAATTTTTTGGATAAAGAGGGTTAAAACCAAAGAAATTAATATCATCCAATACAAATTCTAGATAAACAAAGTCATTAGCCACGTTATACCTAAAAATACTCAACAACCTCTTCATTCATTCCATAACCTTAACAAGTATATAGAATATTGCTATCATGTCACATAAATAAATCTTCTCTATCTCCTTGATTATTCGTATATATGACATTTTCAATTATAAATATCCAAGTCCACTACTCAAACATAATCTCCACTTTACATTAAGTAAAAATGTCATATATTCACTAGGCATATGCCCACTTAGCTTTTGCTTTCTCTTTCATAATGCCTTTTTATTGATTTGATTAAAATGACATACAAACTCCTAAGTTTAGGTAAAGATAGTTTAAGTTCTAGTTCATATAATGAGCTTTAATGAAACGAAACATGTTATAAGTTAGCTTAACTATTTAACGTGAAAGGGTTAATTCAAAGATAACCTTTATACTTTTAATAGTTACACATATCAATGTAATTTCAAAATGGCTTAAAGAAACTTCTAAATATAAATCTATAAAGAAGAACACGACACATCAAGAAAAACACAGATTAACATAGATTTCTTAATCTTATATAACTTTAAAGCTCATAAGGTTAGGTAATTTACTTAGAATTTCCATAGTTTCCTTTCAAACCCACTATCAATATTAGTTAAACTTTATATCTCAAGTTAATTCAATCACTTAATACATATCACTTCAATTCTAAATTGTTTTAATTCTTAATACATATCATTCAATTCTTAATTGGTTTAATTCCACAATATACATAACAATTTAATCTATTTAGAACAAATTAAAAGAAAACTTTCCCGTTAAGCAGGTCCTAGAGCAATTCTTCCCCCACACTTAAATCCTATATTCTAAATATAAAAAATGCAAAATGAAAAAGAGAGAAACTATAAAAAATAACCAAATAAATAAAAAAGATAAGGAAATAGAAAACAAATCAAGTTTATGAGGTTGCCACCCAACCAAAACCTTTATTTATTATTGTTGACCTAACTTAATTCCTTATTCTTTAACTAGTATCTGCTATAGGAGGCTTCACTTATTTGCAGTTGACAAGTAAGGAATGGCTTCATATCTAAGTCAGAAGCTTGAAAGTGGGAGGTAATATTTTCTAGTAAGAATTGAATAACTTTGTAAAAGAAGCATCATATTTTCCTTAATTCAATTTTAAAAATGGTAAAGCTACCGCATTCTCTTTTAACTCTTTGTTACTATCTCCTTTTATATCTTCCTCCCACACCTAACACATTAGTTAACAAACACCTCTAGTTCATACTTATCTTCCACATTAAAAACCTCTTCAACTATAAAATCAATATGATCAACAATATTAGTAGCACGAATATAATGAGAGTACTAGGATGTTCCATTGCATTGAACATATTAAAATGAATTACTTTACCATCAAACTCCATTGTAAGGATACCATCGTATACATATATTTTAGTACAATTTGGAATGGTCTCCCTAACTTAATAGGTCTAAGATTAGGTGACAAGTCATCTTCTATATCTAGAATGTAAAAATCAACTAAAAACACTAACTCATTTACTTGCATTAGAATATCATCCACTACTTTTATAGGGTACATGTTAGTATAATTAGCCAGTTAGATAATAATCCTAGTTTACTTTAAAGGTGCTAGATTTAATGAAGTATATATAGATAGTGTTGTAACATTGATGGAGACCTTTGATTAAATCCATCTATAAGTGCATTCTAGATTATCATAGTGTTATTACATTGATGGAGACCTTTTGATTAAATCCATCTATAAGTGCACTCTAGATTATCAATCTAATGAGGACTATAAATACTAAACTTGTTAATCCTAGTTAAACAAATAAATTAAAATAAGAATGTATAAGAAGTGGTTAAATTACCAAACTAAACAATTAACTATTGAAAAGAGAAATCAATATAAATAAATGATAGTGTTTTAAGATTAAAATTTGAGAAATTTTACTTATCATACAAGAATAATTATTAAAGTTGAAATAAACTTAATAAAAATTAACCTAAGGTATCTATGCCCTCTCTTGAGGCACACATGTATATCCAATTAGGTAATTACCACCTTCTAATGCATAATTAAACCTAATCAAACTCATTAGAAATATTTAATCTATTAGTTATCACAAAAGTTTAGGAAATCCCTTTATCTAAATTTGTAATGTTTATTCTCATTATTCACAAAAAGTATACTTCACCTTTTGATGCTTACATACAATCCTTAAGAATGAATTTATGATGATTAGGCATAAATCTAACAATTAAGATCATAGAATTAATTCAACCAAAATAATAATCAATCATGTATTAATAATCAAAGTATCCAACATAAACTACATCCCTAATCCTAGCTATAGATTTAATTACTAAACATCATGAAAACAAAATAAAAAATCAATGTTAACATTAAAGAAAGTAAAGAAGAAAAGATATGATAAGTTATCCTTATTTACATCCAAGTTGAGGTGGATCTTCTAAGATCAATTTGAAAACTCAAATTAAAATATTAAAACATATAATAATTCATAGAAATATCAACCAATGGCAAATATAAGAATTAAAAAAAATCATAATCAAATAGAATTTCCATTAATCATACCCAATTCTCTCCTAATTGTGCAAAAACTATCCTCACTTATAGATTGAGTGAAAATTTTGATCCATTGATGTAATGTATTAATAAATTATAGCTCAATATCCTATTTCGCATATGATCTCTAATGAAATGATGTTTAATTTCTATGTTCTTGGTTAAAGAGTGTTCAAAGGGGTTTTTTTTATAAGGCACATGACACTAGTGTTATCACAACTAATTGGTATCTTTGTGAGGTCCATACCATAGTCTCCAAGTTATTTTCTAAACTATAAAATTTATTCACCAAAAGTACTGATCATTTTATCTTTGATTTTTGTTATTGATAAAATATAACACTACTACATTGCCTAAAAATTAGCAAATAACGGTTGTACTCTTTCTATCCCAAAGACTATCGGCATAATCCACATTCAATTAACCAATCAAGTTAAAGAACATAGGATTATGATACCGAAGTTCTAAAGAAATGGTACTGCATAAATATCTAAGTGTGTGTTTAATAGCTAAAGATGATACTCTAGGACTTAATTGAAATCTAGCACACAAGCATACACTAAATATACTACTAAACCTACTTATGATAAGGTAATGTAAACTACCAATAATAACCCAGTAGAGCTTTACATCAATTGGCTTGCCTTCTTCATCCTTATTTAACTTAGTTATAATGCTAATAGGTGTTCCCAATGGCTTGGCTTAATTCGTTCAAAAGTGTTTGAGTAGTTCTTTAATATACTTATCTTAATTAATAAGGATGGCATCCTTTATTTCTCAATTTAGAGTCCAAGAAAGAAGTTTAGGTCTCCCATCAGTCTTATATTTAATTCCCTACTCATACACTTATAAAATTTCTTACACAAGCTTTCGTTAGATGCACCAAAAGTAATATTATCGATATAAAGTTGAACAATTAGAATTTCATGTTTATGCTTTTTAATAAAATGAGCTATGTCAACCTTTCCTTTAGTAAATCTATTTTCTAAGAGGAATGCACTTAGCCTATCATACCAAGCTCTAGGAGCTTATTTCAATCCATATAAAGGTTTAGAGAGTTTATAAACATGGTTGGTTGCGTCATAAATTTCAAACTAAAGGGTTGATCAACATAAACTTCCTTTTGAATAAAACATTTAAAAAAGAATTTTTAATATCCATTTAAAATTCATGTAAGATGAAAATCCAGGTAATAATCTAATAACTTCTAATCTAGATGTAAGATGAAAATCCAGGTAATAATCTAATAGCTTCTAATCTAGATGTAAGATGAAAATCCTGGTAATAATCTAATAGCTTCTAATCTAGTTATCAGTGAAATTTTTACTCAAAATCTTTACCCTTCTATTCCAGTTATCATTGTATATATTTCCTTAAAATCTTTACCTTTCTTTTAATTATATCCTTTAGCCACCAATCTAGCTTTTTCTCACAATGGTACCTGATTCATCTAATATTTTTCTAAACATCTATTTGGTGCCAATTATTTGGTGGTCTTTAGGTCTAAGTACTAAATTTCGTAGCTTATTCCTCTCAAATTACTTCAACTCTTCATTGACAGCAAGAACCTAACTTTTATTGACTAAAGAATTCTTCTATATTCATAGGCTTAATTTGAGAAATAAAAGTAAGATAAAATATAATACTCTTTATTGAACATCATCTACAACTTCATTTAAAGGAAGATTTTTTTGAATTTTCAATCTCTTTAAAACTCCTCATCCTTCCTATCTCCCCAACTTCATTTAGAGGAAGAGTTTTTTGAATTTTCAATCTCTTTAAAACTCCTCATCCTTCCTGTCTCCTTCATTTGGTTCAACAATGTGCTCACTTATATGTGATATCTTGGTGATGAATCTTATCCTCTTTAAGGGATAGTTTTTCTAATTCCTTGGATAAATGTACATCATCATCTTCAAGACTTATTTTGGATACAAAAGGATTAAACTTAATAAAAACGATATGAATAGACACTTTAATTAAGGAATAACTAAGAAAAATTCCTTTTTCCTAAGTTATCTTTATTGTTCAAAATGTAGCACTTATATAAAAAAACTTTGAAGTAACTAATATTTTGCTTATTTGCATGCCAAAGCTCACAATGTGTTTAATTCAAAATTAGTATTGCGTAAACTCTATTAGATATATGACATGTAGTAACTATGTCTCTTGCCAAAAAATAATTAGAAAAATCATATTCATTTATTATAGTCCTATCAATGTCTTTTAATTTCCTATTATCCTCTCAATAACTCCACTTTGTTGAAGGGTCTTTAAGGTAGAGAAATTGTGAAAGACACTATTATCTTCATAAAAGGCTTTAAGCCTTTCATTCTCAAACTTGTACCATAATCACTGCTAATTGATGCAATAGTGAGTTCCTTTTCATTTTCAACACTCTTTACAAATTTGGCAAATTCCCTAAAGCATTTATTAGTTGTGGTCAAGAATAAAACCTAATAAAATCATCTACTATGACAAAAGTATAAAATTTACCACCTAGACTAGTGACTCTAGTTGGAACAAACAAATCCATATGAAATAATTGCAAAAGTCTAGTGGAAGTTACTAACTTTTTTTTTTCTCTTAAATGAGTTATTAGATTATTTTCCCCATTTGATATGTTTTATAAATCTTTTGTTTCTCAAAATTTGGTCTATGCAAGTTGGTTGACATGTTGGTTGAAGTTAAGGTTAGAGATAAGGCCTATGTTTGCATGTCTAAGTTTCATGTCTAAGTTTCCTATTCCAAATTCATACATCTTCACTAAAAAAAAATTAAAATTTTCATATTTTGGTCAAAGAAATTATCAAATAAATTATATATGTGTATTTTTATTCCATTCTCTCTTAACAAAAAATGTAATGCTATTTTCAACTAATATTGATACAATGCATGATCTCCCCTTAAATATAATTTGTAGTCCTTGTCATGTAGTTAATTCACACTTATAAGTTATGATTCAATCTGTCAACGAAATGCACATTATTAATAGTGTGTTCTTCCTTATTCATTTTACTAATACCAACTATCTTACAATTAGCATCCAAATGTGACAAATCCTCTATATTTGTCTCTAATAGTTATAAATTAAGATGCATCACCGGTTATGTGAATTGAGCATCCATTATCCACATATGATTTTCTCTTTTATTCATAGACCCATAAAATAAGGCAATTAATGTTTTTTAATACCCAAATGAACTTGGGTCCTTAATTGTAAGTATTTGCTTTCTCTTCTACCCACTTCCTTAAAGTTTTATTTATCAAGCTTTGTTTTATAAAACACAATTTGTCATTATACCTATATTTACCATAAAAAATGACATACCATGTTATATAAATAATATTGATTGGTGCCATGATTATGAAAATTATTATTTTAATAAATAAATGCACTCCTTAGTCTTGTATGTACATATGAGTAGTGGGGATCCCTCTTTTGGATATTAAAGGAGTTTAGTGTTCTTTCTAGGTGGTGAAAAGCCATAGGATAATTGTATATTACGAGGGATATTTCTTTTATTATGTTGATGCTTATAAGGAATGTAAACATATGTCATCACCTTATACTATTATAAGGTCTATCATGAGTAGAAGCTTGATGCTTACTTCTAAATTGATGTAGAGTCCTAAAAGTGAGTGAGTGAGATTGCATGTTATCATATATATTTTTATAGAAATTATGCATATTATTTCCTTAATACTATTAGGTTCTAGGTTAAAATTTAGAGCCATACATGAAAGCTTGACGCTTTCTCTTAGAGTGAGCCCTAATAGATTTAGCATATGCATATGATTTATGTATATGATTAGATGTGGATGCTGCTTATTCCATTTTCATCTTAGGAAATGGTTCTCCATTATAAAAATGATTTCCCTTGATTAATGTAGTTTTAGTATTGGATAAACTTTTATAGTTATTTCTAATCTCATAAATATTATTTGAACTCTTTTAAGCTTCTAAAAAGCTTTTAGGTTCCTCACTTCTCTTTAAGAATTTGGACAATAACTCTTTGAGGTCATTGGCCTCCTTTTCCAATGATTCATTCTCATGCTTTAATGCATCTAAGTTATGATTATCAACAATTGCAAACACTTATAAGCTTTGATGTATACAATTCACTATTTATCTTTTTCAGTTTCACTCATATATACATTATGATTCTTTTAAGACTCTTTGAGTTTCGAAGATATCTTCTTCCTTTTTATACTCATAATTTTAGGGCTCTTAACTAGTTCATCATATAATAATTCAACATTATTATCATTATCATTATAATTATCATAAGATTTTCATTTTCACTTATGTATGCATTATGATGCTTTTAACACTCTTTGTGTTTGGAAGTTAGCTTATTCCTAGTTACACTCAAATTTTCAAGGCTCTTAACTAGTTCATCATATGATAATTCAACAACATTATCATTATCATAAGATTTAGAGTTAGAGAGACCTCCTCCTCATCTTTATCTATGAAGGACATATAAGCTACTTCTTCTTCCAAATGCCCACTTTCAAAATCTACTGCTCTCCTTCTTATCATTTCTCTTATATTTTTCATTATCCTTGGAGAGCGAATTAAGACTTCATATGTTTGGATTTCCTATATTCAAAATAAATAATGTTATTTGATTTTCTTTTTCAATTTATCTTGATACCGTAAAGTCCTTTCTTTTAGAGAAGTTCATTACAAGTCTTACTCTAGCTTCTTTAGGGGTTATTACCTCATATATTTCTTAGATTTTGTAGTGATTAGGGCAATGTCTTCCTCATCACTTTCACTATATAATGTCTCTTCTTCTTCGTTTGATCCTTTTTAGAGGCCCTTGAACTACTTGAACTATGTTTTTCCTCTTTAGATCCATTATCTCTTCTTATTGAGTATCCTTGATCCTCATTTCATAGGTAAGTAGTGATCTACTAAATTCCTCAAATGGTATCTCTTCTTAGATTTTTTTTCCCTTTGGCTTCCAAGACCTAGGAATAGACCTAAGCAATTTTCTCACCATTTCAACATTAGTATACATCTTCCCTAATCCTTTAAGAGAATTAATAATATTAACAAATCTAGTGTACATGCCAGATATGCTTTCATTATGCTTCATTTGAAACAGTTGATATTAACGTGTTAGAATGCTCACATTTCTCTCATTTATTTTTTTTCTTCCCTCGTGTAACTTCTAAAATATGTCAAATTCATTTTTTGTTTCACATATAGAGACTCTTTTGAATTCTTTTATTCCTAATGCATAAAATAAAATGTGAATCGCTTTATTGTTCAAGGAAACTAGTCTCTTATCCTACAGATCCTATTCTAATTTTAGTTTGGGATTCTTTTATCATCTATAAATTTCTCAAGAATTAAGGGAACACTTAAAACAATTCCTATAAGTTAACACTTACTTCCATCAAGAAAATTTTCATTATTTCTTTATAATAAAGATAATAACTTCCATTTATATTAACCTAGATATGCTATAAAGATCTTTTCCCAAATTTTGTTTGAAATTACAAGAAAAGAGAACCACTCTGATACCAATTGATAGTCCCTAATGGCAGCTAAAAGGTAATTTGGTGTTTTTGACTTTCATGAAAACTTTTACAACTTAATAAAGACCTTTAAAAGATTTCAAAATGAATGATGAAATGCAATGTCAATTTGAATAAATTTTATTAATCAATTAATTGAAAAAATATAGTGAAGAGGGTTTACAGATAGATTTATAGTAGTTCAATAATTAAACCTCGTTTATATCCACTCTTTAAGTCTTTCTTGGGATTCTTGTAATCTTTTCTTTTAACTAGGTATGAAGGAATCTTCTTACAATAACTTTAATTAAGAAAGATGAGCCCTTGTACATTCTTTCTTGAAGGGTAAAGAAGAACCTCAATTCTTTTTTAAACACATAAATATAAGAAATCTATTTCTAATTGAAGTTTGCAAAAAAAAAAAAATTGCTTGCTAACTTCAATGCTCAAAGGCTCTTAATCACTTCACAACCAATGAATTGATGCTTACTAAAAGCACTTATAAATGTCTCATGGACTCCTTCAAATGTTATAAATATATCTAACAACTAAAATCCTAATTATTTATTCCTAAACTAGCTTTAAAATTTTGTTAGACATAAAACTAGCTACTGTAACTCTTATAACGATGGCATTAGGCAACCAATGTGCCAAATTGATCGAATAGTATGCCATATTGCTGATATCATTGAATTCAATCATTAACTCTCAAGATATTAAACTGAACTACTTTTTAGTGGGCATATCTATTGACTTATCATAGTTGAATCATAATAGTGGGCTTATCTATTAACTTATCATAGTTAAATCACAATACAATGGAAATTTCTATAAATTACCTTAAGTATGTTAATTTTCATTGTCTATTTTCCTATAATTGAACCTTACTAAGATAAATGCAATTATATTCAATTCTTTAAGGTTTCCATATAAAAATTGATGTTAAGGCTCAAAATAATCCCCAACCACACTTAAGTTATACATTATCATTAATGTAAAAATAAAAACAGATGATAAATGAGTATGTAAAATGTGAAAAAGGATGAACAAAGATTTAAAATTAAGAAAACTTTTGTGGGCTTGGCATGGATGCTACTTTCTAATAATTAAGATGCATCTAATGTTTGTGATTTGCATAAAACACATAAAATAAAGAAAAATATGCGAAAGTAAAAAATAAAAAAATAAACCAAAAAATATTAAAAGAGGACTTATAGTTTTTCTCTGATGTATGCTAGACATAAATTACTTTTAGTATGACTTTTAGAGTATATTGCTTGTATTTTGAATGCTTTTGAAGGAATAGATACATAATATGAGAAATATTTTATTTCAAGTTATATTTTTCCTCTTTAAGGAAAATGAGCAAATTAAAGAAGAATTGGATCGATTTCAAATGAAACTTGGAAGATTTAAAGAAGGAATCAAGAACGCAATACTTACATTCCACTATGTTAAGGCAATACTCTAAGGTGGCCAATTTTGTTTCTCCTTTACAATTGCACACACCCTGGTGTTACCTTATAGATAAACCAAAATAGAACCTACATGTCCTTGTATTGGTCCTGGATTGGCAATGTTCATTTTTGTAAAAGTTACAGAAGCTTGCAAAGATAATACAACACGGATCCATGTTGGGAATGTGTAACTCATTAAAAATTAGGATTTCTGATTTAAAGAAAGGGGAAGAAAAAGAAAAGAGTCAAAAAACAATTTAAATTCATTTAGAAGCTGTTATACAATGATTTTTTAATCAATATTGATCACCCTTAGAAGATAGACAAGTTTTAAAAAATAACTCATTAAAGATTCAATATTTAAGAATAATGATATCTTTTTCTTATTTTTTCTTATTTTCTAGTTTATGTTCTTTTTCTAGTTATGAACTAATTATGATATATATTTAAACATGATGAACCATATGATGTAATTATGTTTTGATTTACAAAATATCGATTTTGAGATTAATCTATGCTTTTATAACTAAATTAGTTAAAAGAGCGAAAGTAAAAGATTTAGTCACTTGATTCATGCATCAATATTTAAGAGATGATAGGTGAGTTCATATCATAATATGAAAAAAGGTTAAGTTTGAGTTGTTTAAGAGAAAGTCACAAGATCTTCCTATGTTAGGGTAAAACATATCTATAGAAGAATTCATATATTCTATGACTATTCCTCCTATTATCTCCTAGGTATTTTGGAAAAAACATGCATGCATTAAATCCATCCAAGCTTGGTGCTTTATCTAGGATGAAGCAAAAGACCACCATTCTAACTTCTTTTAGGGTGATTGGCCTAATGAATAATGATCCTGCTTCCTCATCCAATTTGTTTTGTATATATAATTCTATTTCCTACACTGAAGAAGTGCAAATATGTTTCTTGTCTAGCAGCTCATTATAATAGTTATATGCTATAACTTTTGTGGATGCTTTCTCTTTTCGAATATTACCTTCATTATGAACTCATGCAGTGATCATGTTGGTGTTTAGTGTTCTAGCAAAGAGTTAAAGAAAAAAACTAGTAAGTTTGTTCCCTTCCTTCGTAAATTATACCTATGCTTTTTATTTAAGGTAAGAATGAGAGAGGGCTCAAGTGTACTCCGGTAAAGCTTGCTCTTCTTGTACCTTTAGCTTGTAATTAGCGGGAGAATTGTATATCTCAACTTTATAGTATTGAAGTTGGATTTTTTTAGTTGTATCTCTATACTAGAACAAACTCTTTTCTTCAAAATTTTGAGCTCCTCTTTAACCTTCTTAAACTTAACCATCAATTCAAAATATTTGCAACCTAAGATAGGAAAAATTTTGCCTCTTTCCACCACTTCATAAAAGCCTTTAATTATAAGCATTAGGCTATAAAAACTTGAATGAAATGTTACAGATTGTGTTGATATAGAAGCCTTAATCTCTTTGAAAGATTGATCAAAAGGATAATGAGGCCTAAAGTAAGCATAGGTATTCGGGAAGGTGATTAGCCAAAAATTGTTAACTAAGACTTAATTAAGCTTCTTTCTAATAAAGCAAACCACTATCTACTTATTAGACCAAGGGTACAACTAAACATAATAGCTCAAATCTATTATTTCTAGTGTAGATGTGATAATTGAGAGCTCATTTCCATTAGCACTACTCTTATGAATAGCCCTTTAGCTTTTTCATTCTTAGGAATACAATTAAAATCTCCACTAATAATTTAAGGTTGGTTACCATTTCTATTAATTGCACTTATTTTGTTTCAAAAGGAAGCTCTCTGAAAGGTTAAGTTAGTTATATATATAGTAAAAAAAAAGAAAAAAAGATCCACAACTGGTTGATTGGCAACTTAGAAAGATCATTTGATTTGAGCAAAATAATTCAGTCACTAATATATCTAAGGGGCATTGGAGTGATGTGAATGATTAGTAATGTTGGACCATTTATTTCCTAAAATATAGTGTTCCTCCTTTAGTTTATTCACTTTTAAGTAAGGAAAAAAATAGTTTCTTTTCCAAAATACTATCCTTTATGCTTTGGTTTTTAAGAGAATTTTTTAATCCTTATACATTCCAAATGAAGATATTCATTAGATTTAGAAGAGGGTAGTACCCTTTCCTTTTTTTTTTCTATTGGATTTTCTTCCCCTTATAGATTTTGTCCATGAGTTAACTTTATTAAAATTGCCTTCCTTTTTTGAAACCATCTCTTATTTAGAGGTATCAACTGTATGTCGAGTATAGTTAAGTACTCCAGTTTCCCAAATGTTTTATTCTGAATTCCTTGAGAATATGTCACCTTAAAATTCTTAATGGGTAGAACTAATAAGCTCGATAGGCTGGTATGATCAAGTCCCCTAAATTTGGTTATAAGTCTAGTAAGACTGAAGGTCTAGTTATAATTCACCAGTTTTTTAGTTTTCCTTCCTTTATGACCTATTTTAATAGTATGATAACTTAGGCTCGTAAGAGAGAATCCAACTATCTCTGAGACTAAAAGTATTCAAGAACATTTTTGAAATAAACCTTAACTTCTTTTTAATGTCTTAAACTACCTTTAAGGTTTACAGATAGAACTACCAAGAACGAACCATCCTAAACTAATAGTAAATATATAAACTAAAGATGGCCATAAACTATTCCTCATTCCTTCTTCTACTTTTGTTACCTTTATTGGTTAACTTTCAAAGTTACTAATTTTGCATCCAAGTCTGATTCTATTTGTTTAATGACTATAACATCACTCTCCCCTTCGGAATGGCACTTGTCCTCAAGTGCAAAATTAGGATAACAAATTTTAATGTGATTAGTAAATTCCTAGCTAAAATCAACTAACAAAAGCCCTTCCCAATGAGTGAGAACTTCACATTGGCCACCTTTGATTCTATAATCTAATAAAGCTTGTGCAATAGGAATAGGAGCATCATTATGGATTAGAGGCAAAGTAGGAGAACAAGTTTTGGTACTATGAAACCTTTTCAAGCAAGAGATATAAAAAATAGGATGAATTTTTGAATTAGCAAGTAATAACAACTTATAAGCCACAACACCAATTTGTGCCAGAATAGGATAGGGGCTATAAAATCAAGGAGATAACTTATGATTACATTTGGATTTGATTGAAATTTATTGATAAGGATGGAGCTTTAAAAGAACCATATATCCTACAACGAATGATATATTTTTATAATGAATCATAATAGACCTTTATTGTATTTTATGTATAAAGAAATCTATCTCTTAATTCCATCAAAACCACATCCATAGTAAGCAACTCATAATCCATAGCCTCTACATAAGATAACCCAAGGCAGTAGGATATAAGGTATGGTGCTGGTCAACTATACACTACTTCAAAAAGAGTAGCGTATAAGGATGAATGGAAACTAATGTTATAGCAATATTCAACCCACTCAAGTGAATCTACCTAATGCTTAGGTTGATAGCTTGAAAAGCAACAAAGATACATCTCAATAGTATGATTGAATATTTATGTTTGGCCATCTAACTGAGGATGACAAGAAGAACTAAAGTACAACTTGGTTCCAATGGGACGAAATAGCTCCTTCCAAAAAACACCAATGAAAGCAACATCACCATCACTTATAATAGATTTTAGCAATCCATACAGTTTAGCAATATTATTAAAGAACAACCTTGCTATAGTAATAGTAGTATATGGATGGGAAAATGGAAAGAAATGAGCATATTTGGAAAGCGATCCATTACCATTAATATAACTATTTTGCTGCAGGAAAGGGACAATCCATCAACAAAGACTAAAGAAATATCAAACCAAACTTGTAACAGGACCAATAATGTCTACCATAAGCCTACTAGTTAGAGGTGTTCAACCTTGTTTCTTTGACATATAGAACAAGTAAGAATATAATCATCAACCTATTCCTTCATACCCTTTTAATAGAAATCAAAAGTAATGTGTTTTAAGGTCTTTTGGTAGCCTTTACGTGATTGGTGACACACAACAGAAAAATAGTACCTTATAAGGGTGAATTAGAAGAAAGATAGACCTTATTTTTATAAAAAATAAATCCATCCTTGTATGACCAAACATTCATTAATTCTCCCTAGATTAGCTTATCACAAAGATGTTGTAAAGATGTGTAGAATTTATTTCAACTCAAATTTCATCAAAAAATTGTCAATTTTAAAGCATAAATTGTCCTAAAAATAACAGCATCTTTAAATTTGCAAGACAAAGCAATAGTAATGATATTTTCTTTACCTACTTAATACTTAATTGTGAAATCAAGCCTTATCAATTTGCGTAGCCAATGTTGTTGAGGAAAGGTAATAATTCTTTACTTTAACAAAAATTTCAAGCTATAGTGATTTGTTCGAATGATAAAACTTCCACCCCATAAATAAGTTTGCCAATTTAGAATAGCTTTGGCTAACCCAATTAGTTCTTTCTTATAAGCAGGAAGCTTAACATAGCTAAAGGGAAAGAAAATTAAGCAATTGGTTGGCCTTATTGATATAGAACTGCTCCTAATCCTAAATCTGAAGCATCACTTTCAATGACAGTGGTTGCAAAAAATACAGTAAAGCTAACATTGGTGTAGTGGATATAGCTTGCTTACGTTTTGTAAAGACATTATTTGCATCCTCTGTCTAAATAAAGGAATTTTTTGCACAACATCATAGTTAAAGGTGTCGCAATCAAGCTATAAATTTTCACAAACGTTCGATAGTAACTAGCAATTCTTGTAATGCTTTGATGAAAGTAGGCAAAGGCCACTCAATTATGGTGTTAGCTTTACTGCTATCTGTTGAAACATGTTGGGCAGAAATAAAATGCCCCAGATAAGCAACATTTGATTGAGAAAAACTATATTTAGATTTCTTAAAAATGAGGTTGTTTTGTTTAAGAATAGAGAATTAACCCGTAAATGTTACATATACTTAACCCAAGATCTATTATAGATGAGTATATCATCAAAGAAAATAAGAACAAATTTCCATAAATACTGTTGGAGGATAGAATTCATCAAAGCTTGAAATGTAAAAGGGGCATTTTTTTAACCCTAAGGACATAACTAAAAACTCAAAATGCCCATGGTGAGTGTAAAAGGCTATCTTTTCCATATTAGCAGGGAACATCTAAACTTGATGGTAACCAAAAAAATAAATCCATCTTTGTAAAGAATTTGGCCTTATGAAGTTCTTTGAGCAACTATTCAATGACTGGAATGGAAAATTTATCTTTGACTATCTTGGCATTTAAAGCATGATAATCCACATAAAAAATGCCATGTATTATTAGCCTTCGTAACTAACAACACAGGAATCACTCCTTTGTCTAACTTCTATTGAATTTCATCTTTTTAAAGGTAAGGATACCTGTATGGATGAATAGCTAATGGTGAAGACCCTGGTTGTAACAAGATGCAATGATCACAGGTATGGGATGGTGGTAACTCCTTGGGTTTTTTAAAAATTTCGTGAAATTCTTATAAAAGTCTTTATAAATCAGAATCCCTGTTAATAGATATGATATTAGTTGACAAAATTTTTGGGGAAGTGGGCCTAGACTCCCTCATGTCTTTTAACTTTATAAGTTTCCCACTTTTAGTAAAACTTATCCTTATCAGATTAAAATCATATGTGACAGAACCTGAAGTTTTCAACCAATTAATCCCTAGAACTTTATCCAATCTAGTAAGTGATTATAGAAGTAAATAAACATAAAAAATAGTATCGACCTAAGGAAAACAACATCACAAATAATTCCTTCACAAGGGATATGCTCCCTATTTACCACCATCACCCACATCTCTTCTTTATTTTCTATCTTCAAGTTCTATTTTTTAGCCAAAGCTGCATCTAAGAAATTGTGAGTACTTCTTAAATCAATCAGTATGTTCAATGGGTACTTTTTTTAATAATCCATTAATCTGTATGGTTTGTGAATATTGTGTTCTAATGATTGCATGGATTGAGATTTCTGTTACTTCGACATCGTCCCATTATTTTTCGTCTTTATTATGAACGTGGTGGTCTTCCATGACATCTAACAAAAAAGGTTTCATGCAATAGTGCCTTAGTACGAACCTTCCATAACAATTGAAACAAAGACCTTTTGCCCTTCTATCTTCAATTTCACCTTTACTAAGTCGCTTCATAAAAGGAGAGCATGACTAAATAGAACCCGTTTGTTTTATATTGAAAGACTCTCCTATATTACAATTACCTCACCTTTTATACAACTGAGCAAGGCCTATTGCACTTATTAGATCTAGTGGTTAGTGTAAGTCCACTTCAACAGTAATATATTCTTGTAGCCTACCTAGGAAAATATGAAATTCTTTCTCCATCATTAGAGAATTATCCCTAGCTAACAATTACTAGCGTTGATAATTTTTTGCTGAACTGGTTTGCTTAATCTTAACCAATTCTCCTAATTTATTACTTCAGATAGGATGCCCAAAATGCATGTTACATTATCGCTTAAAAGTATCCCACGTAATGGTTGGTCTGTCCCTCTCCAACTTCAAGAACCATAATTAAGCATCACCTTCAAGCTAGAAAGATGCCAAACTAACTTTATCATTCTCAAGTGTGTTCTGATGTTTAAAGAAGTGCTCACATATGTTAATCTAACATGAAGGGTCACTTGATTCATTATAGTTTAGGAAATCCAATCTAGGATATTTTAGAACAAATAAGACGCTTCTTGTTTCCACCCCCCCCCCCCTCAAATTCTTATCTCTCATGTCTACCTTTAATGAAACTTCCCT
>JAOQMP010000005.1:32178425-32192377 GCA_027563575.1 Erythroxylum pedicellare
TAGGTTAATAGACTTTTCATATAGTCATCTTAAAGACAAATGAGAAGAGTCTCATTTAATGGCTTCTTTATGATTAACTAAATGAAGAAATGATACATTGGATGGAAATTCTTCTTTCCTTTATTGTTAACCAAAAGTGTTAGGGAGTAAGAAGGAGTTCTTACATTTTTACCACTGTTTCTCCTATCTTGGATGAAAGAATTGAAAATTGCATGAGAGTGTCTCATTCTTATCCTTCTTTCTTCTAAGAAAATTCTCCTCCAAAGATTTCTTCTCCTTTCCCACCAAAGGATCTTGTTAAACAAGTTGTCCAAGAAGAACAAGTGGTAGATCAGATTGGTTGAGGATACAATGTTGAGAAGAGGAAACATTAACAAGAAGAAAAGGATTCATCACTTAGGAGAGGATATATTGCCGAGGATATGATAGTGCAGCAAGGAGTTAAGCTGTAGCGAAGAACTCGGTAATATAATCTCTATCTTGTTTATGTTTATTATATCCTTATACCATATCATGTATAGATTGGTATGATGATTTAGATATATTGCTTCCGCTGCAATTTAGATTTCTAAAAAATTTTGAAATCTACCATTTCTCCAAATATGGCATGCTTTCTTTTTTCGATCTAACACTATTGTGTTCATATAAGAGCACGATTTTAAAAATAGAAAAGAAATAACAAAAATAAAAACTAAAAACTAAACTAAATGCCTTAAATTGTAGAATTAAACTAATTGCCTTCTCGACAACGGTGACAAAAACTTGATCACAATTTTCTGATATGAGTAGTTTTAATATTTTAACCTTGATATTTTGCAAGCATACAGGTCATTCACATGTACCTAAGGTGTCGATCCCATGAGGAGGGTTAATCTAATCCTAAACTCTAAGGCAGAAACAAATTGCAAAAATTCAAATCTAACTAAGCCAAAATAATAACATAATTTAATCAACCAATTTAACTTAAGAATAAATCATGAAATAATAACAAATCAGCAAATTGCAATGCACACACCAGGAATCAACCTAAGAAACTACCAATTAAGAGAAAGGGAAAAGTTTCACATATCTTCAACACTAACCTAATTAATTATAAAATGTCGGCTTATTAGTCCTGGACTATCCTAGGGTTAGTTACTCTCTCTTGAGTTATAACCAAAAGCCCTAAAATATAAACCTTAATTAGATTATGGAAAATTTCAATTTCTCAATTCATAATTTATCCAAACCCTAATTAGATCTGAAGTTTTCCACTAGATTATTGGAGCCTATGTGAGATCTCTCATCACACAATTACCAATTTGATTGATATCTTGTTCTTATTAAATTTGCTAACTCTCATCGACCTAATTTAATTATTTTTCACCAGTTCATCCTCTCAGTCTATTACCAATTTATGAAAATGTAGAAATCAATCACAATGAATCCAATTCACATAAACAATCAAATTTTTATTGAATCAAAATAAAAATAACCCAAAGGTGAGTTTAGTCAATCCTTAATGTTTATAAATCCTATCTCAATAGCTATTCCAATTCTATACATTGAAAAAAATGGAAAACATTGGAAAATAGATCTGAATAGATGATGGAGAAAGCAACGATGGAAAATCTCTTACTCTGGGAAGTATTTCGTGTAGGCTTCTTTTCTACGTCTCTCTTCCTTTGTCTCTTTTTCAATCTCTCGATGAACTGTCTCTATGGTTTCGTGATGGTGGCTAGTGCAAAAAGCTCCTCCTCTATTTTGTCTCTTTAGTGCTCTTTTTTGTCTTATTATTTCTCTCTTTTGTGTTATTATTTATATAGTTAATGTGTTTTGGGTAGTCCTAGGTTTGTTTGGAGGTCAAAAGGTCCAAAAAGCCCCTCAAAACTCAAATTTGTTGTTTATCTGGGCATCTGCTCGATGCAGGGCCATGATCGTGGCCCTTTTGTCTCATTATTTCTCTCTTTTGTCTTATTATTTATATAGTTAATATGTTTTCAGTAGCCCTATATTTTTTTGGGGTCAAAAGGTCCAAAATATTCCTTAAAACTTGACTTTTCTACGTGTCTAGGCTTTTGCTTGATGCAGGCTGCAATCGTGGGCCATTTGTATGCTATCTGTCACCATCATGGTATACAGGCCACCATCGTGGGCTAAGTCTTATGCTTCTGTCACGATCGGGGCATTGTTGTTTAGATCCAAGTCTCTCCGAAACTTCTTTGTTCTTTGCTGTTGACCCTAAAGCACTAACAAACACATCAAGGTACCTCAAAAACATAATAATTAAGCTCAAATGCTTGTATTAACCCATAAAAAGACTTAAATATAAATAATTCACAAACAAACACAATTCTACTGAAAACACATACTAAACAATAAAATAAATAGATAAACACATATCAAACTATATCCTGAAACACGATGTATTTCACACTTATCAATGATTGTTTAGATGCTTTTAACAAGCTAAAGGTGACACTTCACTTATAACGACACCTATTTAAATGTCACCAGATTGTTCACTTCCTTTTGAGATCATATGTGATGTAAGAAACCATGCCATTGGCTGTGTACTCGGACAGTAGAAGGAGAAGAAGTTACGTGCAATTTAATATGCCAATAAGACCTTGATAAGAGCACAACTAAACTACACCACTATTAAGAAGGAGTTGTTTATAGTGGTTTTTTCATATGAAAAACTTTATTTTTACCTTTTGGGATCATAAGTTAATGTTTTTATAGATCATGCGGTGTTGAGTTATCTCTTTACAAAGAAGGATGTCAAATCTAGGCTTATCTGATGGGTGCTTCTACTCTAAGAATTCAACATTGAGATTAAGGATAAGAAAGGAGCAGAAAATGTTGTAGCGGACCATCTATAGAGACTTGAAAGGGAAAAATGAAGAAGAAGAGGATATTGAAGAGCATTTACCTAACAAGGCTTTAATGATGATAGAAAATCCTTTTCTTTTTTGGTTTGTAGATATTGCCAATTATCTCTCAGGTGATATTCTTTCCACTAACATCTTGCATCAACAAAGGAAGCATTTCTGTTTTCAATGTTCTCACTATATTTGGGATGAATCTATGAGATATAAAATATGTGCTGACAATTTGATTTATAGGTATGTCTTTAAAGATAAAAGGATTGAAGTTTTGACCCAACATTATAGTTCAGTTTATATCAGACACTATGGAGAGAACAAGACGGCTGCTCGCTTTTTGGAGTGTGGATTCTCCTAGCCGAACTTGTTCAAGGATGCTTGAGATTTTGTATTATGTTGTGATAGGTTCCAAAGAGTGGGTAATATTTCGAAGAGATATGAGATGCCACTTTCAAACATCTTGGAGGTGTAGATATTGATGTGTGGGGCTTGGATTTCATGGGACCATTCCATCTTTCCTATGTAACTCTTACATATTGCTTAAAGTTGATTATGTGTTTAGGTGGGTTGAAGCAATAGCTACTCCAATAAATGATGGCAAGGGGTGCAACAATTCATCAAGAAGATCCTTACACAATTTGGGCTACCTAGAGCTATCATAAGTGATGGAGGGAGCCACTTTTGCAACAAACTCTTTAAGGCTCTTTTGAGAAAATATAGAGTGGCAACCCTTTACCACACAAATGACTGGCCAAGTGGAGGTGGTGAATAGAGAGTTAAAGAAGATTATGGAGAAACTAGTGAGCCCTTCAAGGAAAGTTTAGGCTTTGAAGCTGGATGATAAGTTGCGGGCTTACAGGAAAACTTTCAAAACTCTCATAAGAACAACACCATATTGACTTGTGTATGGAAAGGCTTACCATTTACCGTTGGAGTTTGAGCATAGAGCCTATTGGTTAATTAGAAAATTGAACATGGATTGGAAGCTAGGAGGAGAGAAGAGATTGTTACAACTTGTTGAATTGGAAGAATTAAGATATGATGCATATGAAAATGCTAAGTTGTACAAAAAAAGGTCTAATAAGTGGCATGATGGCCACATTAAGAAGAAGGAATTCAAGAATAGGGACTTAAGGCTTTTATTCAATTCACGACTTCGGTTTTTTCCCAGAAAGCTCAAGTTAAGATGGAGTGGCCCATTCAAGGTTAGTCAACTGTTTCCCCATAGAGCGTTGGAGTTAGAAAAAGAAACGGGTGAAACTTTTAAGGTTAATGGACATAGATGCAAGCATTACTTTGGAGGGCCATTCTTACAAGAAAGGGAAGTACTCTCTTGCCTTTGAGTCACTCTTTTATGACTTAATATGGAATGTTCAAGCTAATGACCTTAACTTAGCATGTTTGTCTTTTTGTTAGTTTGGTTTTGTTTTTGATTGAATAATATTTATGTGGTCTAATTTGTTTTGCCCTTCATTCTCATGTTGTTTAGGTTCCTAATGATACATTTTGAGGTTAGTTAAAGATCTATTATGGGTCATAGCTTCTTGGAGGACTAAAAGATGAGAGGAAAAACGTGCCACTTCTATCAGCACCACCACTATAAGCCCTTTTGTCCTTAATATCTTCTATTATTTTTTTATGTTTTGTGTTTTATTTTTCATGATGTTGTTTGTTAGTTTTGGATATTCTCTTTTGCACATTGAGGACAATGTTTTGTTCAAGTCTGGGGAGCTTTTACATTTATGTTTGCATTTTTTCATGCCATTTAGGATGTGTTAGGTTATTAGTATTAGGTGTATCATTTCCATTACATTTGAATCTTTGCGATCAAAGTGTTGCCATAAGATTCTATCATGCTAGTTGGAATAAGATTAAATGCATACGTGAACTTAAATTAGGCTACTTGAGTGGAGAGTGAACCATGTGGAGTGATGAAAGTAGTTGACCACACACTCAGAACCTGACACTTGAACAATGAGGTAATGTATAGGAGCATGATGGATTTTCATTTGAGCTTATGTGAGGCATTAAGCCTTTATGACTCCATTCTATAGTCATTTCATTTCTTTGCTTGTGTGATCCTTCCTTAGGTAATTACCTTCAGAACTTGCTTTGACTTGGCTTAAATCTACTGGATGCATACTAGATAGAAATGATTATGGCCTTCTTGCTTTAACCTTTGGCTTAAGTGACCTACCCTTTTTATTACCCCTTGTTAGCCCTATTGAGCCTTTAACGTTTTGTTTCTTGAAATCATGCAATTTTAAAACCCACAAACCCTATGAGCTTGCCCAATCACAAGTTAATAAAGTACCAAATGATACTTTAGTGTGGAATCACAAGTTAAGAGCACATTGCATATAGTTGTTGTTTTCTGTTAATTGTTTCTTTTTTATGAAAAAAAGATAGAAGAAAAAGAAACAGAATAAGAGAAAAGAATAAACTTAAATAAAAAATAAAAGAAAAAAGAAAAAAAAGGAATAACATGTAGTAGCTTTAATAAGTGCGAAGAAGTAGTCTTATTTATTTGCATATCTTAGAAGTTTATCTTTGTCATCATTTTGTGCACTTAGTAGTTTATAAATGCTTGTGATAAACCCCTAAAACCTATTTAACCCACCTTAACCTTAACCACATGACAACTTAAAGCATAACCCTTTTGATCTATCTTAGCATGTAATCATTATGGAGAAGAATTATTGTATTAGCAAGCCTATGATAGCGTAGTTTCCTATAGGAAATTTGAGCGAAACACTAACTATCAAACACTTGTGAGAAATAAGTGATATTTATAAGGAAGGCCCATTTTGAATTTATACTTATCCTTGAGTGATGGTTTCATGGGTTCAGTTTGTTTATATGCACTAATGAAAATTAGTTATGATGTGTGTAATATCTTGAAATTTGATTTGGCCAAGGTTTGAGGTATTGCATGCTTTAATTTTTGTGAAAATGAAGTGATAGAATCTTATTGATTGTGTTTGATCTTTTCTTAAGTCAAAAAAAAGTTTAAGTGTGGGGATGTTGACAGGTGTAGATTGCATTGTATTTTTATAGGCAATTTGACATATGTTTAATGGTTAAGTTCATTGTTTAGTGTGTGTTTAGCTTAAGAATTGTGTTAGTTCATAAATATTTGTGTTTTAAGTGTTCTTTAGACCTTAGAAAGAGATTAGGGTTATCTTAATTAGAAAAGACTATATAAGGATAAGGATGGAACCCTATACCGGACTCTAAATTCTGCCTACATTTAGGAACCCAAAAGAGAGAGAAAAAAGAGAGAGAGAACAAAAGAAGAGGAAGAAAAGGAGGGTTCCGATGTTGAAGTTTCGAACTAGTTGATCTCTCAATACCTCTGCTTTCTTGAATCATCCAACCTGAGTGTCATTTCCTCCCATTTACTCTTTTTATTTATTTAATGTGTAAGATTGAGATGGGTTGTATGATTACGGATTTTGAGTTGTTAATGATGTTCTAACTTTTCCTTTAGGATTTTGCTTATTTTTAATGTTAATATAGTTGAATTGTGTTTCTTGATTTGGTGTTGTGATTAATTAACATATTTATATGTTTTGGTAACAAATCGAGAGGATGAATTGGATAAAAGTGATTAGATTGGATTAACAAGAGTTAGGCAATCTAATTGACCACTTAATCAATCTAGTTGGTAAGTTTATGGAGAGAGATCTCATGCGAGACCTGATTGTTTATTTGAGAGTTTTAGAACTAATTATAATTATCTAGAACTGACACCCTGTAAACACATAAAAGGCTATATTAGCATTAGTGATAGGTAAAATTCCCTATCCCATAACTTGATTAATTCTCTTCACGGATTTCCATTATTACATTATTTGATTATTACTAGTTTGTTCATTTTAGTTTACTTTTCAATTTATTATTCAAATTTGAGTCTTAAACAAAGCACAACCTGAATTAAGTGGTACCTAAGCATAATCTCTTTGGGACAATATATACTTTTTACTATAATTAACGACTTATATACTTACATTTTTTAGCGTAAAACAAATTGGTTTTGCAATCAACATGCATCATATTTATGTCAGCCCCTAGGTTAGCCATAGTCTTATCCACCTTTAAACTCCTAATAGTACAAGGAATATAAAAAATCCATAGGTTAGCTTATTTCTTTGGTAGTTTAATCTCCTTATCAGTGCTCTCCTTGCTTAACACTTTGTCCTCTGACTTCCTTAGTTCCTCCTTGCTTAATAATTTGTCTTTCACTAATTCAACAAAGGAGAGTTTCTTCTTTATTTGTTTTAAGAGATCAAAGACCCTATTTAAATATGCTTCTAGTGACTTTCTCTATGTTGTGATAGGATATGGAATTGTAGGTTAATATTCCTTGACTCTTTTCAAGTAAAAGCTACATCCTCCTTATGAGTGACTCTCAATAGTCACTTATTTTTTGCTTCTTTTTGAATCTTCTTCTCCATTGCTCTAGTGATTGCGATTATCCTTTCCTTTGTAGTTGTTTCAATTGTGTTTGGAAAACTTCACTTCGATCTCTCTACCACTAACTTAGCAAGTTGGTCTATTGTAATTTCTAAGTTTTGTAAGGATGGGCCTATTTGCTGATGTTTTCTCCTAGATTCTTGAATGAATTCCATAATTATCTTATCCATACTAAGTTTCGTTAGTTATGATACTTATGGTTGGAATCTAAGTGGAGGGATATTTCTTTGTTGTCCCTGTTTAATCTATGAGAAGTTGGGTGGTTCCTCTAACTAGGATTATACATACTATTGTACGAATTATTTTGTGGTCTTGAAGTGTTACTCAAATAATCCATGTGTTTGGGTTGAGATGATTGACACTTTTATCTTTGGTGAACTAGCTTCCATGCTTTACATTGCATTACTCTTCCTTATAGAGCCATAGCGATTTTGTCTATCTCCATGCTTCACATTGCATCACTCTTCCTTATAGAGCCATAGTGATTTTGTCTATCTTCTTACTTAGGACCTCCACTTAACTCGCCAACTGTGCCACCACATCTACTGAGGCAAGTTTTAATCTATTTAAAACCCTTAAAATACTATGAGCACATAGGTCGTGGGTGTAGTATGTGAGGTGTAGATCACTTGAGTAGTTGTTAAACTAATATATTTTTAATTTATCTAAGGAATAAACAATTATTAAAAAGAAAACAAAAATTGCACAGAAAAGTAAACACGTGAAGAAGATTGGTTGGAATTAGAAAGTAAAATTAACACATAAGAATCAAAATGAACCCCAACAAATTCAAAATGAAATCACAAAAGGAAAATTGATCGATTAGGAGAAAAGGATTTATCCTATCATCAAATGCTAGCATGATTACTTTTAAGATAATATGGTGTCGGTCCTAGACTTTCAAAGGGTAAATTACTCTCTCAAGTTATAATCATTAAACCCTAAACCCTTAATTGAATTGTGGAATTTCAAATCTCTCAATTAACAAAAAACTAGCAATTCCAATCAAATCTTAAGCCCTCTAATAGACAATCGGTTCCTCACATGAGAACTTTCTCCATCTAAATTCCCAATTTGATTATTTACGTGTTTTATTAGAATGTTTAACTGTAACATCCGTTTTCATACAAAGGGTTAGAACCCTAGAATTTTTTGTAAATGAGAAATGGTAATGAGAGATAAGAAAAATGCATTTCATGCTTAAGCATAATATTAGCATACATACATTTGATAATTGCACATATTACAATGATTATACATGCACTCACTTGACATTTATCAAGTATAATTGACCTTAATTGATTTATAAATGTGGTTATGATGTGAATAGTGAAAATTTTGTCTTGAAAATTTATTTGGTGAGTATAATTATTGGTTTAGAATTTTTTGGGAAATTTTCGAGAATTTTTTAAAATTATAGGTATTTTTGTACTAGGAAAAATGCCAGGTGGCAAGACAATTGATTTATAGTAGTATAAATAAGTGTGAAATGGAAATTGAAATAATTGGCAAATGGTATTAGGATTTGTTGAGAACATGACATTAAAAATTGGGTGATAATTGGATTAGAAATTGGGTGACAAATGGACTAAAGGTTAAATGGTATTGAGTACCATAATTAAAGGATGTTAATTTGACTTTTCAAAGTGGTAAGTGTCATAACACATGTCATAACATCCACCAAGCAATTATCACCTTGCTTTTGACTCACCTGCTCACGCTATTCACTTTTGAAAGACCGTCTTTGTCTTTATCTTTCACGATTTGCCATATGCTCTCTTCTTCATCTATTTCATTCTTTTCACTCACGACCATCTTACTCTCACCCTCATCACGTTGATTTCTTACTATCAGTCACTTTATTTATTCAAGATCTTTGCTATCTCTTCATTTTGTTACTAAAAAACCTAATCTACCCACCACTATGTTGATGATCGTGAGAGCCATGGAAAGTTGGGGTTCATATGATTTTAAAGATTTTGGAGTTTTATTAAGTAAGTTATACTTTGTTCATGGGTAGGTGCAAATGAATTAAATATGATGAATGACTTTAGATTTGATGACCATAATCATAGAGCTTTAAATATGCTTTAACGTGGGTGTAAACATAAAGAGATTTATGTTCTAAAGTTTAGTGTGATAATGTTATTTATGAGTTGTTTAACAGAAGCATTTATGATGATTATTTAGGGATGGATTGATTGTGATAATGGTGTTTGAAGTGTGTTGGATGTTGATGAACAAATGGATACATCATGTTTTGTTTTTCTGTAAATGACAAATAAAATTTTATGAGTTGTAGGATGGATGATGTTGTGTTGAAATGGAAGTAGGAATGAAGAGGAAATAATGAGGACATAAGCTAGAAATGATAGATTAAGAAAAAGAGATGAATTAGGATGAAAGTGATGATGAAGTGTGCTGGAATATGTTAGATGGAGTGTTTTCACTAAACGTTCATATGTATTTTACCCATACCTTGATCTATACATATTCAAATAGGATGATTTTAAGTTTAGATTACACTAGAGAAAGATGGATGTATTTTTCATGCAGGAGTTGAATTTGAATCATGTCTCTAATGGTTTCAAAATTTGGCTTGAAGTTATGTACAATATATTGTCATGATGTGAGAATAGTCTGTAGTATTTTAGGTATAACTTGCAAAATACTGAACCAAGCTGCATTAAGCTGATGTTACTAGAAACTTAAGACATATGGGAACATTTGTTTAGAAGAATGTATTGCTTAAATACCTCATTTTCTTTGTCACAATGGCTATGAAAATTTTATCTGAAATCTATTTTGAGAAAAGCTGGAATGATGCTTGAATAAGGGATCATTAGGTATTTGCACGATCATTATAGAGAGGGATCATTTAGTGGTCGGACAATCCTGCACAAGCACAATCGTGCACTACTGTCTTCCTACCTTACCTCAGTGTTTTTGGATTTAATTGAGGTTTAAAAGGAACATAGATGGTTGCTAAAGTAAGTGGTTAAGTGATTGATAAGTTTAGGATGTTGATTGACATTAGAATTGAAGAATAGATTGACTTGATATGAATGTATCTCAATTTGGAAGTTATGAGTTATTAATGATGTAAAGGTGTTCTTAGAAATGCTAATATGATTGTAAGGAGATGAGTAATGTGTATCAAAAAAGTTGAATGAGAGTTTGGATATTGTGTGATCATATAATGTTAGAATAACATTGGTGAATGATCGATTGATGATATTATAATAATCAAGTGTATTGAGCTATGAGCCTTACTGCATGATTGAGTGATGAACTTAGAATAATTTTATATCATTAAGGTGTAAACATAAGTAAAAATTAGGCATATATGAGTTTTGAAGTATGGACGATCATGAGATGTGAATAAAGGAAACATACCTGTAATAGTCAAATTGAGCATGTATTATACATAACACATATACATATATGTACAATTGAATATTTTATGATGATATATGAAAGTGAATGTGTAAAGTGAAATAAAGTGACTGATTGATCTTATATGATTTGATACATTTCATTACATGAATGCATGAATAGATAATGGCAGTTGTGGCCACAGTAACCACCTAAAAAGAACTTATAACTCAAAATGTGATTGAGAGCCAAAGGCTCACTATATATAATGAGCTCGGTATCCCTAACAGATATGGGATAGTCATTAATGAGTCCGTATCCACAATGGATATGGGACAGTTGTAGACACTCGGTCACAATAACTTAATAATCGAAACTAAATCTCGAGAGCATTGCATATACAGTTGATATGTATGTTTAAATGACTGTATTGTAATATTTGAATTGTTCTAAATGTGATATATGAAATAAGTGAATAAAGTGTATTCGATGTCACATGATGAATTAATGAAGTGATGTGTTATATGTGTTGATATTTATCTACAAATTGAACATGAAATATGAACTATTTGTGTTATGTGATATAAGTGAGCCATCGGGGATGGTCTGCTCATTGAGTTCGAAAAACTCACCCAAAATTTAAAATGTTGTCTTTCAGGTTTAATGGATACTCAGCTAGACTAACTGGAGTCTAACCACCACATTCAAATAAAAGTTAGAGGTCAGTATCAGTTGGCATCTGCATCTGCATCTACATATGCTTTTTGTTTTTTTTAGTATTAAACATTGTATTCCAAAGCATTATTTATTGTGTAAATGAATTTTGCTTGTAATAACAATTTGATGAAACAAATTTTGTATTTATATTAGACCCAGATGATCACTGGAATATATGATGCCTTTACAGGTTATGACACTTATAACTGAGATTGTTCAATTATCGATTTTCTAGATATGCATGAGATATTTTTTATTTTTTGTTGAGTTGAGTATGATCGATTAACTACCCTAGCATGCCACCTTGTAAAGTATGTTCTTGAATACCGATGGTTTTTTCAGGAATATGCCCTATGAGAGTGGGGTGTTATAGAGTTGGTATCAGAGCCCAGGCTTAGTGTCTTACATGGGCGTTTTTTAAAATATATGTCAAGTTACATGCATTTTGGATATGTCATAGCAAGCAGTAGCAACCGATCCCCAGTCTGAGTCACATTTACATGAGTCACACGCATAAGCATTTGTTAAGAGTTTGAGCTGATAGAAATAGTTAGACGAATGATGATTTGTCAGAATGAGAGGAAATGAAAGTTTATGGATATTTAGAAATGAGAAATAGTATATGGTTAGATATAACATATAAATATTCAATGTATTTTTATTTGTGGATGTATCATCGAATATGACTTCAATATTGTGCTGTGATGGTATATCTTTGAATGTGAAATAGATGTGAATACATTGTCGTGGATTGATTGAGGAAAGTAGAGATATAAATATGAATGAGAAGATTTAAAATCTACAAGCCAAGTTGAAAGAAAGTAAAATTTTCTACGAACTTGGGAGGTTGAACTTGGACTTGAAATGATTGTTTGATAAATGTGATAAGAGTTATGATTTAGTGTAAGGTTATATCAGTGGAATTGACGTTAGAACTTCATGGAGGTTATGCTTCTAAAATTTTGAATTAATTGAGAACGTACGTATGTAAGATGAATAAATGATAATTGGAAGATGAGATAAATGATAGCGGTATATTTTCTCAAGGTTAAGTTGATTTGTTATTGAGAGTGCATATCTGATAATGTAATTACTTTGACAAGTGATATTATTAAGTACCTAAGTATTATATGTTTGGATATGAAATAGGAAGTGACCCATGACTTATTGAATACTCTTTAGTCATAGTTCTCATAGTTAAAATTCTAAGATGACTCAGAGTAGCGCATGAAAGAATTTGAAATGATCATTTGGGGGTAGATTGAGAGTGTAAATGATGTTACTATGTGTGATGAGTTCGAGAAAATAGAAGCAGAGCACGATCGTGGCATAGTCCCTATGATTGTGGCTAAGATTAATTGGTTATGTCATGATCGTGGGTAGGCACAAAGGTAGAAATGTTGTCTAGAATCAATTGAGATTAAGGCATCTTTGGCATAAGATATTAATTGATGACTTGTTGAAAATACATCTCTAGATAAGATGTAATGATCTAGATGAAACATGCCGAGGTATTAGAGTAAAGGAATCTACCTACTGCTTCACCGAACTTTATAATAACAAATATTTTGATCATGTAAGATATGACAGAAGTTGATCCCATTAAGATGTTATGAATAGTTAAAATTGATCTTATTAAGGTATTAAGAATGGCTGAAAAGCAATGATGAATTTAGTTGACTAATAAAGAGTATGGAAAGAGTACAGATGATTTGGAAGAGAAATCTTCTTTTAATGGAAACTTTCATTGAATTATATCATATAAGATGAATATTTCATTTTTAGGAATGAATGGCTATTGAATAAATCAAAAGTGAATATTGGATTCCCATTTTTAACTAAGACTCAAACATAAGAAGTTAAATATGCTATAAAGAGTATATTTGTTTTGTTTGATGTAAAGCAGCCTAAATACGTTATTGGGTTCTTAAATTTGAGATGACATTATTGCTATTGCTAAAGGAACTTAGGTCCATAATGTTTTCTATATTTGTATATTTAGAAGGTATAAGTTACCTTTGACTTTTGTGTTTAAATTTTTTTTAGACTTGTGAATAAATTGAAAATTGTGAAAAACTAGTAAGAATGGTCTGGCATTGGAATAAGTCAACAAGAAATCAAATGAATGGAGAAAATCATTCAAGAAAATAAGTCGATTGGGATACTGAAAATAATACGAGATAATATTACCTCATTTGAGGAATTAGTTACTTGAGGAATTAAGAGAACTAATTATAGGCTCATTGAGTTTTGGCAATATCTGTTGAGTTAACAAATGTCCCTGACAGTATATGGTATTGAAGAATAAAGTGTCCCAACTTTGCTTAGATCAATTAGTGACTATGATCATAAATGATATTTTAAGTGTATTTAAAAAGTAAAGAGAGCATTTTGAACACTTGATGTTAGTCTCACTTATCATGAATGGGAAACAATTATATGCCAAGTTCAGTAAGTGTAAAGTTGGCTTGATCAAGTAATAGGTTGAGTTATATAGTATCTGAACATGGCATATAG
>JAOQMP010000005.1:32206011-32222939 GCA_027563575.1 Erythroxylum pedicellare
ACACCAATAATAAAAATAATAATAATAATAACAACAACAACAACAACAACAATAATAATAGTAATCATCATCATCATCATCATCATCATGAAGAAGAAGAAGAAGAAGAAGAGGGAGAAAGGTTGTCTTTACTTATTCCGCAAAATTAGTTATTCTGTATGTTATTTTCTAACTAAACAAAGGAATAACTATTCATCAGTACTAAAATAACTATTCCACTCAACCAAATAGGCCATTAGAGCTTTGATACCATATTTGTAGGAAAATAAAGAGAAAAGGGTCTTTTCTATTAAACATGAAATTAAAAAAATGTGAAATTTCGATCTCATACCTCCTGTCATTGATGTTAAGAGATTCAAATGAGTGAGAGGGCTCTTCTGTGCTTTTAACAAATTCAATAAGATGGTGTATTAATAAAAATGTCAAGCTTAGGAACCCAATATCCCTTTTCACAGAATTTATATTCCTTGTTGTCTTCAATCAACAAGGAATATAACTGATAGAAGTTTGACATTTTTGTGTGGGAAGCCATTGATACAAGGGAAGAAACAATGGAAGCCCATTTAAAAAGTTTGTGGCATACATATATCCAATGGGTTCTTCTTCTATTAAATGTACTTTCTTTTAGTTGGAAGCAAGGGTTAAACATTTACAGTAGAATTGGTTGGCTAATTGACCAAGTTGGTTTTATCTAACCTTCAATATTGTGGTTGGCTAATTATTCTACAATATTGTGGTCAAATTATTGCTAGAACCTTGCTTAATAGTGTGAGCACCTGTAATCCATAAATGCTACAATATACTAAAGCTACTCGAAATTCATTGTTTTAAAATTTGATTATTGTTGGTGTCGGGCCGAACATGGGTCGGCCCGTAGTCCGACTGTTACTTCAAAAATAATTTTAAAAAAGCCCGTGGCCTGTCAACCCATAGGCTGACTATCTCGGTCCATCGGGCCACGAGTCAGGTCAGACGCGAACCAGGGCATTGACATTCCTAGCAAAATCTTAATACTTCTTATTACATAATAAAAAAAATGCAAATGAACTAATCACCTCCAGATCAGCAACTAACAATTGATGTGAAGACAACGTGGGTTTATATCCCACTTAACTCAGAAGCCAGCAGTAAATGCATGCGTAATTGATTAAGTAAACAAACATTAGCTAAAATCATTGACTTACTAATCTTAACAATAAGAAAACAATCCAGTTATACTTTGAAGAACATAATCAACAAGATGTTTGAAAACATCTTGCATAGACATTTGCTGAAGTTAATTTAGAAAAATACTTTCAATCTCAAAGTATCCATACTAAATGTGACATTTCTTATGCCTCAAATTCCAACCATACTCAATATATTTACTGATTTTTAAAGAAATTTGTCAAAATGGATATCACATTGAAATCATCTTGAATCAACAATGATGCATCAATTTGCTGAAAATCCAAATTGGCATCACTGTAATTCAGAAAAATCCTGTTTGTGATCTGTTTTCTACTTTACAATTGTAATATATTATTGTTACTAAAATTCTTTCTCAAGTAATGCACAATTTATTGATTTTTCAATAAAATATATTAGACTTGAGAAGTGTATTGAATTTGACTATTATTGAATGCCAATTATTTTAATACTAAATAACTTTGCAATGTGATGTTCCTATTGCACACCCACGAAGGGTAAAGATAAATTCCTATCAAAGGCTTGGAATTTATGTTAGACTTAATTCCTCGTCTATAATCTGATATTTGAAACTCACAACGAGAAGTTTCACAAGGTTCGAGGATTCTCATCTTCAAGAATTCAATTCCCAACATCAGAGGGAGAAAAGAAATTGGTTGAAGAACAATGTCAAAGCCACTCAATTTTGACGTGCAGAATCACAATTACTAACGCTTAAAAACACGTTGTTAACAAGTAATGGATCATTCCAATTCATTCTTTACAAATCTATATGACAGAAATGATAGTTAATGTCCTCAAAACCTTTGAATCTAGTGAAGACAATCATCACACAAGTTATTTAGTGTGGAAATTTCACAAAATCATGCTCATCTCACAAGCTCTTCCTTTAGGGATGCAGTAAACTGAAATGTTTTGCACTTAAAAGGGACCTTCAGCTACGAAAATTTTACTCAATTCCTACATTTTTCTTGCCTAGCTGGTAAAATATCAGGTCATCACGCTGTCATATGAGATCAACAACCAGCAGCTTTCAGAAAGTGATCATACGGACTTGATGCTGGTAGCCTTAAAAAGTTAGGATGATGTTGAAACTCAGTTGCACACTGCTTTGGAACAGAGACAGCTGGTGGTCTTTGTGAATTCCCATCATTCTTCTGGTCGAGGGAAGGATTGCCAACCTGCATTTTCACTGTGGTTAGGTAAAGGCGTTTGATACAATAAAGAGGACTTCAAGCCCTTGTGTAAGATAACCGATCCCCTATGCAATAAATGCATTCAAAATAAAACGTAAATGGACAAGTAGAGAAATTCTTCTGGATGACACTGCTAGATTCCAGATGAACATTGAGAATCAAAAATCACCTTCTGAACCTCATCACTGTGATTCTTCAAAGAGAAGTTAACCAAACTCTCTTGTCTCATTTGGGGACTCATTACATGAGACATCTTCTGCTGCTTTCCCACTCGAAGTGTCTCACACTGAAGAGCCATTTCCTTGTAAGGCACATTTGGAGCAGTCACAGACATTCTTCCAACTTGAACCGTGTCTATTACCTACCCCGCAAAGAATGCTGTTACTGTTATGTTTTTTCAAGCTTTTTGCATCCTGTTAGATAATTGGAACTTGATAGCTCAAAAGATTAAAAATTTTCCCAAACTCAGGCATGTGATATGTCACCAAGGCGTTAAGATAAACGGCAACTAGCAACATGGATTGATAAGGTAACATACTGATTCTATGAGCTGATTGACGCTAAGAAGGTCAGAGCTGTGGGAAACCAACTCCATTTGTGGGTTGGTTTGGCTTTCAGATGAATCTTGAAAATTTTCATCAATTGTGAATCCCATAGCTCCCTGCATAACCACCAGAATCATAATTTATGCAATTCAAGCAAAAATGATTTTAGAAAGACAGAAAGAATGTTATGTGATTACCCCTGTACGAGACTCATCTTTCCAATCGACCTTACTTCTTTTGATCGGTTTATCTGTAAACAGCTGTGCTTCAAATCCACATCCATCTTCTGGTGAGAATTCAGCAAGGAGTTGGTCCCTCAAATTTGATGATTTAGACTGCAGAGAAGATTTCACCATTCTAACGTTACTACATCATCATACTTAAGGCATGACCATTCAAACTAAATTCATTATTGCCAAAGAACATTTAAGACAGAATCTTACATCTGTCAAATTGTCCAAACTCTTCAAAATTTCTGCTGCAAGGAACTCATTGCTTTGGTATCCACTGATGTCTATCTGAGACAGAGATTTCAAAGCATCATTATCATCGGCCTTAGATCCATATGCTTCTTTGGAAAAACCAGAAGTATCAACTGCCTGCAACTTGCAATCTTCAACCAATTGTAAAAATGGATCAACCTGATCCAAAAATAAAATTTTATTAGAACCAAGTATAAGGGGGGTCAGATGCAGCCAAAAGAAATTTCAATACTCTTAAAAGATGTTTTAATAGGTGAAGTGATAAACAGTGCACACAAAGTTAATAGCATTAATCAATGTACCGCTTTCGCCGTGAGCATATCTTTGGCAAAATAAACAAGTGAAACAATATGAAATGCTTTTGATGAAAAGAGAATCATTGAAGTTGCCAAGGTAAACAACGATCTACGTCTTGCTGGTGGGAGAGGTCCTGCACAAACAGTAGTCACATGCTTGAATGTGAGAAGTAGCATCCCACTATGCAGGAGCTACTAACTGATTCCATCCAATCACATGATCTTTGAAAATGAAATTACAAGAATAGACCAAATAGAACATGAGAAGTTCTCTGTCTAGTTCATCAAACTGGTTTAAGGCCTGATGTCGCTTTTAAGACCACCTTCCAATATATCATCTGTCCAATCAGACTAGAGATTTGGTATTAGAATTACAAAGTTGTAGTAGATTAATAAGTCACCTCCTTTATTAAGAGCCATGTTCCTCAGGGAAAAAGCAAGCTGAAAACTTTGGGTTAAAGCTTCATGACTGGAATTCTGCAAGGAAAAGTTGAAGATGAAATGAAAGAAAATAACTCCTTAATCATGGAGGAGCAAAGATATAGCCAAGTCAAGTACTGCAAAACCATTGAGACCAGTGGCGTCTAGGCTTATCAAAGAATAAAGTTGGGGAGAAACTTGCATAAAGTGGACAGCACTTAATTTATAGTAGCCAGCTAAGTTAAGAGCTCTAATACAGCAAACTACGGCTATGATAACTCATCATTAGCAGCAGATGCAAACCAAAGGAACATATTTCTAAAAGAATCTTCAGCAAATGAAAAATTATTGTGATAGGAACAAGCCCTTTCTCACAATCTTCAAATGCATGTCAGAATAATTACAAATGATAAAACAATTATAGCCATCAAATTAAAACAACAATATGTTGAAGATTAGCTGCTACCTCCAACCGACGATAATCCAATAATTACCTTGCCTCGAGAAAACAGCAGGACTAGACTAAATGTATGAGCAATGGCTTCATAGTTTTGAGGCAAATTTGCAGGCGAGATGGATTGTGCCCAAATTGATGAAAGCAAGACACTAATCTGGCAGCTACTCAACCGTAGAGAACCAGCCTCCTGATTGAAAACATAGAGAAATGGTAAGTAAACTATATGACCAAACATGGTGAAGCAGCTTATCTATGACTTTGAAATGTACAGCACTACATTGGCTACTAGAGCTTGAAAGGACCAAGAAGTTGTCTTTTAGAAAGTTGAATAGAAATGATTAAACTTTTGAAACAATGAGTTTTGAGATTCTCCAATGACCAAATGCAAATCAATTGACCTAGCAATCACTTTTATTTTACACAATAAGCAACTATGGTCAACTGAGCATGGGTCAACCGATTGAGTTACAAGTTTGCTTTTTTCCCAATATCTATGGTTGGTCAACTGAACATGGGTTGATTGAGCCAAGTGTTTTAATTATAGACTGAGAAGAGGTGACAGTCAACCAATCATAGATTGGCTGACTGAAATACATTTATAACACACACTAACAGCTAGTTTTTAGTGAATTTAATGCATGGATTTTGTGTCTAATGGTCATTTATACCATTTAAAATTAGACTTCAGTAGCTAATTTTTTAGTTCAAAATAAGTAAACAAGTAATTTGAATGTGAGTTCATTGCAAAACCCTCCAAAAGTAAAGTTTTGGGATTGAGTAGGTAGGGATACGCTTATAAGGATTGGCTAAAGAGCAATTTTATACACTGATCAACAAGCTAGCTTGAATGTGTCGGGAAAGTGTTGTCAATGATATAATTGATTATCTTGTACCCCAAATTCCTAGGATACTACTGTTGTAGTATCTAACTATAAATATTCTTTAGAATTGAATTTTTTCCTCAAATTAGATCCTACAAGTGATCTTAATACATCCTATAAATAAGGATCTTCTACTTATTATTTCGCAAGATAATAGGAAGTTATTCAGCCACCCTAATTTTCTTGTATCAACACAGAGGATATAGACCAAGTTGAATAGGTACTAGAAGTACCTAAACATAATTTAACTACTATGTGATGCTTAGGAAGTAAAAGGAAATTATATTTTGGAAAATTAGAAAGGTGATAAAATTGCCAGCACTTACTGAATCTTTATTTGTATTGCTTGTTCTTTTTTCTTCTGTTGTTGAGGATAGCATAGGATTGTTGGAATTGTACACTCGACTGTAAGAAGACTTCAATTTATTAAGCATCCCGTTACTGTTTTTTTCATTATCAAGAACAATATTATCTAGTCAACAGTTCAAAATGGACCATCTTTGTTATCGCTAAAACTTTTCTTTGGTGTGTATGAAACATTTGTATATGGTTAAAAGAACATATTATTCAATTACAAGTGAATATTAAAAAGAGTCAAGAACTTAATAAAGGTTACCTGTTTAGAATTTAACATTTAAGTGTGAGTGAATATCATAACAACAGACAAGGACTTTGATTATAGATTGCCTGTTAGGACTTCATATTCGACCACAAGTGAATATCATAAAAAAAGCCAACAATTTAGTTCAAGGTTTCTGGTTATAATTTAACATGCAACCATAAGCGAATGTCATTACAACACACTAAAAACTAATCAGTACTCACCAGTAAACATCCAGTTAAACTAGTCTGTTAACTAGTGGTAATCATTACATACAAAAGACTCAACAAGGTTGTACATCATGAAAATTATCAAAAAAGTAACAAGTCATCAACAATCTAATTATTAACAAACCTGTCAACAACATCATTAATTTTCTTCTGCATTATTGCTCCCTTTCTAGGTACTTTCGTCTACACAACACTTGTAGACAAGAACCAAAACATCACAAGTCATCACCAACATTAGTTACAAAGAATGATTACAAATGGTGTGATTACAATGCCTTGTCTAATTTGGTTCTGTATATTTGGGATGAAAGAAATGGAATCATTTTCTGAAAAAAGAAAAGGAGTTGTGACCAATTCATCAAAGAGCTAGTAAATGCCATTAGACTTCATATAATTATCTTTTGTGACAAGCTATGTTTATATTTAACATTTATTAATATATGGAGCAGTAGTCAGTGTTATTTTTGCAAATTTTGGGATGCTTAAGTAGCTTAGTAGACTCTTTTTTCTAAATTCTCATCACTAAAGTACTGGTAAAGTTAGCTTTTCTTTCAACCTTTTATGTGAAAATTCAATTCCATTTAAAAAAAGAGTTAGTAACTTGCTTTGGTTAGAGAAAGCCACACCATCCTCATTCAAAAGGGAGGAATGATCTGTGTCCACTCTAGTTTAATAGCAGAAGATGATTGACATCTTTTCTTTCCATCAACACAATATAATCTAACGACAATCTTTTACATGGATAGATAAATTAGTCTGCACATTTCAAATGCCTCCTCATTCTTTAAACACTATAAGAGGTTAATATTATACACTTTTTGATCCATACCATATTGTTTTGGAAAATTGAAAACTTTTAGGACATTATAAAAAAAGTATATAAATGTTAGGTAGTTTTGGGTAGCAAGATTTTAACTTTATAAAATCCTATAACTTTGAAATTCCAAATTGATGTAGCAAGATTTTAACAACTAAACCAAAAATTATTAAGACTAAAACACAATTGCAAACAACCTAAATGTTTTAGCTTGAGGTAAAAATATAGTAAAAAGGCTTTATATACATGCAAAACAATAGGAAAATGTAGACATTGAATCACAGAAGCAAGTAAATCAAAAGCAAAAGGAAACATTAATGCCAAGACTATGGGACTCCAAAACCTGCAGAACATTATGCCAATAACATGTTATAATACATATGAACAAAGGGATGATGTAGTGTAGTAAGCATGACTAGAAAAAAAATTACCAAAGGGAAATGTTGAAAAAACTTAACCTATATATATAAAGGCTAAAACTTAAACTATTTTTTTTAAATTGGCTAAACCTCAAAATTTAATGGAAAAGAAAATTGTTTCTCAAATTTAGAGCCATAAGCATTATTTTTATGGATAATAACACTACACACCATAATGTTTAAGCTTTTTTTTGTTATTCACTAATGTTCAAAAATTACCATTTACTCCTAAAGGTTGATTTTTGTTTCACTTATATCCTTAGACTCATTTTCCATTAGAAAGTTAATAAAGAATAGGAAAATGATATGTATAGGAATATCAAGTCTTACATGGCATAACACCTATCATATTTGTACCATATAACATACAAAAAAGTGTGGTATAGCCAAACCATATAACATTATATGTGATGCAACATCACGTTAATCATATACATGATGCCCGCAAAAAGAGAAAAGAAAAAATAAACATGTTTTTATGTATGTATGAATTATTCTTATGCCTTTAGAAGAGAACGGAAAGAATCATTATATATATATGAAATAAATCTTAAATACCCATATTCTTATACATTTGCAAATAAGGATTTTGGTTTAGGATTTTTATTAGGGCACCAATTTAGGAATTTTCAATTTAGGGTTTTCTATTATGGTTTTCAATTAGGGGCTTCATGTCGATGTTTTCCAATAAAGGGCTTTTAATGAGGGGTTTTCAAAATGAGTTTGCAGTCTAGAGTTTTTTGTTATAGTATTCAATTAGGCTTCAATATAAGGTTTTCAATGAGGGTTCACTAGGGTTTCAATTTCTTGTTTTTAGCTATTGTTTTTACAGATTGTACTAAAATACAAAGTAAGAGACAATCATCTATCTCTTCATTAATCCATATAGAAGGCAATAGACTGCCATTATGCTAATTTAGATTTCTATTTACTTTATATTGACAATAATTTGACTTACAATTTGTCTTAAAATGTGTTTGTATAACTATCCACCAAAGATGGTGTTGTTGGGCTAATTTGACAACTGTGAGAACTATTGTCTTAGAGTCTAGGTGACTTAATTCCTGCTTGTATGCTTAATTTTATGATATTTTAGATTGTTTTACATTATATATTAATAGTTAAAGTTTAATTTGTGGGTTGCTTGTAAACTACAATCAATTTATTTCCGTAAAATAATGACTAACTTAGTTTTTGCTTTTTTGAACATAATATTATATTATTATGATGAATAACTCAATTTGTGTGTAATTTAAGATCATGTCATCACATTTTGGACTGTTCTTCATTACATTATTTGGTTTTCTTTTTTTTCTTATTAGGACATTATAATCATTACTCAACAGTTCAAGACAACTAGATCTAGTCAGTGTTTTCGGGTTGGTCTGCTAGACTGTTCTTGGTTGGTTGGTTTGAAAAAACTTATCAAACTCGAGTTCGAGCCTAAATCTAAGGTGGATATTTCCATGCTCAAGAAAAATGATTATATTTCATGCTTTCCTTAAAACAATGTGTCAAAAGGGGAGTTTGGAGTGAGTTCCTTATTGGTGTCACCAATATGTTCTTGAACATGTTCTTCACCCATAGGCTCTTCAAAACTAACTGTTTTATAATTCTTACGAGTTGATTGCCATGTTTGGCCGAGGACAACTTGTATACATATATGATTTGACTGCACCTTCAATGAGGTTAAGATTGTCATCAAAATTCATAATTTATATCACCTCAAGTAGCTCTGAAAATGCATCCACAGCTTATCACTTACTTAACTATATTATTTACATCATATGCAGATCCTATATTTTCATTTTCCCCATTGTCCATTTAGCTCGAAGCTTTAGCTTTCAAATTGATTCATTCTACCTGTTAACAAGGGCCTTCCCAACAGTGGAGCAATTTCTATTATTTTCGAAAGCAGAATATAAGGTTTGTTTTGTACCATATTATAATTTCTTTGAAGTTTATACAATGAGTACTATAAACTGAAAATAGGGACTGCTGCAACTTTGAATTGACACTGAAAATAAAAAGTACAATGAAAGTAAATGAAACATCTAGGGATTTGAAACAAACACATAAATCAAGTGAACAGTCAAATGCATTTGGTTTTTAATAACTTCTTCTCATTGTTAAATTGCTGATAAATGACTACAAACAATGAAACTCTTTTGCAAACATATATGGAGAGACAAGGAGCTTAGTTCACTTACAAACAAGGATTCACTAAAAAGGAAAAGAAAAAGAAATCAAAGTACAGAGGAGAGTAGACACATTATTTGTATCTGTTAACTATCCTAACTTCTGTTGAGTATGCCATTGTGTCCATTCTCTATGCTTTTACATATATAGATGCCCTCATGCTACTGTCTGAATCAAAATAACTCTGTTGGTATATCAAATTAATTAAAAGGAAGTAAACAATGAAATTATTCACCTGACTTGCTTTGTTAGCTATTTGATTCTTTAATCTATAATGTTACTGAACCATTGTTTTTTTCATTTTGATAAAAGTTAACTTTTTTCTTCTCAATACTCAACCAAGTCTCACTAGAAAAACATAATGAGCTTACATAATGAGATTTGGATTTATGTTTATTTGCATAGAACATTGATTGTCCCCCACCGAAAGAGATCTTAACCTTCCTTCTTTGGGGAGGAGAAATAAGAATTTTGAATCATTTATTAATTGAGAGCATGTCAGTTTTGCTGTTTTCTTTAAATATGGTTGATGCATATTACTTTGAAATCTATTGTCAAATTGAATGCAGATGATTCACATGGGACCTGGTCTACCTAAGAAGAAGAATAAGGCTGCACCAAGCAACTTAGTACCAACACAACTGCAGTTGCGATACTGTCAACTTCTTAAAAGTGTAGCTAATGAGTCATCTACTCATACACAGCCATAAGATCACACATCTTCACCTTGTGAGCTTACTCCAACACCAAGAGATGTCACATCTATGGCTATTACTCATCCTAATGATAAGTATGAACAAATTTTGAATATACAACGCAATATTAGTTCTCCATCAACATCTCAAAAGATGCCTCCAACTTCTAATTATCATGCACCAGTAAAGTAGACTATTCTTCCCACTGTGGGCTCTTCTTCTGGAAGCACTACTGGTATGATCTTTCATATCACATTGGTGAAATTTATTAAGTTCAATTATTTTGCTTATCCAACCAATTAAGAATATGTTATATGCTAATTATAAATTATTCCTTCGTTATTTTAGGATCTACGACTGATCCAAAAAAAACAAGGGGTCTCATAAAAGGATACAGATTGGCAAAGATTAATAAGGCGATAGGTAAGAGATTGGAGATAGAGATCTCCCCTGCTAAAGGACAACCAACTAACTCCATACAGTCTGCCAAATTATCGAGTGAGATTGGTGTAGTATCCTGAACTTGATTACCTGTAAGAACAAAATGGAAAAAAATACTAATGAGAAGTTAGACATTGCATTTGATAAGTTAGACGTAAGTATCATAAAACTATCTAATTTGTATATGTTTTCCATATGCCTAAAGCTTTGACCAATAATTTATAATTTTTTGCAGCAAAAGTTGGAAGTCAAGGGAATGACGACTGGCAACGAAGTACATGCTACTGTGAAGAAGTTTCTTGCTTTAAGGTCTAAAGATCAAAGAATTCATTTAAAAAAGCATTTTACTAAGCACGAAAAGGATGTTAAGTCGTATAATGTCACAGTGGCGGAATGGATGGATTTATGCGAATATTATGAGCAATTAGCTACAAAGGTTAGTTTATTTGGTCAAAAAATTTAATTTCACAACTTTTTTGATAATTGACTATATTTTAGTATTTATGAATTGTGATTTACAGATGTTATAATAGATTTTTGTTATGTGTACGATTAGGAAAAAAGTCAAAAAGTCAAATTGGCTAGGAGTCAGGTCAAATGTTGACCAAACTCTAGCTCCAAGGCCTTTGTAGCAATATGACATGAGATTGTGAGTTATTATCTTTTTAATTATATTTTTCTTTGATTCACATTTCAAAATTTATAATAAATATTACTAGTAATATATTTATATACAATAGAGTGACAGACATAGAGAAGAGTGTGACTGAATGAAACTATGGTATCACACTCATTATGATGAAAGTAAAGGTCAATAGACAACTACCGAATGTAGGAAAAAATGGGTAAGTACATAGTTCATTTACAAATATTTCTTAAATAAGATTGTGTATGTAATTAGTTCTTACTTTTTCAGGAATTAATGTGTAAGGAATTGACACATTTAATAGAACAAGGTCATCCAATGACAGTGGATGAAGTGTGCGACAAAGTCTTGGGTACTAGATCAGATTACGTTGTTAGCATGAAAATTGAGCCTCGACCATAAGGGAAGATTTCGGTCAGAAAGAAACTTCTAGATGAACTAGAGGAGTCTAAGACGGTTAATCAGGGGTTACAGTCTCAAGTCGATAAATTAACTACAAAAGTTGAACAAATGTAGGATCGATTAATTACCGAAGTTGAACAACAAAAAAAAGTCTTAGAACTTTTATGTGCTACACATAATATTCGTTTAGATTAGATATGTACTTATATTAATATATTAAACATTTATGACTTGTTGTTTATATTAATTACTGTATTATGACATATTTGGAAATTGCAATTAAACAATAAATTGTCTGCACGTATTAAATTCTTATTATACATGAGTAATTATTAAAATTAATGATATACTCAAAAAATTCAAGAATTATTAAATAAATAAAATTCTTAAATAATATTGAATAGTTATTAAATAAATAAGATTTAAAAAATTTTTATTTAAAAAAAATTATTAAAATAGTAATATAATTAAATAAAAATATCTTCAAAAAATTGAAACAAAATAACAGAAAAATACTTATTAAAATTGAAAATTTATTAAATTAAAATTAATTTGGAAATATGAAAAAAATTAAAAAAATAATTTTTAAAATTGAAAAATAATCAAATTAAAATTAATTTTGGATAAATGAAAATAAATAATTATTAAAATTGAAAAATAATTAAATTAAAATTGTTTTCGAAAATTAAAAAAAGAAATTAACTACATTCGCGACGTTTAAACGTCGTATAATGTTACACATTCTGCGACATTTTCTAAATGTTGCAGATTGTTGAGTTTTTGCGACGTTTTTCTGAAAACATCGTGGATTTTGTAGTTTTCTACAACATTTTTTAAACATCACGGATTGGTGATTTCTATGACGTTTCTAAGAAACGTCACAAAATAGTTACATTCCGTGACGTTTTCTTAAAACATTGCAGAAAGTTAAAGGTTTTAGTGACATTTTTTTAAACGTCGCAGATTGTCGATGTTTTCTGCGACGTTTTACATAAAACGTCGCAAAAAGCTTTTGCTTACACCATATTTCGCGACATTTTTAAAATATCATAAATTGTATTCTGCGACATTTTTGGACATTCTGTGACATTTTAAAAACGTGCAAAAGGCCTTATTTTCTTGTAGTGTGTTAGTTCAGAAATGTATATCAGCATCATTACCAACATTGTATGATATGAGGCTATTGATCTTGTCCCTTATTCTACCCAGAAAAATGATAAAGGAGGAAGCATTTTGTGAGATTTTAAAGTTCCATATATTGGAGCCTTTAAAATAGTAGGAATGGATCCATTGGACTCATAAGCATTGCTTGTCTCTCAAGAGCTTATAAACTATCTTAAGTAACATTGAAGTGTTAGCTAGTTTCATTTGAATGAAGCCTAAACCACCTTTACTTCTAAAAAGTAGACCTCAGTTCATTTAACTCTTAACAAGGAGTATTTGTCCTCTTACCTATACCATTAAAATCGCCTTAGCAATTTGTTAATAGTCTTTGAAACCCCAGTAGGAAGCACAAGGTGAGACATCCAGTAGATATCAAATGAGATTAAAATTGATGAAATCAGTTGAGCCCTACCAGCTATGGAAAGAGATTTGGAGCCCAAATTGTGAATTATATTCTCAATTACCTCTATGTGGGGCTTATAAATAGAATTGGCTAGTTTGGAAGAAAAAATTTGGACTCCAAGATACGTGATTGGCAAGTTTTGGAGTTGGAAGCTTGTTATAGATGAGATACAATTAGCTTGGGTTGTATAACTAGCAGATAGAATGAAGGCACTCTTCCTACTATTGGTTTGTAATCCTGGTGGCTTGGGAAAAACATTCAATGTAGTTGTAAGAGAGATTACCATTGCAAATAATATAATATCTTTATCAAAATTCAAACTTAAGAAGTCGTGTCTCTTGCACCTAGAATGCTAATTACAGTTTTTTTAATCCTCATCTCTCTTTAATAGCTTAATAAACACTTCTATTCCCACAGCAAAAAGATAAGGAGATATTGGATCTCCTTATCTTAACCTTCTACCCCCTCTTATGATTCTTAATGGTTCACCATTTATAATAATGTTGAAAGACATAGTAGTGATGCATTGCTCCACCAGCTTAATGAATCCTACAGGAAATCCATAACCTTTTCATGTTTTAAGAATGAAAAGTTATAAGCCTTAAGAAAATCAATTTGAAAATGCAATTTTCTTACAAATCTTCCTGGTGTAATTCTTTAATTCTTGTACCGACGTGACGTTGTCACTTATCAATCTTTCAGTGATGTATACACCTTGCTGCATGTCAATATGGTTTGGAAGCACCTGCTTAAATCTCCCCGCTAAAACCTTGGCAATGATTTTATAAATTAAGTTCCAGTAAGCTATCGGACAATATTCCTACAATGATTTGGGATCCTTAACCTTAACCAAACAAATGAAATTTATCTTTAATTATTTTAATAACTTCCTATTGAGAAATAATTTATTAACTTCCAGTATAAAATTGCCAATAAAAGGCAATGTCTTCTAAAAGTTCATTTTAAGACCATTAGGCCTAAGGGCCTTAAAGGGATTAAGGGATTTCATAATGCTTTCAATTTCTTCTTTAGTAACAAGCTTAAAAATCACTATCCTCCTAGATAGTAAGCCTGTCTTAGACAATATTAGTAATTAAGATAGAAGAAGAGTTGCTATTAATAAAGGTACAAAGAACTTTAGTGAAATAGTTAAAGGACTTATTTTAAAGATTAACTTGTGAAGTAATACATAAGTTTTTCTTTTGCAAAGAGATTATCATATTGGATGATCTTTATTTTTGAAAAAATAAATTGTATTAATTGCTAAATAATGGAAAATAAAACATGGCAAGCAAATATTAAGGGGTATACCCTTTACACTTCTTACATAGATTTGTAAGGAATAAAAACCCTCATAGAAATCAAGAGGTAATAGGGCACACATATATGAGCTCATTTATTCAATGGAAATGAGATATCATTTGGACAATTTTAGATGAGGTTCTATGTAACATCCCGTTCCCATACAAAGGGTTAGAGCTCTAGATTTTGGTAATGGAGAAAACAGCAATAAGAGAGTAAAAAAAAATGCATTTCATGCTCATGCATAATGTTAGCACACATACATGTAAATTTGAATTTTTGCACACATCAAAATGACTATGCATGCATTCATTAACAATTGTCGGGTATAATTGATCAATAAATGTGATTATAACTGGAATTGTGAATTATTTATATTGAAAATTGGTTTTTGAGAGTATAAGTATTGATTTAGAATTTTTGGTGAAAAATGAAAATTTTCTAGAATTTAAGGGTATTTTTGGACCAAGAAAAATGCCAAGTGGCAAAACTATTAATAAATGGTAGTAAAAGTTACTGTCCAATGGCAATGGAAATTTTGATAAGTGACTTTAGTATTTATTCACGAGTGTCATTGAAAATTAGGAGACAATTAGAGTAGGAATTGGAATTGAGTGGGCTGGTTAAATAAAAGAATTTAGTTTAAAGCTTTTAAAAATTTGGTCATATAGATTCTCCTTATTTGGTCTCTCACGATGCTTTTAATTGAAAGACCACTAGTGGGTCTTGCATTTTGGCTTTTTTCTTCTTCATTTCGTGGCTCTCTCTCTCTCTACTTCTTCTCCATTTTCATTGCCCTAATTACTCTCACCTTCACCTATATTGAAGCTAGCTCTCCCAACTCTTACTTTCCCTTTCATTCTCACCATAAACCTATCCCTACCACCTTTGGAAGATGATGATCGTGGGTTGTTGGTGGAGTTAGGGATTCTTGGTAATCTTGAGAATGTTTGAAGAGGTGGAAGCTAAAACAAGTAAGTTAGGCTTTAATCATTATGGCCATGGTTAAATGAAGCATTTATGATGATTGCTAAAGGATAAATGACATAAAATGGTGTTTTGGGTTTGGTGAACGTAAATGATGAATAGATGATGTAAATGTCTTGTTTTTGTAATTGATAATGATCATTAACGACCCATAAATTGTTATAGAGATATTTTTGAGGTAGAATGGTCATTATAATGGTGTTTGGATGAGTAAATTGAATTAATGAATGAATGAATGAACATGTTGATGTTCTGTTTTTAGGTTAATGATCAAATATAGATTTTGAATGGGTTTTTAAATGTTATTGAGTTTAAATGGAGTAGAGAATGAAGAGTAAATGGGGTATAAAGGATGATCTTTGTATAAGATGAGTTAGGTATAAGTTGTTAGATGTGAAAAATCTAGAAAATGGGAAGAGAGTGCTAGACTGCGTACGTTTCTGTGAAAGTTCGCCGCAGTAAACTCCTGACTTCACCACGACGACTTGAAGTTTAGCTAGGATTTCTTTCGGGTAAAGTTCACCGCAACCATCTTTAGGTTTCGCTGCGGCAAACTTGTGAATATTATGCGAGAATTTCTCTCTGGAGGAGTTCGCCGCGGCAAACTTCTCTCTACACTGAACATGTTTCGGTATTGTAGGTATAAATTTTTATATAGTTATCCAAATGAGATGATTTTTTATTTTGAGTAAACTAGAGACATAGGGATACAAACTACCTGAAGACATAGAGTTTTAATTCAGTCTCTAAAAATTTCAATTTTTGCATAGAAGCTGAGTGTAGGGCACTGTTCCAGTACAAGAACAGTCTGAAAATAATTGGAGTATAACTTTCACAATAATGAACTAAATTGACTAATCTTAGTGTCATTAGAGACTTAAGACAATGAGGAACATTATTTTACGAGAAACTATTGCCAAATTACTTCGTTTGCATTGTCTACTTAATAGTGGAAAATAGACCCGAAGGTTTGGAAATTTGGTGAAATTTATAAGAAGAAAGGAAAGTTTGGATAATGTGTGACCTTGTATTGTTGGAATAACATTAGTGAATGAATTGTTGACATAAAAGTACCAAAGGTATGAGTTTGTTAGGGAATAAAGATATTCATATGATTGAAGTTGTGATTCAAAGGAGAGGAGTAATGGATATCCATT
>JAOQMP010000005.1:32239104-32258819 GCA_027563575.1 Erythroxylum pedicellare
ATCTCCACCATCATCAACTTTCATAGAGGACTAGGTTGGGTCTTTTAGTGAGAATGAAGGAGATAGCAAGGTGGAAGAGTAGCATGAAAGATGAGATTTGAAGTGTTAAAACTCATGAAGAAGGGAGGGAGAAGAGAGCTACGAAAATAGAGAGAAACCAAATAAAACACCAATGGCTTTTTAAGAGAGAGAGCATCGTGAATGATAAAACCAAAAGGGGGGAAGCTTTTAATTAAAAGCTCATGACTTAAAACATTTTTGGGGTAAGTGACAAGTGTCCCATTTCTAAAGCATTAGATTGGTTCCTTCATTTAACTAGGCAAACTAGGCCCATCAATTTCAATGTCCACTCCAATTGTTTCCCAATTTTCAATGCCACTTGTCAATAAATCCTAAAGTCATTTATCAAAATTTTCATTACCATTGGATAGTAATTTCTACTACCATTTAACAATTGTTTTGCCACTTGACAATTTTCCTAGTTCAAAAATACCCAACAATTTCTAGGAATTTCTCCAAAAATTCTGAAAGTTCTAAATCAAATTATACACTCCCCAAATCAATTTTCAACATATAAAAACCACATTTCTCAATATACTCACATTTATAAACAATTATACCCAGAAATTGTCAATGAATGCATGTACAATAATTTTTATGTGCAAAGATTCAATATTCATATGTATGTGCATATCACATAACGAATGAGCATGAAACACATTTATAATCTCTTAGTAAATCTCTCACATTTACTATTTTAGCCTTAACATGGATATCGGGATGTTACATGAAGGGCACAAATTGGATCAATTTTCATGATAACACAACTCTAGCCTATTCAAGGCAGAAGCACAACCTTTGCTAACATCACTATACTATACATAACGACAACCTTCCTAACAATCATAAAATTGGTCACTCTCATTAACCTATCCAAAAGGGAGTGACAACATCCATACAAGTTATTAAACCGTTATGACATATCTATTGTCTCATTTTTTATGAGATTATTTAAACTTCCTTTCCTTTTCCTCTCCCATAATAGCTACTCTTTAGCATCTTTCTGTTCTTTTTCTTCCATATATTTTGATATAGTTCATCAGAACTTTGGCTTTGAACTGAACCCATCTTCCATTTAGTTGTCTATTTCAAAATTTTGTTATGGTTTTTGGTGCCAAACTCAGCTACCCATTTGCTCAATCTTAGTTCTAGATCGGTTTTCACTACGGTCTGTTCATTTATCAAGTGCCAGTCACACAAAGCTCTCATTTTCTATACTATTATAGTGTTTGGGCATCAGAGAATGCATTCGGTTCTTACGATTGACAAGAAACTAGTGGGTTTATCATGTAACTGGCCGATTTTTATTCATAATGGTTAATAGTAAAAATCGAATCAGAAGCTAGTTTGGTTTGTTTTAACCTAGTCAAATCGGCCAGTTCATTTTGATTTTTACATCCTTGATAAATATATAAACCAAAGGAAGTTTAGAATGAAGAGCATAGAGGATGAAGTTGAACTATAAAAGAGTGTGACATCATTTACATTAGAGGATGGAATGTTGTTAGATGATTTGAAGGAGTCACTGGGAAAAGATGACATCATTCATATTAGGGATAAATTAAGACAATGAAAATTATAATATTTTTATTGGCCCTTACTTAATGGCTAGTTTATTCATTATATTGATTATAAATTGGTAAAGAAATTGGTTAATGTATTATCTAATAATTTCTCTCTCCTATTTACCTTCTTCTTCTTTATTCTCTAGAAGTCTCAATTTTGTGCAAGATTAAGATTTTTAAACACTAAAGAAAAGAATGTATTAATTGGCATCAAAGCTCACAATCCTTAAAGAAATGATAGAGGGAACACACTCATAGATATTGGCGTGCCTTAAGGCTGAAAATGAAATATGAGAGAGCTTTGTAAGAATTCAAGGAGTGGACGATACAATTCCACCAATAAACTAATCATAGAGGGTAAGAATTGGATGAAGGCGATAAAAGGGTACCAAAAAATAAAATTGGAGGTCATACTATAATTATTAGTATCATAGTCCTATTAGATCATGTAAGATTGAATTTTCCATTTTTAGAGAAAAGGATTAAAAAACTAGATCTGAATAGTTCTTCAATTTAGATAGAACACTTTCAAAACTTAAGGTATGAATCACTATAATGCATATTGAAAGGGAAGCCTTGTCATGGCTTCAACTCTACATAGGAACTAGGTTATCAATGGAAGATCCCAACCAGGTGGTGTTAAAGCAGAGATTCATTGAGGATATACTTGAAGATCATGCTAAGGAAACTCATGTAGGAAGGGTTTGTGAAAGAGTATTATCCAAGATTTAATTTTTTATCACATAAATTGATGATGCCTCAGTCTTATCTTGCGAGCTTATTTTTAAAGGGATTAAAATTGCAAATTGACTATCCATTCAAGATATAGGCTTCCATAAAATTCCTACAAGTTGATGACTTAGCTAATAAGTAAGAAATGGTGGCACATATGTGTTATGAATATGAACGAAGTAATTATAGGAGTTTCGAAGCAATAGCGGGGTCACTTTAAAGGCAAAGTAATTATTTGGGTATTCTACCTAAACCTCCACCTATGTGTAATAATAAACACAATGAGTAAACAAGAATCACCAAGATCACTAGTAATAAAGAGCTAAATGAGAAGAGAGACAAGGATCTTTGCTTTTTGTATGATAAGAAGTATAATTTGGGGAATAAATCTAATAGGCGAATGATGCACATGTATACAGTTAAAGATGGAAATGATGAAAAATAGTAATAGATGCTTTAAAAGGTTGACCAACCTATGATTTCCTTACAAGAAATGATAATTATGATTTCTTATATATCTCAATAGATGAAGGTATTGAGAAAATATAAAGAAAGAGGTATACATATATTACTCATAGTAACAATGCTCACAACTTTATAGATAAAAGTTATTAAATAAGGGAGGTATATAATTTAGGAGATAGAACTAGTATCAATCTTATTTGGTGGTGATTTACAAATCAAATGTTAGGAGGAGTTTAAAGTGGATTATGAGCTACCACTAATCCAAGATTGATATTTTGATTATTGATATGGGATGAAATGATATACTATTAGGTACAAAATGTGTATCGAAATTGAGCAATATTGTACGCAATTAAAGGATTGAAATAAAAAGATGGTAGAATTAAACAGTGGCAAGTACAAGGGCTCTCTAAAAGTTACTACCAGGGGAATGGGTCAGCATATGAAAGGAATGAAAGGGATATGCCTAGTTTTTATTGTTACAATAAGATAAACACATTTAATAGCAGGGTGCAACACAAGTCTCTTTTTCACACCATGGAAATGGATTTCATAAATAAAAAATCTCCATAGAGTACGTAAAGTATTAGAATTTGTTAGAGTACTATGAAGATATATTTAAGGAGCTTAAAGGATTATCTCCTTTACGGCTTTAAGACAATCAAATTAAATTGAAAAAGAGAGTAAAGGTAACGAACGTGAGACCATATAGGTATCTTAGGGTGTAATAAGAGGCATTGCAATTACTAGGTGATGAAATGCTAAAAATAAGGGATCATTCAAGATAGTGTAAGCTCTTTTTCCTTTCCAGTGATTTTAGTCAAAAATAAGGATATTTCATGTCGGACCCCGTTTTCGGAGCCGAACTCTTGCTCTGATACCATAGTATGTTGGACCACATTTTCGGAGCCCAACTCTTTGATCATGAAACGTGAGCTTAATCCAATGGAGTTCCCTTAACCATCATCGGAGCCTAACGTTCCGGAGTCACCATAAGACATGAGCATGTTACAATGAAGAGTTATTTCCATGAACCCGTATTAGCCATCATCTCACAAGGGTGGTGTGCCCACACGAGACAATCACCAAAATCACAAATTGACATCTTCACAAAAATGGTAGCTTTAAGTCTCTATTTTAATTTTAAGCAAAAACTATCTCAATTGTAGCTCTACGGCTCAAGATATGCTTAAAAAGCTAAAGTGTGTTCATACCCCAATCATGCTCTCCCAACCAACCCCTCGCTTTCTCTCCATAAAACATGTCCAAATCAACTCCAAAAGATACCAATTTTCATGGAGGGATAGATAAAGGTGTTAGGAATCCATTGCTTTAATGATCACTTCATTTGGAGGTCGGGTGAGGAAGTTATGTCCGAAAGAATAGAACATGTTTATACCCTCAATCAATTTGTACCTATCTTGGCGCGATTACCATAACTTTGAATATAGATGTCAGATTGAGTTTGTGTTTAGACAGTTGGAAAGAAGACTTCTAGATATACAACTCTTGTGAAGGACAAAAAGTGAGATTCTGCCTCTAAAAGGGTAAAAAATTATGATTTACTGTAGTTATCCCATGTATGTCCGTTTAATAGACAGTGTCGGGCCTGGGAGCTCTTTTTCACCCAAGAAGGTCCATTTAATGGACATAAAGTCCGTCAAACGGACATGGGCAATGCTGAGGGTCATTTTTTACTAGAGAAAGTCTATTTAATGGACCTAAAGTCCGTTAAAAGGACATGGGGGTTTCCCAAAACCCCTTCAATGCTTCCTACATCCATTCTAACATCATAATTACTCATAATCTTCCCAAATCCACTTATTCTAATATAATATCACTTCTTAAACATCCAATTACCAAAATGATTTCATGAAAACTCCCAAATATCAACTCAATGATTCATCATAATCCACAGATTCTCACCATTCACCATAGCTGTCGTGTTCATACTTCCCATACAGTATCATCACTTATAAGGCTCATATCTCTTAACTCTGATATCCAAAATTTACATACTTTATAGCTTTGGAAAGCTAAAAGGATAAAATACAACTTTCCATAAGACAATTTTGTCTAATACAGCCTAGATTAATCCATTTTTTCCTCTAAATTCAAAACACAATTCTTATCCTTCCTGTCCATAATACATCTCCCTTCTATGTAGCACATTTCATATTCAAAATTTATCATCTCAAATTGATAACTTCTTCAAGTTTACATAATTCCATCTTAGCCTCATCCTTAATTAATTTACATTTCAACTAAACCTTATCCATACACAAATGCACATTTCATCTTGACGATCATCCATGCACAAATTCGCATTTCATTAACTTCATAAAATAAGACTTTTACAAAACTTTAATGGCATTTCCAAGCCACATTACATCATCAATATCAAAATCCAAATTATAAAAGATGCAAAACTCAATAATTCTCAAAATAAATTAGAAGCCTTGTTTTACATAAACTTCTCCAAAACAAACAAAACATGAAAATTCGAAGTCATGTTTTGACTTTCTTTCACTCGGTCTCTTACTCATCACCTGAGGATGGGAATAAAGGGGGTGAGCTTAAAGATCTTGGATAACATACTTATAATTGATAAACAAGCGAAAACCATTGAAATGTTTATTGCAATAGAAAATTCTTATTGAATCATAAATCACATGTTTCTCAAAATTCTCGTCATGTAATCAAATTCACAACCAACATAATTTATGCATTCTTCAACTTGTTCACAAATAATAACACATAAGCACATCGGAAATGGTTTGGGTGGATCCGTAACAGAATGTACTACACATTTCCCGTAAGGTTCCTGTGTAGTCGTGAACAGAACAAACTAACACAATCCCACATAGTGGTTTTGTGTTGTCGTAAACTTGAGGGAGTCCATGAAGGAAATTCGTGTCACTAGCGGCCAGGATGGAGAAGCCTTTAGACAAGTGCACTTGACTGACAGAACAGACCACCACAAACCCACATAACATGTCATTCATGACTTGAAAACCAATTGCCCAAATGGCACATTTTTGAAAACTTGTCTTTCATGAGCATGGCATATTTCATATGCATTTCTATCATCATTTCACAATTCATCATCAAAATTCAATACACCAAAACATGTAGAAATTTCACAAATCATTCAAAAGCAATAAAAGCAACATTTATGAAGTAATTGAAATCATTTTTCCTTCTTGATTTGGACAAAAACATCAATGCTCATTACTCAATTATAAACATGAAACTCACCTTGAATTTCCTTGCTTAATACTTGCTCAAAGAGACCTCTCCCCTTGCTTCTCTTGCCTTCCTTGATTTCTTTTAACATAAGCCAAAAATTCCATTCAATAGGAATTCCAATTGAGAACCCACAAGACACATTCACCAAAATTGATCCTAGAATTCTTAAACTCATACATTTCTTAAGCTTTATGAATTAAAACCCTTTCAAGAGTCCAAAAGATTGAAATCAAACTTACCTTGAATCTTCACCTAATGAAGAGTTTCTTGGCTCTAATGAAAGCTCTACTCTTCCTCTACCCTTTTTCTTCTTGAACAACTTCAAATTCGTTCTTGAAAGCCAAGCAAAGATGAAACCTAGCTTTTTCTTCTTTTTCTCTCCTTTCTCTCTTCTCTATGACTCTCTCTTCTTTCTCTCCTTTCATTCACCATTTTTTTTGCTTCTTCAAAATGCAAGACAACAAATTTTCTTCCTTTTTATACCGTTAATGATTGTACAATGTCCACTTTGCCCTTCACTTAAAGCCTTATTGTCTTTATCCTTAAGTGATCTTCCAAAAATGCCCTTCATGCAATCTTACTACCTTAACACTTTAATTCAACTAAACCATAATTTAAAATCCTACCAACATTAATATAATAATTAACTCCAAATAAAATAATTAATCTAGCAAGACCTCAAAATTATTTAAATCATGCCTCACTCCTTCCAAAAATCCAGACCTTTTCTGATTAGGTAATTGAAGGAATTTGATTACACTTCCTTCTAGAAAAAAGGTTCCTCATTGTCTTAAGTTTCTAATAACACAAAAATTATTCAATTTGGTTCAGAAATCTAAAACTTATAACCCAAACATTTTTGTACTATTCTTATATTGAAACAATATTCTATGCTCAATTTCAAGCCAAAAATTTACATTCATAGAGACTAAATTAAAACTCAATTTCATCAAACAATTTGTAGCAATATGCCTCTAGTTTACTCTAAATTAAAAATCATCTCATTTGGATAACTAGAGAAAAAGTTATGGCTAAAACACTGAAGCATACTTAGCGAACATGTTTCAACTACATTTTCCAGCTTTTAACTTCCAACATTTCACACATAATAGTTCTAACTTCCAAGAAAAGTTTGGGTCCAACAGGTGCCCTTGGGCCTGGGATTCCATGCCTTAGAAGATGCCTAAATCGTATCAATACTCCCACCTTGATTTTTTGCCTTGTCCTCAAGGATAAAGTTGCCAGTTTTTGGATTAAGGAATAATTGGGGATGAGACTTGATGATCGTTAATTTGTCATCCTAAGTCACCTCATTGATATCGCAGCAATTCCACTACACTAAGACTTCAACGACTTCCCTTTCCTTTACCCAAAGTGTGCACTCATCTAAAATAACAACTGGCTTGATGATCAAATTGCCATTTCTGTCAGATTGTGGCAAAGGAACCACCTCCTTTGTAGGAGATCTAAGGCAGCGATGAAGGATAGAAATATGGAACACTGGATGGATTCAATAGCTTGTCGGTAGATCTAGTTCATAAGCAACCTCCTTAATGTGTCGATCTAACATAAAACTCCCATAGAACGTAAGCTTGAGCATACCAGAAGATATTCGAGAACATATTTTATGAAAATGGTACATTAGGATAATCAAACTAACTCATTAAAGGCATCAAACATATCATAAGCATTCTAAATGTTCATTTCTTCCCATTTCATTCAAAAACATAAGAGTCACATATATCATTACAATTCAAAATCCATATATACATTACACAACATTTTGTTTTGAGTCCAATCTCAGTACTAAAAATATAACATGAAATGGGATGCTAATACACAAGACTCTAACTAGACTCCTCATATTCAACTGATTAGACCTTTGAGCCATTCTAATCCCTAAAATGCAAGCACTAGACTTCTTCTATATCACCTTAGTAACTAGAAATCCTACCTGAAAAACAATGTTGTAATTTTGATGATTTTGCAAACTTAGTGAGTGAACCATTATCGATGTATTCATTTAAGTCACAAAAACAAGTATTTCAAAGTTTATCATACCTCCACAATCATATCATGTAAGCTAGCATTGCATATCACAACACATCCTCTATTAACTTTAATTGTAATTAATTATTTCAAAACAATTTAATAATTCATTTCAATTCAATTATTTGATATATGTAGGGATGTATATGCAAATGCACATGTGTTTCCATTTTAATTTTTGTTTTGTTATGACCAAGTGCCTATCAACCTAATTTACTGTCCCGTACCTATCAACCCAATTTACTGTCCCGTATCCATTGTGAATACTAAGATTATTTCTGGCCCATATCCATTGTGGATATTAAGTCTATGTTATCTGAGCCTGAGGCTCTTTTTTATAATTTTAAGCTCAAAGCTCTTTTTCGTACATCAGTCACTCTAGTCATAACTCCTTTATATAATCATACATTTCAATGTGATGAGTGCATCAATTCATATTCTATGTTTTCATTTCGTTTCATTTCTGTGTACTCATGTGACATATATCAAACTCCTCAGATCTAAGTCTAGCATTTATCAATCATCTGAACACACTTTCCATATTAAACATACAATTCATATAGAAGCACATTTAAATGAGTTTACACATCTAAGTTAACTCACAGTATGCTCTAAAAAAGCTATTGCCTCGATGTTTCGGCCATGTCTGGATGTTGACGATCACCTTGCGCATCTATCATTATGCAATACACATATAGTTCATAAATCACTAATTTTTTTAATCATACGAATATACAATTATGCACATGTATATGTTTCATGTTTCAATCCATGCTTAATTAACTTTAAAGTTATGTATTCTTATATAAATATCTTAACCATTCAAACATTATAGCTTGTATATAACTAGTTTGCAATCAGGTTTATACCTTAAGTAAGCTTGATTTACTCCAAATTCATCAATCCATTCAATAAATTTTCCTAGCAATATATATTCATACAATTACCCAATTCTAATTCATAATTACCTCATGTTCTTCAATGCTCATTCATTGATGCCTAATACATATTACTCATACCCTTAAGATCATGTTTGCATTCATATGAACACCTTTATTCCTTTATCACATCATAATTTCCAGATTTGGATACATTGACATCAAAACAATATATTCTTAAAGTTATGACATCAATTAACAACCTAAACTTATTAAGCTCTTAACCAATTAATCAAGCAATAACCTAGGTTCATTCCAAGTCTTAATTAAGACTAAATACACCAATTTAGAGTGACTTGTCCTTACACGGTTCAACAGGTACACAAGGCTGAAATTAACATTCTAGAAATAGGATCACGATCGTGGTGGATCATGCCATGATTGTGACAGATCCACCACGATTGTGACAGAAGCTCATGTAACAGGCCATAATCGTGCACTGAGGGCCACAATCGTGCACTGTCTTTCTTCCCTCAATTTTACATACTTAGAGACATCAATACCACGTCAATTTCTCTAGAATTCATGTCCTTTAAAGCTACTTTATTTTCATGCTACTCTAGCTTCCATATTGGTTACATTAAATCTCACAAAATCTACTCATTTGTTTCATTACCATTCACCTTATACTATCATACATGCAGTCCTAACTTTTCCAAATTTGAAAACACTTCAATGACACCTATCTTTAGCATGAATTCATCATCAATTATACTTCAAATCCTAACTTAAATCATCTATATAATATACCATAAACTATTATTTTCATGCATCCAAAAACAAAATAGAAGTTTCCCCTTTCATTTATTATTTTATAGCATAATTTCAACACCAATACCACATTCAATCTATCCCTAATCAGCCATCAAAATTTATGTTAACACATGCCATAATAGATCAGTACTTCACTTACTTGTTTAGCTCAAATGCCACTTTAATGTATCAAGCTTGCATTTCCTCACATGCATGCAAGATCATCTCAAGAACAATGAGGGAGTAGGATGAGTTTCGGTAGAGATAAAAAGAAGAAAAAATAATATAATTATCTTTCTTAAGAAATTGACAAAGGTTTTGAGGTCGTAACAAACAGAATTTAGTGCAGAAACTGAAGATGTAAGGGAAGAGCGATTTTCAACTGTAAGAGGAAAAGGAGGGAAAGAGTACAGTAGAAACATTACAAAGGAGTTGAATGTGTTGGTCACATGGTATAGGTGTAAGATTAGTTTTGGGACACTTGTCAAGTGTCTAAGTCAGCTACGTGTTCATTCTTTAAGCTGCCAAATGTGACTTAGTTCTTCTACCATTTGTCACTCAATTCCCTAAGCCATTTTTCACTCAAATCTACTGCTATATGTCACTCATGTTATAGGCTTAGTCATCCTAAATGTTCACATACTTGTTTTGCCACTTGAAATTTTTCCCAGTCTAAATGTACATTTTAATCCATCAATCTTCCAATTGTGACAAATAAACTCCAAATTACTAATTGTAATCCATCAATTCTTTTAATTTTAAAATCAAAATACAAGACATTAGAAATGCACAATCTTATCATAATCAATTTAAAACTTTTAAACCCTGACAAATGTCAATTGAGTGCAATTTCTCTAAATCAAAATTCTTGTGTGTATGCTCATAATATACATGTGAATGAAATCATAAAAAATCATATCCTAAATGCACCAAATTCATTCTAATATAATGTAATTCATGTGACTAAGTAATCTAACACTATAACTCTCAGTAGTTTTAGAAACTGACTATTACAATTCTCTCCTCCTTTAGAAATTTCATCCTCGACATTCTTACTTGATTGATCAAGTAGATAGGGGTATTGTTTTCTCATGTTCTCCTTAGTCTCCCACATAGATTCTTCTCTCAAATGATTTCTCTAAAGAACTTTAACCAGAGGAATTACACGGTTTCTTAATTGATTAGTCTGATATCCAATTATTTTATTCGGTTTCTCTGTATAACTCAAATTAGTTGCAATCTCAACCTCTTGAGCCAATAATATATGTGTTGGATCTATCCGATATCTCCTAAGCATACTAATATGAAATACATTATGAATCTGAGACATTTCTGGCGGTGGTGCTAATTTGTAAGCCAATGGTCCAACTCTCTCACTAATCTCATAAGGACTGATATATCTAGGGCTTAACTTTTCCTTTTTACCGAACCTTAGCACTCCTCGCGAAGGCGACACTTTCAAAAATACCTTATCTCCTACTTGGTACTCCATATCTGTCCGGTGTTGATCTACATAACTCTTTTACCTATCTTGAGGTGCCTTAATCCTACCGCGGATAAATTTTACCTTATCAATGAAGGGCCTTCAATAATCCTTAGGTCTTCTTCATCCTAGTACAAAGGTTCTCGACACCTTCTGTCATATAATGCCTCATATAGAGCCATACCAATACTACTATGATATTGATTATTGTATGCAAATTCAATGAGAGCTACATATTCATCTCATGCTCTTTAAAACTCTAAAACACAAGCCCTAATCATATCCTTAACAGTCTGAATAGTCCTCTCACTCTGTTTGTTTATCTGAGGATGAAATGTTATACTAAAATTTAGCTTTGTACCTAGTGTTGTCTATAGACTGCCCTAAAATCTAGTAAGTAATGTTGGCCCCCAAATTTCCTTTATTATTGAATTTAGCATGGTTTAAATAAATTATGAGGTTTTGATAGAATAAATTTTTGGGAGTTAATTATTATTTCTATTGTTAGTAGGATTTATTTCATGGGTTAGTTGAATTAAAAGTGGTAAGAATGCATAAAAGGCATTTTTGGTATGTCACTTAAGCATTAAAGAAATAAGGTAATAAATGAAGGGCAAAATGGACTTTTTACACTCATTAAGGGTAGAATAGGAAGAAAAGGAAGTTATCTTGCATTTAAAGAAGCAAAAACGTGAATGAAGGAAGAGAAAAAGAAAGGGTGTCGTAGAAAAGAGAGAAAGGAGAGAAAAGAAGGAAAAACAATTAGGGTTTCATCTTTTCTTAGTTTTTAAGAGAGATTTTGGGATTGTGTAAGAAGGGAAAAAGAAAGAGGAAGAGAAGAGCTTCCCTTTGAGCTAACAGTCTTATTATTTGGTGAAGATTCAAGGTAAGTTTGATTTTAATCCTTTGGATTTTTGGAAGGGTTTTAGTTCATTAAGCTTAGGAAATGCATGGGTTTTAGTATATTGTCAACCCTACTGAATTAGAGTGTTTGCCTATATAAAGGGAATCAAGAAAGGTAAGAGGAGCAAGAGAAGAGACATCTTTGAGCAAGTGTTAAGCAAGGAAATTCAAGGTGGGTTACATTTTTATAATTAAGTTAATAAGCCATTAATGTTTTTTTAGTAATAGAAATTAATGGTTTCAACTATTTTATGAATGTGAATTTATTGTTCTCTAAATGCTTTGAGAAAGTGCTATATGTTTTGTATATGTATTGTCTTGATGATATATGGAAAGAATATGAAAAAGATTTTTGAAAAGGGATTATGTTTATGAAATCAAGTTTCGAAAAAGTGTCATTTTGGGCAATATGTTTACAAGATGTGAAATGCATGATTATGTGGCTTTATGATGGTCTATTCTGCTAAGTTAAGTGCACTTTGACTTTACTAAAGGTTTCTCTCTCCTACCCGCTAGTGGCATGGAGCTCCTTCACGGACTCCCCTCTATCCACGGCTACGCAAGACCACTATGTGAGATTGTAATAGTACATTCTGTTCATGGCTATGCAAGATCACTATGTGGGATTGCAATAGTATGCTCTGTTCACGGCTACAGAAGACCATTATATGGGGATATGTCAATATGTTCTATTTATGGACCTACTGAAACCATTCTAATGTGTTTATGTGTTTAGAATGTGTTGAAAATTTTAATGCATGATTTATGATGCTTATGAATTGTTTGATAAGTTGAGAATTTGGAAAATATGTGTTTTATGGATTTGATGTGAATTTTACAATAGAAATGAATATTTCAATAATTTTTGCTTGTTTCTCGATTATAAAACTGTTACCCATGAGCTTGTTACGCTTACCCCCATTTCGTCTCATCTTCAGGTGATGAGCAAGAGATTGAGTGATCGAGAATCGAGGCATCACTCTAAAGTTGCATCTTTTTGTATTTTATGTTAGTTTATGAGAACACAAGTGTTGGACCCCGTTTTCGGAGCCCAACGATCGATTCGGATACCAAAGATGCCTGACCCAGGTCTTGAGACAAATTCTATAAAGACCATTCGAGACAGTTCGTGACATTGGCGTGAAAGAAAGGTGGAAAACATTTCATTTAAAAGAAATCTTAGTGTGGCAGCAATGGGGAATTTGCCGCGGTGAAAGTCATTCTTCGCCGCAGTCAAGACGCCTTCAGAAAGGTTCACCATAGCGACCTTTGGATTCACCGCGGCGAAACACTTATAAACTGAAAATTTTCAAACATTTTTAAACAATCATAACTTTCAAATCTAACCACAAGCTGAACATACTCACACACAAAAGAAACTTCAATTCTTCATGTCATTACAATACCAAAGAGTTTAAACAACTTTACTTACATAATATCATACATATCCAAGCTTAATACAAACGGAAAATGATGCTTAATGTTGATATGCCTATAAAGCTATCCAAAATAGTTACTAACTTAATAAAAAAGTCTCTAACTTGCTCGGAGTTTCTAATGCCTCACAAGGATCAACGATCTTCTCGTTCTACACCTGAGGAGTGGAGGGTAATGGGGTGAGCTGCGATGCTCAATGGCTTATACATTTATAGCCATTGGCATTGAGCCACACATTCAAGCATAATTACATATATATGTAACAGTTCAACACTCAACAAGTTGAAACCCATAACTCATATTTATCAAGATGTCATTACAAAGGACATGTCATGTAATTTATCCATCACATCAACACACTCAATTATGCATCATGCTTGACAAATCAATGATGAAATGCATAACAAATGGCTCAAGAGTTCTGTGGAACAAAATGTATAAACTGAAGTTTATATCATGAACTAAACGAGTCCGATTTCTCAAGATCTCGTGGCCTCAAGCGGGCAGCCAGGAGAAGGATATATGTCGACGTGCACGTGACTAACGAAACGTTCCTCTCTTGCCCAAGCACAAACAAATTTATGCTCAATTCATTTCCATACATTTTCATATTCTCATGTTTCTTATGCTTTCTCATCTTTTCACTTATACAAAGTACCATGATATTTTGCAAGGCATAACATGATCACAATCACAATGCATTTTCAACAATTTCCATAATTTAAAACAAGTAATTTAACACATAACATACAAACAAGCAGGACAATTTGCCCATACTACATAACAACTATAAATATATTACCCACCTAAATTTGCTTGACAATCTAAGTTCAATGTTGTCTTTCCTCTTGTTCTTGGATCTGGCATGCTTGGTTTCCTATAACAAACCAAGTTCTCATTCAAACAACATTCAAAGGAAATTCATAAGGCTTCAAAGATCAAAAAGCTAAAATTGAACTATAATCCTTTCAAAATCCATATTTTCGGGTCAACTTTTCCATGACCTTTATGATAAGATAAATGAATAAATTTGAAAAAACTTCCTTCTAGAAACATATTCCCCATTATCTCAAGTATCCAATGACACCAAAATCATTCAATTTGGTTCAATAATTCGAAAGTTACACTCGAAGCATTTTTAGATTGCTCTTACACCGAGATAATATTCTATGCTCAACTTCCATCAAAAACTTGATATCCTTATAGACTTAATTTAAACTTTATTTCTTCACAAAACCCTATGTCTTTAGTTTACAGTAAATGAAAAATCACTTCATTTGAACATCTACAGAAAAAGTTATGGCCAAAATACCAAAATATGTCTGTGTAGGAAAATGGAGCTCGCCGCAGCAAAATCAAAAGTTCACCACGGCGAACTTTTCTAGAAACCCAAACTGAAGACATTTCTCGACATTCTTCATCTATATACTTCCCATCTTTCAACTATAACCCATCTTAACACTAAAACATCTCTTCTACATCATTTCCAAGCTCATTTCAACACAATGTTGTTAACAAATACATCAAAATATATCTTTGATCATTAACCTTAAAAGATTAAAACATGTCCATACCCCATTCATTAACAACTCCCTACACACATTCAACTTCTAACTATCATTAAACATGGTTAATCCAACAAATCAAAAGTAGAAGAATGCTGCACTTACTTGTCTATCTTCAACTCTTCAAGCTCTCCAAAACCCTAGCTTGATTTTCTCCTCTTCTTTTTTTCTTCCCACACCCACAATGCTTCTCTCTTCTCAAACAAGCCCACAACTTTCTTATTCTAACTTACACTCTTAATCATCATAAGATGACCCTTATGCCCTTCTACTTATGCCTTATAAACTATAAACTTAAGTGATTTACCAAGATTGCCCCTCATGCATTCTTACTACATTTATACTTTAGTTCCATCAATTCAAGCAATAAATCCTCCTAACATTGGCATGCTAATTGCTACAAAATAATTAATCTATTAAGGCCTCAAAATAATTTAAATCATGCTTAATGAAATAAAAAAATTTTGGGGCCAAACATTTCTCCCCCTTTACAAGAATTTCGACCTCGAAATTCTTACCTGAGTCCATAAAATGGTGTGGGTACTTCTCCTTCATGGCTTCCAATAGCTCCCATGTTGCTTCCTCGGTTGCATGGTTCTTCTATAAAACTTTAACAAACTTCATAGTCTTGTTTCTCAAAATCTTTTCCTTTGAATCCAAAATCTTCACTGGTTGCTCCTCATAGGTCAAATCCTCCCTTAACTGAACATCTGAAGGTTGAACTATGTGCGAAGGGTTGGATCAATACCTTCTCAACATTGATACATGGAAGACATTGCGAATCTTAGACAATTCCTATGGCAAAGCTAACTTATAGGCTAAAGGCCCGATCTTCTCAATGATTTCATAAGGGCCTATATATCTCGGACTAAGCTTGCCTTTCTTACCAAACCTCAAAACCCCTTTCCATGGAGAAGCTCTAAGAAACACCTTGTCTCCAACTTCAAATTCCATCTCTTTTCTATGTGCATCCATATAACTCTTCATTCTGTTTTGAGCTGTTTTAATTCTTTGTTTCACCAATTTAATCTTATCAACTGTGACTTACACAAATTTAGGCCCTAAAAGCCCCCTTTCACCTTCCTCATCCTAGCAAATAGGAGTTTTGCACCTCCTACCATACAAAGCCTCATAGGGTGCCATCTGAATTCCCGAATGATAGGAATTATTGTAAGCAAATTCGATTAAAGGCAAATGATCATCCCATGAGCCTTTGAAATCCATAACACAAGCTCTCAACATTACCTCCAAAGTCCGTATTGTCCTCTCCGATTGTCCATCAGTCTGTGGATGGAAAGCTATACTAAAATACAACTTGATTCCCAAAGCCTCCTGTAAGCTTTCCCAGAATCTGGAGGTGAACCTGGGATCTCTATCCGAAACTATAGAGCTTGGAATCCCATGTAGTCTGACTATTTCATCCATATATTTCTTGGCCAAAGCACTCATAGAATCTATTTGCTTAATTGGCAAGAAATGTGCTGACTTGGTTAGCCTATCCACTATCACCCATATTGCATCATGTTTTCTGTTAGATCTGGGCAACCTCATCAAGAAATCCATCGTAATCTTTTCCCACTTTCATTCAGTAATACACAAAGGATGAAGCTTGCCTAAAGGTGCCTGGTGCTCAGGCTTGACTTACTGACACACTAAGCATCTTTTAGTATACTCTACAATATCCTTCTTCATTCCCTTCCACTAAAAGTACTCTTTTAAATCTCTATACATTCTTATACTCCCCGGGTGCATTGCATAGGGAGGATTATACGCCTCATAAAAAATCTCATCTTTCAGCTCTTGCATATCTAGAATACATAATCTGTTACCTACCACCATCAATCCAACTTCCTTTACCTTTATTTCAGAAGGTTTGCCATTCTTAATCTCCTCTCTGAGCCTGATCAAGTACTTATCCTGTGCCTGCAATTCTTTAATCTTCTCATTTAGCACTGGCCTTACCCTAAAGTTAGCCAATATACACCTAGATTCAGCTTGCCTTAATATCACCTAAACTTTGGCTAATTCCTTCAAAAAAGGAACATACACTGTCTCCACATATGCCATCATTGATTTTCTGCTTAATGCATCCGCTACTACATTAGCTTTGCCCAGGTGGTAGTCTATCATCAAGTTATAATCTTTCAGTAGCTCTAACCATCTTCTCTATCTCAGATTCAACTCCTTTTGTCTCATCAGATACTTAAGGCTTTTATAGTCTGTAAACACCTTAGTGGTGACTCCATATAAGTAATGTCTCTATATCTTCAATGCAAAGATTATAGCAGCTAACACCAAATCATGTTTAGGGTAATTCATCTCATAAGGCTTTAATTGTTTAGAAGCATAAGCAATGACTCTATCTCCTCGCATCACTACACAGCCCAATCTTTTCCTTGAGGCATCATTATATACTATATATCCATCATGACTTGAAGCTAAAGTCACAATTGGTGCCATTGTGAGCCTATTCTTCAATTCCTCAAAACTATTCTGACACTCCTCTGTCCACACAAACTTCTGATTCTTCCTTGTCAATTTGGTGAGTGGAGCTGCTATTATGGAAAAGCCCTCCACAAACCTCTTGTAATATCCTGCTAAACCTAAGAAACTCCTCACTTCAGCTACATTCTTAGGTACTTCCCATTTCACAAATACTTCTATCTTCCTCGGATTCACATGCACTCCTTGCTCTGAAATTACATGTCTAAGAAATGCTACTTCCCTTAGCCAAAATTCACATTTGTCGAATTTAGCGTATAGCTCATTCTTCCTTAATGTCTCTAAGGCAATCCTCAAATGCTCTTCATGCTCCTTATCACTTTTGGAATAAACCAATATATTATCAATAAAAACAATGATAAATTGGTCTAAGAAGGACTTAAAAACTCAATTCATCAAGTCCATGAAAACTGTAGGTGCATTCGTTAACCCAAAAGGCATGACCAAAAACTCAAAGTGGCCATACCGTGTTCGAAAAGCAGTCTTTGGAGTGTCAAACTCCTTTATCCTCAATTGATGATACCCCGATCTCAAGTTTATCTTAGAGAAGACTTTTGCCCCTTGCAACTGATCAAACAAATCATCTATACGTGGGAGCGGATATTTGTTCTTGACAGTGACATGATTAAGTTTTCGGTAGTCCACACACATCCTCAACGATCCCATCTTTCTTCTTCACAAAAAGAACCGGAGCTCCCCAAAGTGAAGAGCTTGGCCTAATATACCCTTTCTCCAACAACTCTTCCAATTGCTCCTTAAGCTCTTTCAATTCCGCCGGAGCCATTCGATAAGGCAGAATTGAGATCGATGTAGTACTTAGAAGAAGTTCGATAGGAAACTCAATCTCCCTAGGTGGTGGTAGTCCTGGTAATTCCTCGGGGAAGACGCCCGGGAATTCTCTGACCATAGGTATTTCTTCTAACTTCCCTCCATCAGCCTTCGTGTCTACCACATAGGCCAAAAATGCCTCATATCCTTTCCTCATTATCTTCTCTGCTGTCAGAGCCAAAACAATTCTAGGCGGGCTTGCTTTTCTATCTCCCATAAACACCACTCTTCTGCCATTGTCCAATTCGAACTCCATTTTCTTCTGTTCACAATCTAAATGGGCATTATACTTCTCTAATATTTCCATACCCAAAATTACATCCAAGCCTCCCATTTTCAATGGCATCAAATCCACTACTAACTATTCCTCACCAATATATATCTCACAGTCTCTACAAACTTGACATATAATAATATACTGGCCGATTGGAGTACTCACCATCAAAGGAGTATCTAACGAGCTCACTTTCTTACCATATATAGTTCTACATGAAGAAACAAATGAGTGGGTGGCCCTTGAATCAATCAAAACAACAATATCAGCATCAAACAATTTAACCATACCAGTCATAACTTCTAGAGCGGTCTCTGCATCCTCCTGTGTCATTGCAAACATCCTAGCCGATGCTTGCCCCCTTGGTCTCCCGGGAAGATTCACCCTTTTTGCTGTATCAGAACTGCCCACTTCAGTTGTAGTCTTGTGTCCCACAGTCTCAATTCTCTTTGAACGTTGCATCTGAGTTTTCTCCTGTCTTGCTTGCTGAGGGCACTCTCTAGCCATGTGCCCTTTTTCCCCACAGTTGAAGCATGTTCCTGTCAATCTATAGCACTCCCCTCTATAGAGTTTCCCACAGTGATCACATGTGGGGATGGACGATGCATTTCCCTCTCCCCTTCTGTTGCCTCCCACTGTAAAGGCTTGTTGAGAAACAGTCCTCATCTGTCTTGATTTACTTACACCACAGCTCCTCTCATCAGATTGCCCAGGGAAGGTCCTGACACTCCTTTCAGGCATAGGAGTACCACCTCCCCTCTTGAACTGTTCTCTCCTCTTTCTCTTTTTGTTCACAGCACTCTTTATATTCTTAATATTTTCAACCCTCAATGCTGCTTCAACCAGCAATTGGAAGTCACAGAAGTTCTGCACCACTACTTTTTCTCTGATGGCTAGGTGCAATCCTGATTC
>JAOQMP010000005.1:32273110-32287727 GCA_027563575.1 Erythroxylum pedicellare
ATAATTCATATGTGTCTAATTTAACTTAGCTTTACACTTCATTTGAACATTATCTTTCTAAATTCTCCTTTCAATCTTTATCCTTTAAATATGCCTAGCTTATTCATAAGCTTATGCCTCAAGAACACTTGATTACTTTATATCATAACTTAATTTCTCATCATCTCTTTTCTCACGTCATATGGTCTCGAAATATCCAAATCATCATCCAATAGGAATCCAATTGAAAATCCCATAATGCAAAATCACTAAAATCGATTCTAGGATACTTGAACCCAACATTTTCTAAACCTAATGAACTAGAATCCTTCCAAAAATTTAAAAGATTCAAAATTATCTTACCTTGATTCTTCACCAAATGAAGAGATCTTTAGCTCCATTGGAAGCTCTTTTCTTTCTCTATTTGTTTCCTTTCTTGATCAACCCCAAAATCTCTTTTATAGGCTAGGGAAATTGAAACCCTAGCTTGTTTCTCTCTTTCTCTTCTTCTCTTTGTACTTCTCTCTCTTTTTCATGACATTCTCTCTCTTTTCTCTAGAATTTTTGGTCTTCTCCTCTACTTATCCTTCCATTCACTTTTTATTCTTCATTTATATGCAAGGCAACACTTCTTCTTCCAGTTATGCCCTTAATGATTGAGAATTATCTCATTTGCCCTTCTATTTATGCCTTATTTCTTTTACACGTAAGTGTCTTGCCAAAAACACCCTTGCACATTCTAACATAACAACTTCTTCTAGAAGACTCTTCTCTATTGTCTTACATTTCCAATGACACCAAAAGCATTCAATTTGGTTCAGTAGTGTGACAGTTATACTCCAATATCTCCGGACTACTTTTATTCCGAGACAGTACCCTATACTCCACTTCCATCCAAAATTTGGAACTCTTAGTGTCCGATTCAGAATGTGATCTCTTCTACAATTTGTATCCCTATGTTTCTAGTTTACTAAAAATAAAAATAATCTCATTTGAAACTCTACATATTAAGATATCATCAAAATACTGAAGCATGTTCAGTGGAATAACACCAGTTCATACTCTTTAGGAGTACCCTCACTGTACTCGTTCTACTTTTTCACTTAATCTTTCTAAATTCATTTTGGAGGGATATTATTCTTGGTGTATATGTATATAAATGTCTCACAAATCTAATGGTTCAAGAATCAAATCATTTGTATGTCTAGAGAAGAAGTTATGGACAAAAGAATCCAACATGTTCATGTCCTTATGCATATTGTACACGCCTTGGCGCTATTGCCATAACTCTCACTTCAGGTGTCGGAATGACTTCGTTATTAAACTATTGGAAAGAGGACTTCGTAGTATACAACTTTTATGAAGACCTAGAATCCAATTCTATCGTCTGACTTCTGTATCTTCTCACTTTTGCATCGTCTCACTTTCCTTTCGTCTTAGTTCTATCGTCTCATTTCCATTGTCTCAGTTTCTTCCGTCTCATTTTCTTCCGTCTCTTTACTTTCTTCTCATTTTCTTCCGTCTCATTTTCTTCCCTCTCATTTTCTTCCGTCTCTTTTCTTCCGTCTCATTTTCTTCCGTCTCTTTTCTTCCGTCTCATTTCTTCCGTCTCATTTTCTTCCATCTCATTTCTTCTGTCTCATTTCTTCCGTCTCATTTTCTTCCACCTCATTTTCTTCCCCAAAACGTCTCCACTTATAAGGATCATAACTTTTGACTCCGATGTCCAAAATTTTCATACTATATACCGTTAGAAAGATAAAAGAAAGATCTATAACTTTGTAGAAGCATATTGGTTAAAATCTCTTTTTATCAGTACCAAATTTACCCTTAAATTCCGAAGACGAATTTTCCATACACACACCAACGCACTGGACCAACTTCATAACTTCATGAAAATTTGAGACTTTTAGAGACACAACTGAAATTCAATGTCTTCATACGAAATGTAGCCATATATCTCTAAATTAATCCTAATCAATAATCATCTCGTTTAGACCACTAGAGAAAACATTATGGCTAAAAGACTTAAGCATATTCAGTGAACATTTTCCAGATCACTATCAATTTTGTTTCCAAATCTTTCCACATCTCAACTCATACCTAGATTACTCTTTACACTTCCTCTAGTTCTCATTTTCAATAAAATAACATTTACAAACAATCATACTAGAAAGTTGTCAATGAATGCATGTACAATTATTTTTGTGCAAAGATTCAATATTCATGTGCGTATATGTTAATATTATGCCTAAGCAAGAAAATACATTTCCTTAATCTCTCTTTGAGCTTACATGCATTGAAATTTTAGGTCCTAACCCTTAATATAGGGGTGGGATGTTACAAACAATCTAATTATAATAGCTAAAGATGATCATTATTTACTTAGTGACTTTATTCATTAACTATTTTGATTTTTAGACGTGTATATAGACTAGTAATTTAACCTGAACCTAACTTAACAATCTTTCAAATTTCATCTAAAGTTAAATAATTGTTATATATAAGAAAAAACATAATAGGAGTAAGAAGTAAAACCAATAGGTAGTTCACAAATCATGTTAAAACAAATTAATGCAACATATTTTTAAACTTTGTATAGAGCATAAAGTGCTTGTTTGAAATATTATCTCAACCTTTTATGTGATGGTAAATACTTGGTCACACCTTTAGTTACTTAATTAGAACATAGTTTCAATTAGCTACAAGCACTACTCATAAATTTGTGCCATTACTTGGATTAAAATCAGTGAAATAAAATCTATTTAGTACTCAAATTTCATTAATTTTTTATTCTCATGTCAATTTACGATCAATATGGATAATAAGCTACTTTTTAAGCTAAACTCTTAATTTAACCTATGTTAAGATTATGTACATGTATATCATTTAATTCAAATATCATTCTTAATGTTATTCAACCTTAAAAGTAACTTCTTATATAATTATGACCCATGCAATCCCTTTTCCATGCTTAGTTCATACAATATCCCTAATGGACACATATATAGCATAAGAAATAAATAAATAAGTACACAAAAAGTTGGGAAAGGAGAAAGAAAAGAATTATATAAACTCCTTTGAGCTAAGTTATGGGTTTTGCATTGGTTTAAGTCCACGAGAATAATCAATAGTTGATTACATGCATAGAAAACAAATAAATAACAAAGAAAAGGAACATATAAAATGAAAAAGGAACAAGAAAATCAACAAACACATAAAAGTAAAACAAAATTCATTATTATAAATATATGATTAGGTAGATTCTTAATAAGTGATTCATTAAAGTCTGGTAGCTAGACTTTATCCTTATCTTTGTTTGTCAAAAATGGACAACATATTTGCGACCCTTTTCTATCATAATTTTATTAGTGTAACATAAAATGATTATTCCTTTGATATATGAGATTCTTCCTGCATATACCTTTTTATTCTTCCCTGGCACTCTCGTTAGCTTGCTCTTTGGTTCCTCCATAACTTTAATTTGCTTTTTACACTTCTTTAATTTTCCTATTAAAATTTAATGTATCTTTTTTGATAAATTCTTAAAAAGAATCTGACACTACATCATCAACAAAATAATATAAATTATCACAAAAAGGGACTAGTTTATTTCAAATGAGATATTGAAGGTGACCTCTTCTCTCTTTCAAACATAAGTATCAATTCTTCTCTCTTTCAAACATAAGTATCAATTTTTAAAGTTGCCAACTAATCAACCTTTTCTTATAATCTTTCAATTCTTTCATAAGTCACATTAGCTATCTCTTCAATAGCTATCTCTTCAATAGTTAACTCCCATGATAACTCGCTTTTTTGCTATTGTTGTTACTAATGAAATCTAAGTGGATGTGGCATTTAAAGTATTTAATTATTCCATGGGAACTTCATATGATTCTATATTTGGAATTATATCTACTATTATAGGATCTATTTTAAAGTGGTTAAATGTTCTCCAAATAGTCAACTTGTTCGGTTGGCTTAACAAAGCAAATTACCAAGTTAATAGTCGCATGTTATGTCCTCTGTCACATAACTCACAATATAATGTTTAAGATATTTTCATTATTATGCTTAGGTTATCAAATTTCTTCATTACAGCTTCCATTACATTAATCACATCCATATTATGTATCATTACTGGTTTGGATACATTTGTCGTTTGATTACCATTAATAGTTATTTGTTACCATCTCTTTAATTAGTTATAAGGAGGCTTCTAAAGTCTTGCTATTAAAAGTTCCCCTGACTACGACATCTATCATATGTTTTATTATATATTTAAACGCATTATGAACATCTAGACTTACAAATAAGTAGGTAAACATTGGTGTGGACACCTTCTAAGCAAATTTTTATATATCTCTCATAACTCATGAACTGTCTCATTGTTATACTATATGTAGGCAAAGACATCAATCTGAACATTAGGAAAGTTGGCTCATAAGAAGTACTTTTGCTAGCAAGTTCTTGTTCTTGATTAAACTTTCTCATGTAGTAATTAAAACTACATGTAATTTCTTCAACCACTATTTCACACTATCCCTTAGTAAGAATGTGAATAACATTAATGATATGGCAAAATCAATTACTCTATTGATCTTGAATGTGTCACATATCTCCAAAAAATTGGTTATAGATATGTTAGAGTCCTCATATAGCAAACCATCTATATGAATTATTATAACTTTTAAATAATGTTTGTCTAGCCCAACATTCTTACTGCAATTGCCAGTGTAGCTATATTGGACTATGTCCCCGTGAGTGATGGCTTCACATTGTTATGTTCTCCTTCTATATTAACAAGTTATAGTCTTAAGTTAATGACTTTTTCTATATTTGAGTATTTGAAGAAGCGCTTCTCTATTCCTAAATCTTCTTTGAAGAATTCATAGGGATTACTTCTTTTCATTCACCGAGTGTTCCAAACCTGAAATCAAAATAAACCAAGCATAAATTGATCAAAGAAAAATATAAAGATAAAAGTATGTAAAAATCACCATATTAATAATGATCAAGTCTCTTTAGTATTGCTAGTTTCCTTATTAACAATGTCAAAAACATGATTATTGTTTTCTTAACCTTAACACTACAAACTATAGGCAATTAGATCTATCTGTTCTTATAGTAATGTAGTATAGTGATGAACAAAGTATTTTTCCTATAAGAAATTATTAAGTCTAACTCTCATAATATTATTTATTCAACAATAAAAATGTGTTATGATTTAATTTGACCCTAAAATTATCATAGGAAGATTAAGATTTCACTAGAAACAAAAAAAATTAATAAATTATGAAAAATAAGATATAATGTAACATCTAAATAAGAATTCCCCTTAGTATAAGTTTATACTTATGACTCAATTATTTTGGATTTTTTAACTTGGATGGGAAATTTTTCTTAATTTAATGAATCATCACCTTTTAATGTACAACTACATATTTGTGGATTGAATAATTAATATGTCTATCTTATTAAAACATTAAAGAAAGAACTAAGATTTGATGAAACTTCATAAAAGGTAAAGAATTAAGATTTGATGACACTTCATAAAAGTTTCTGTCCTAATACTAGAGAATCATGTAAGTCTATTTAGTACTCTATTTAACTCCTAATATTAATATCGAGATCGATCTACAAACAAGTTCTTGAACATCCACATGAAATTATGTTATGACTTAAGCTTTTTCTTTTATCCAATTAGCATTAATAATAGTACAAATATGTCACAAATAAAAAATTTTTATAAAATAACTTAAATCAGTCCATATGAAAACACACTAAGGTTCCTCATATTTAGAAATCAAAATAGTTTAGCCACATATCATCCTTAAACCTATAAAAAGAAATAAAAGAATTTAAGAAATTATGAGATGAAGGTTTTCTAATGTTTGATATCAATCTTCCAATGTACTTGTTGAGATGATTTTAAACCTCTTTTTTTTGTTAAAGATTATTGCTAAGTTCGCTCTAACATTTCTCCCTCTCATCTAGCTGCTAACCCTAATTTTTTGCTTGAAAAGATTTTTAAAAAACTCTCTAAAATCTCCTTTTTAAAGGTTTTCACTACTCTTTAAATAAGTATTTTCATTATGAACACAATCTAGGCCACAACTTATTCTAGGTCGTGCTTCACATTAGAAATAAACTATTCTATCCAGAGAGGAAAATGGGTATTAACATGCCCATATAGGAGGCCATATTCTTTATTGTAACTTCTTCGACATATAATACGAGTTCTAACCTACCCATACAACACATGACCATATGCTAATGTTGTGTCTAACCTTTTCTTCTTGTTCTTTTGTCTATAAAGGGACATGAGCTATAACATGTCCATTTCTATGACCATTTTCAATTAAAGACGAAAATTCTTCTCCATTTAATATAAAAAGTTCTTGATCCTTGGCCACAATCACTAATAAGCTAAATAAAATTGATTAAATATCAAATTAACGTAATTAAGACGAGAAAACATTGAAAATTATTAAATAAAACACGTGTACACTACATGTACCTCAATTGTTTACTCTTTTTTCCTTATTCAAATGTTGCATTTATATAAGATAATCCCCATTGACTTCTAAATAAATTTTGAAGCGGTTGACTTATGTTTTATTTAAATGCTTATTTTAGGATCTTTTCATTTTATATAGTTATTATTATTTAGTGAACTTTATTAATGCTCTAGTTTCATAACTAATGGGTGTGATCCTTCCATCCTTCTTTCACTTTTGTAATTAACTATGACAAGTGAGAGATTTGATTCCTTTGGGAGTTTGGTTAACTATTATGATTCAAATGGGACCTTTTGAGAGTGCCTCTCAAGTTATTATAAGTCTTATATAGGAGGAGGTTTCCTATAATGCTTAGACTTTGAAATTCTTAAGTAAGGAAATAAAGGAATAAAAGGGTCTGGGTAATCCTCATTTGTCTTTAATGACCAATGTTGACGCATATTCGACTTATAAAATAAGTAGTTATGTGAGAGTCATGAGTGAGGCCTCTTGGGTATGTGCCTATTATTTTCTCCCTAGAATAAAGTTAAGATTTATAATCCTTTTAACCATACTTTTGCTTCGAGGGAAAGAAATGTTACCATCTTAACTAAGAACTTCAAAATGTAGTTTTAATGTTTTTCTTTTATTTAACCATTCATTGAGTTCTAAAATTTTCCAACTTATAGCTCAATCAGCTACATCCACGTGCATAGTATATCTTAGAAAGTTTTATTATGGCATGCCAAATTAAAGGTATTAAGCCCATTATAACTCTTTTCCTTAATTATTTTATGAAATTCCTTGCTTTTAATCAAAAGAGATACATTAGTTAATCAATTTAAGAGTAAGTAGTTATACTTCGAGAGAGTGCAATTTACTAAATGAAGAAATTTTATTGATTCAAGTTATAAAAATCTTCCAAAATAAATGAATCATGATTACAAAGATGATATTAGGAAAACTTTTATCTATATATTACATTATCTTAGTGATAATCGCTTTAGCTTATTTAAATGAAAAGCATAAGGATAATTTTAGGATTAAATTAAAATATTTCTAATTAAATAGGAATAATAGGATTTAGGCTTAATACTTAATATATTCTTATGGGAAAGATACTCTGCTCGTTACTACATTACTATAAACGATAGTAATTAATAGTACTAAGGAGGTGAGACAGCAGACGACAAATTCTACTTTTAATCTTTTGCTTTTGTTCATTTACTGATGCTTTTCAATCTTGGGTTGGTATTAGTTAGTTTCTTAACTGAGGCTGTTCAGTTTTGTGTGTAACTGTGAAGAATAGAAACATTAATTTGGTTTAGAAAACATAAATGAATAAGTGTTGTTTTATTTGTCTTTGGAAATTTCTCTTAATACTAACCATACATAATGTTTACAAAAACACTCAAAATGAATCTTAATAAGATAAAAATTTAGATAGAGTTAAGTCTATTATGTTTCGTATGATTTTAATATTTTTATTTGATAATGGCCTCGTTTGAGAAACAGTTGATAAGTTGTTTTTCAGCTAGTTGACCCATTTTTAGAGGTTTGACTATATTAAAAAATTGTTTTGTTGTTTGGTTATGAGCTAGTTGGGTTGGCTGATTCAACCCAACCAATTGTTTTATGAAAAGCACTAGATGTGGAGTATTTTGGACCAAACAGCTGAATTAGCTATTTGGTAATGACCATTATGCCCTCGGTTTTTAGCTGCTCTTCGTTCTAATTTATGTTGTTTTAAACTTATAAGTTAAACCTATAAATAATGATAGCATTATTATAGTATTAGTAATATATTTAAAGTTATTTCTCTTTTATCATAAAAATAATATTTTAAAAAACCTTAAAACTCACAATAAAGGATATAAATAATCTACATAACAATTTTTTTCCTCTTCACCTATTACTGTGAAGTTTTTTCCACCTTTGCTCGCTGCAAGTTCTAACTTCTAAAGCTTCTCACTATTTATACCTTCTCTTTTTATTGGAAAATATTGAACTACTCATGCTAAGAGAGATAGACCTTTAAACAAAAACTAAAATGTTACAGGCTAGAATAAGTTTCCAGTGAAATGAATGTATTTCTAGTGTTGCCGTCTCCAACATTATCCTTGATTATGTCATTAGACCATAAGGGGTGAAAGAAATAGACCATTATAGGGAAAGCGTACAAAATTAAACACTCATAATCCCCCCATGGCTAGTCACATGGGTGACTTAATTAGTCACATGTGTGACTTAACCCCCATCACTAAGTCCTCCGTGCATATAAATGTTTTATTTCTGCATATGAGATGGTTAAACTTTCATAGGTTGTTGTTGAGATGATTTTTGAGATAGAAAGATCATTATGATAATGTAAAAAGAGTGTAGAAATTTCTTAAAAAGATGATACACTTATGCTCTATTTTCACTGTTTATATACGTGGATCTTGTTAGGTGTTATAGAGATGGATTAAAGTGAGTAGGAGTTAAAGAAAATGTTGTTTCGTAAAATCTGGGGAAGATCGTTCGTATCATGACAGAGAGGAAAGCCCAAAGGACTTGCACGATAGTGACAGAAGGGAACCTCAGAGAAGTTAGTGATAGAGAAGAGATATCCTCAAACACATATCCTTTTTTTTTTTAAAGTCATGTACTCATAAGTCATTTTACACATAAACAGCTAATTTTACTAAACATCTCTAACGAACGGCTAATGCAATTCGATGGTCAAATCAGCTGATAGAACCAGCTTTCAGCTAACAACTAAATACAATTAGTTGATTGCTAAACATGGCCAATATCAATTTTACATTGTCAGTAGGATTTATTTTTAAAAATAATTTTAAATAATTTTAAAATTTTAAAACGTCTGTATATTTTCTAATGCATAATTATTAGTTAACCTATATAATATTACTTATCCATATTAATTTTAAAATTTAATTAAAAATCAAACTTAAATTCTTAAAATCACATATTTAAAACAAAATCGATGCTTTGTTGAGGAAACTTCCAGTAGAAAATCGTTGGCCATGCTTTGGTGTCTTTCTTATTTCAAGCTTTGTCGTCGATAACTCCATGTAAACTTTAGAGAATTGACAGCCTTTCTGTACTTGAAAATTGTGGCTTGAAGGAAGCAAGAAAAGGCAAGGTAGTTCAGAAGCTAAGCTATTCTTCCCATTTCTGCAAATAACTTGGTGTCTGGGAATTTACCTGAATCTAAAAGGCTTCTTATTATGGATCTTTATACAATGGAGCCCAACCATTAGGCCCAAATATTAAGCCCAATGGGCTTAGTTGAAAAGAATCCCACATCGATTAATTTAGTTTTTGGTGGTATAACTCATGTATATAAATACATGCCCCCACCCACACATTACAATACACACCATACCGTAAACATAACAACAACTTTGGACTATTGCAATTTGGTCCTTATTTGACCTATTTGCAATTTGGGCCTCTTAGTTTGATTTATTTTCAATTTAGTCCTTCATTTTTGACCAATTACAATTTAGTTCTTTTTGGAGGCAGAGACAAGATTTGGGAAGTGTTCTTCCTGGCATGAGATTGAAGAGCAATACTAGGTAACCTTCTTTTGACTGTTGATGGTATTTGTCTTACTTTATTCTAGATTTGGGTGCCTTTAGTTTGTCTTCTGCATTGTTGTTGTTAGTTGTGTACTTTGTATTTTTTTTCTGTTTCGAGATACATTTTAGGTGTGGTTTTCACTTATTAGAAGGAGAAAGGGTCGTTTGTGTCTATCCTTGTATTATTGGAGACATTTGGTGTACTCCTATTGATATTGGAGTTTTCTAGACTAGGTCCCATAGATGTTGCCTCTCAATATTTGAGAGGGTGTTACCACGTTAAAAATTTTGGTATTCTTTAATTTGTTGCTTGATGTTTTATTGTTGCTTCCATATTCGATCGACATCATGTCTGCACATCTTCCATATTCCATATTTAATCCACGAGCTCTAGTTTCTAGGCACATCTTTGTTTAATTTTTAATTCCCAACAACTGGTATTAGAACTTTTTGGTTTTTTCTCTAGTATTTTTTGTTTTATTGGAATATGGATTCAAATTATAGGAAGATAATTAGTTTAAATGCCACTAATTACCATATGTGGAAAGGGAAGATGAAAGATCTTCTATTTGTGAAAAAGTTGCATTTGTCGATGTTTTCTACTCAAAAGCCAGAGTCTAAAACTGATGAAGATTGGGCTTTTGATAATGAGATGGTTTATGGCTTTATTTGGCAATAGGTTGATGACAATGTTTTGAATCATATTGCTAATGATTCAAATGCTAAGACTTTGTGGAAAAAGCTTGAGACCTTATAGACTTCAAAGACTGGGATAACAAGTTGTTTTTGTTAAACCAAGCTATGTGTTTAAAGTATATAGAAGGTCGTTTTATTTCTGATCATTTGAATGAGTTTCAAGGATGCTTTGATCAATTGTCTGGCATGAGTATCAAATTTGAAAATGAGATTATGGGGTGTTGGTTGCTGCTCGCTTTACCTGATTCTTAGGAAAATCTTCGAGTTACTTTGACTAGTTTTGCTTCTATTACTATGGAGTTAGTGAAGTCTACTTTTTCAAATGAAGAAGTCAGAAAATGAACACAGGAGGCATCTACTTCACAGTTGCATGTCTTGGTTACTGAAAATAGGAGGAAAAGTAAAGAGAAGGATCAAGGACGTAGCCGAAGAAACAATAGAAGTAAGTCCATATCTCAATATAAGGATATGAAGTGTCATCATTGTGGTAAGAAATTCCATATTAAGAAGTACTGTTTCAAGTTGAAACGTGAGAAGAGCAAGCAACAGAAGAACAATGATGATAGCGATGATAGTGTTTCTATTGTTGCTAGTGATCTGATGACAATTACTAATGAAGAACTAGTTAACATTGCTTCTAATGAGACTAGTTAGGTTTTTAATAGAGGTGCTACTTATCATGTGACCCCTCACAGGGAGTTCTTCATGTCTTATACTCTAGTTTCTGATGGTGCTTTAACAATGGCTAACAATGGCAAATCAAAGGTTGTTGGCATTGGTACTATTTGTTTGGATACTAATCTTGGAATGAAGCTATTTTTTAATAATGTCAGACATAATCCTGACATGAGGTTTAATCTGATTTCTACTGGTACACTTGATGACAAAGGTTATAATAGTCAATCTTCAAGAGGGAAGTAGAAACTCACTAAAGGTTCCTTGGTTATCGCATATGGAGAGAAGGTTTCACATTTATATTAGACCAAGGCTACAGTTTCTGTTGATGGTGCTAATGTTGTTGCCAGCAATGATTTATCAAAACTATGACATAAAAGGCTTAGTCACATTACTGCAAGGGGACTTCATCAATTAACTAAGAAGAATGTGATTTTTGGTCTAAAAGATGTCATATTGGATAAGTGTTCTTATTGCTTGGCAGGAAAGCAAAATAGAGTGTCCTTTAAGAGTAATCCTCCTTCCAGAAAATTAGAGGTCCTTCATGTAGCACCCTACTCCCGCAGGACCCGTGCCCGACATCTATAGGTGATATCTGAGTCCATGCCCACCGAGGGTGGCATGCTCAAATAGTAAACGGACGAAACTTATTGCAAAGTTTTCTTACACAATATACGCATATGTAGAAAATCGATAATCAATTTTGACCCGATTGATTTATAAACAATTTCGGTCACAAAAGTTACAAAGATTATTAAACACATCAGAAAGTCAATAATTACTTGGGCCCATTACAAAACAAAATACTTGTATTCATAATGTTCTTACATTTCAGAAACCATTTACATATACATTGCACAACACTTAAGACTACACTTATCAATACAACATATCGAAATACATATATAGGCGCAAACTAATCCCGACTTGAAACTCTTACTCGGAGCCTTTTTGGAGACCTTTAGAAAACTTGAAAAACTACGTTTCAAATTTTTATAAGTTTTGCAAACTTGATGAGTGAACCATCATTGATGATTTCATCGGATCACATACACACATCACATATGCACAAATATTCATTCTAAACATCATAACTCACACAACATAGGATCACTCAATATAGCTTTGCAAATCATTCATGGATTTCATTCTTATATGAATGCTATATGTATGAGACTCACATTCGTTCTTATTGTTGTGAATGAGTGCCTATCACAAACTTATATAGATACTGGCCCATAGGGCTCAGTCAAACAGTACCATAGAGCACAGCTCTATGTGCAGAATTAGAAATCACGGAACAAAGCTCTACGTAGAAGCATTTGAAACTGGCTACTCAAGTTACAACACCTTTATCTGAGCATGCATTTTATGAAATAAATCAAATACTAGATATGTCATATATCACAATCTTATACAAATGCTCAAACAAAGTTTTCACATTCATCGGACCTAAGTCCGACATTCAGCTTTCGTTGAGAATCAAAGTCATTCAAGAATTCATGTCAAATCAAAACACTTCCAATACAAGGCCCAAATAATAAACTCCTCGGACTTCAAGTCCGCAATTCAGAAACAATTCGCAAACAGTTTAGTAATTTCTTTTCTTTTTTTTGAAAATTTAACAAATCAAATAAATTTAAAACAAATCAATCCTAGGAAATCATCTAGGTTGACTCACAATACGCTCTAATATGCTATTGCATGGATGGACTGGCAATGTCTAACTGGCGTCTGCTTGGCTCCTCTATATCATACAAAACACATTTACACATATCACATTTTTGCACAAATATATAAGTATTCATTAATGCACATCTACTTATATGAAATATGTACAATGCATGTTTAATAACAATTCCAGGGTACTTTATTGAGATCCTTATGATCAAATTATTCAGATATCAAAGACCTCATTAACACCATAGGTACTTATGATTTATACCAATAAAAAGCAATTTCATAACTTCATTGACAACTTTAGATTTTTCTTCTAATACACTTACGAGTCAACTTTACATACTAAATCTGATAAGGTAAATGACAAAAATTAGGCAACACTTACTTCTAGAAAGTTATTCTCCAATGTCTTAAGTTTCTATTGACACCAAAATCAACCAATTTGGTTCATTAATTTGGAAGATAAGCCATAAACATTTTCGGGCTGTTCATATTCAAAAACAGTAAACTATACACTACTTCCATCCAGAAATTAAATCACAATTTGACTTCCTCATAGGATTTTTATCCCTATGTCTTTAGTTTACTTAAAATCAACAATCATCTCATTTGGAATCCTATAGATCCAGATATAATTAAAACCCCGAAGTACGTTCAGTAAAACAACACCAGTTCATACCATTTCAACAGATTCTCTCACTTTCATTCAATCAATCTTTTTCAAATCAATTCATAATGTTACCAATTTTTGTGGATAGGTAGAAAAATGTCTTAATAATCCAATGATTCAAGAATCAAGTCATTTGGAGGTCTATAGAAGAAGTTATGATCAAAAGAAGCAAGACTATTCAGTAGAAGCGAAAATCCCAAATGCATGATCGTGCAAAAGCACGAGGGTGCAAATTCACTAGCTTTTTGCCTAACGTCTCAAAAGTCACCATCGTGATTTTGGACGATGGTGCTTTTTTCACTTAACTCAAAAGTCACCGTCATACATATGCGCGACGGTGCAATTCCACTTCTTCTTCTCCACCGACATCTCAATTTTAAAACTACATATCTTTTGATCCAAAACTCCAAAATTTGAAAACTTTGTATCAATAGAAAGATAAAAGAAATATCTACAACTTTTATGAGACAATTTTGTCAAAATATGCCTAGATCAACACAGAAAATTCATAGAAGTTCAGATTGAAAATTCAACACTGTTACTAATCATTCCCAGATAATTTCCAGATGACTTCCATTTTTCAAATCCAACACTTCAATTTTTATTTCTAGTTTTTGTACTCTATTTCAATCAACTCATTCACCATAAATTCATACTACTCCAAAATATACCAGTTTAAATAAAAAATCATCAAAAGCCAAAAATTCATATTCAACCTATTCATGCTAATTCAACTTTCTGCATTTCCAACTTTCATTCTCAATCTCCATGTTTCCTCTCAACTTCCATTTAAACACTCATTCCCATCTCAGACCATCATTTTACAACTATTC
>JAOQMP010000005.1:32287827-32300646 GCA_027563575.1 Erythroxylum pedicellare
TCCCATATGCTTTGACAATAAGATCAATCATGTATGTTAGTTAAGACTTGATATATCGTATGCTCTAAGTGTTACAAGCAAATATCAATCAGATCTTGGTGAGTGTCACTGGGTGGCTGTTAAGAATATCCAAAAGTACTTGAGAATGACTAAAGATGTATTATTGGTATATAAAGATGGAGATCTCATAGTGAGCAAGCATACAGATGCTAGTTTTTAATCTGACTAGGATGACTCCAAATCTCAGTTAGGTTACGTTTTCACACTAAATGGTGGAGCAGTCAGTTGGAAGAGTTCCAAACAAGAGATGAATGTAGATTCAATGACTGAGTCAGAGTACATTGCAGTTGCAGAAGCGGCAGAAGAAGCTATTTGGATCAAGAAGTTCATTATGGAACTTAGAGTGATTCTAAGCATTGTAAACCCAATACTGTTGTATTATGATAACAATGGGGTTGTTGCTTAAGCCAAGGAACCAAGGTCTCATCAAAGGTCCAAGCACATACTCAGGAGATATCACCTGATCAGGGGGAACATTGATAGAGGTAATGTGAAGATAGAGAGAGTGCCCATAGATCGCTGATACTTTGACTAAGCCACTTCCTCAAATGAGATTTGATTCTAGTGTACTCATCTATGGTATTAGATACAAAGGCGATTGGCATTAGTGCAAGTGAGAAATTGTTAGAGTAGTGCTCTAAAGGCAACCACCTTTAGCACTTTTATACAAACTTTATTTTGATTAATAAAGCGAAAAGTAATTTTCATTAATTTGATGTTCATTTATTTATAATTTTATGTCATTTTTAAATTGAATTAATTAAATCCATGATACAAAGCATAGCATGAAGGAAATCATGATGAGATCATAGTAATGAGATTCCTATCATGTGCAATTATATTAGTATCTAAATTATCCCTAGTAATAGGATTAATGAGATAGGACATTTTTAATCTAAATAGACTAGCATATGTTATACTGCTTGATTTGATCAAGCAATAGATCTCATAAACTGTAAACATGAGATGTTTGGAGTTAACTTGTGGATGCTTACTAAGAGTAGTAAGTATATCGGATGGCCCACTATGAGATTCTCATATGAATGATCTATAAAATGTCAGTAATTGGGTAGCCAATAAAAGATTCACCAGGATGACACATAAAGTAATGAGATCCCCAAGATAAGAACTAACACCACTTAGACTAAATTTGACATAGTCAGTCTAGTGGGAGTTGACACATAGCTCATACTCCGAACCAAGTGGGTATAGGATGGTGAAAGGACAAAGTGAACAGTAATTGACTATGGAAAGGTTCATAAGTTGAATAATTAACTATCAAAGAGTTCGAGTGTTAGTTCGCTTACATTCCAGTAAATTCACATCATGAAACCCTTTATGATATGCTCGAATTAAGAGTTAAATTTAAATGACCAAAATAATTGACAACCTAAGAGTCACAACCATAAAAGATCAGATGAAAAACAAAGTGTGCATAGCTGTCAATTAAGCAAGCCACGATCGTGACCAACTTAATGACAAGTGGAACATAAGTGAGTTCTTCACTTATGTACATATGAATTTTTATCCAACAATATACTCAATAGAGAGGCTAAGGGTCTAGAAGAGTTCTTGAAGTTGAGAAGAGTGATCTTGATATTTATTTATGCAATTTTAAGCAATTGTTGCTGAGATTAATTGTATGTAACTTAGTCTTGATCTAACTCTCACTAGAGCATCTACTTAAACTCATCTTTTTGGTGCTCTAATCACCCTTGTACACTAATTTTTCTTCATCTTTATGTGCTCTCTTGAGGCCAAAGAAGGTGTTTGGACTTTGCTATAACCCAAATAAGGAAAAGATCCAAGAAATGAGGAATATTTGCAAGGTACATATACGATAATTCATGTTCATATAATCTATTTTATACATGCATATGAATTTTGGATTTTTTGGAGATTTCATGGGGTTGGAATTTTGATTTCGAAACTTCCACTGCCTTGCCATTTATGTGATGCATGAACCCATGGCTCTTAAACATTTTCTCCGTAATTTCATGACTATTATTTTTCATCTCATTGATCAATTTTTCTATTCGTGAAAAATAATCACAAATAATTTCATCTTTGCTTTGTTCCATCATCTCGAATTGCCTTTTCAAACCTTGTAGTCTCATTCGTTTAATTGTGTCTGCTCCTTCATACATTTTGCGTATTGCTATTTATCATAGAATATTTTTTAAAGAATCACCAACTCATCAGATTGACAAATTAAAAACAAGGCCTTTTCTTTTCATTTAATGAATGATCACGATCTAGTTGTTGTGATTCTTCAGCCGTTAGTTTTTCTTTTTCCACTAAGCCTTTCTCCAAAATTTTACCATACCCATTACTTCTCAAATATAGCTCCTTTAAGCTTTTCCAAATCACAAAATTGTTTTTGCCATCAAACTTGAGAATAGATAATTGCATTGGTTGAACTTGAACCTATCTTGATCTTCTTAAGCATTTTAACCTTGCTCTAATACTAGATGTTGTCAATTATAATTGCCTAAAAATAAACTAGTTAACAAAATACATACTCAAAATTTTATTAATGATTCACATTACACAACTCATTGAAGTTGAGCACCTTACAAAACTTTCACATCTTTTTTCACTCACATTTCTTTTTGAGTTTTCTGTACAATAAATGTAATGGTGAAACGGTCATATTTATAGAGAAACAACGTCGGTAATAATCGACTATAATGCCAGCAGCAATGAAGCTGTCCAAAGTAGTTCAAAGACAATTTGACTTGGTATTTTGACCGAGTCAAATACAACAGTTTACAACCCATATAAATCAAGTTTAGTTTTTAACAAAAATTTATTTAAAAAATATTAAACTTATAATATATGTTAGAAATTCAATTATATCTAAATTTTTATCTATTAAAAATTCAATTTAAACGATTTGTAGATATTAAATTTTATTTTAAATAATAAATTACAAAATATATTTGAATAAAAATTTGTATGAATTTTACCCGTGAGCATACGATGTGTCTAAAAAGGCAGCAGGTCCTCAGAGACTCATTATTGAAAGGTCAAGAATGGCATCAGGTGATTGGTGTTGACAGACTAAGCAAGTGGACCCAAAGGGAAATTGAAAGTAGAAGTTTAGAAGTATATTTTAGGCAGAGAAGTTTGCTCGTCCTCAATAATTCATGTTTTATGTCTCAAACTTAAAATTTGAAGATGGTACAAATGTAGAAGTGGAAATTTGTTCCATTCTGGATTCCCATTTCAGTTCAGATACTTTGAAACAATTTCAGAGTCACTCTCTCTGATTAATCCAACAGCATTACGTTTTGGCCTTTTTTTCTTTTTCTCAATCATTTCTTCTTCTTACTGCCTTCTGTTCCACCCTCATTTTCTTACAAGTCTAATGCAATTTCAAGCTGTAACTGTGTAGTTTCCCTGCTCTGTCTCTATGTTCCCCGCACCGACCTTAAACTTCATGGTGTGCTTTTGTCTTCACAGCCAAGTAACATTTTTTATATTCTCTCGACCTTATTTCTAGTTGCTTCTCATTCTGCTTAAATAGCGTTGCATTCTTCTCTTTCTGTTATCACCGTAGCAAACTACCACAAAAGCAGTGTGTGCAAATCCTTGATTAAGCTTGTGGTCGTAATTAATGTGATGCCCACCTTAGAGTTACAGGCGATGTTAAATGAGCAGTTGCAACCAGTAGTGCCACCACCACCAAAGATGGTGGAGCCATGTCGGTATTCACACCGATCAATAGAAACACTGGTCGTTGTGTTGGCAGTGATCACCATTGTTGGTGTTATTGCAGGTATTATTGCACGTTTCTGTGGTGGGCAGCATTTTGGCAGAAATGGGGAGCATGACATTGAAGGCTGGGTAGAAAGGACGTGCAGGAGTTGCATTGATGGAGGCCTCCCCAACGACGCCGAAGAATCAAAGCCAGTGGCGGAGGAGGTTAAAAAGTGATCATATAGAAACTTCAAAGGTTCTTTCGAGATTGGTTCTTTTGTGCTGCATATAATCTCTACTTTAGCGCTGCAGAGATCGAGTATTTGTTGTCTGATCACGTAACTTTCTGTTTTCTAGAATGTAGTATAAACTTAATGGTGTTGCTATGTCCCTTCATTCTTCTCTTTGTTTCATTCAATCCTTTTCACGTGTTTCAATCAAAATCCGTTCTTTTTATGCCATGATGAATAGGTTTCCACTGAATTTTGCAGTTCACCTTAAAGCAAACACTAACTGTGAAACATCATCATGGCAGAGACAATGAAATATCCAGGAGAAGCTGAAGAATAAAACAAAAACCAAAGACATGCATAAACTTTTGAACAATGTGACCGTTGCTTTTCCAAAAAAGGCTAAAAGCTAATATACAATGCCGTTGGCATTCTTAACAAAATCATTTATCTCTAGCACGCCATTACCAACAGTTTCAAGATTCGAGTACTGTGAATGATAGTTTGATCCTGAAGAAGCAAAGTTTGGTAGTAAAGAGCTCAAGCCTGAATGCTCAGCTTTCGGCTTATGTTTAGGTGAATGATAGATGCTTCTAATGATAGTTTGATCCTGAAGAAGCAAAGTTTGGTAGTAAAAAGCTCAAGCCTGAATGCTCAGCTTTCGGCTTATGTTTAGGTGAATGATAGATGCTTCTCGTCATTCATTTCATAGCCCAGTTGCCTTAAAATGTTGACCACTTGACACTAATCCACACGTCAAGAAATATAAAGACAAAATAATGGACCTCAATCTCATCTTTTTCACTCCTGTACTCGTACAACGCAAGCACTTAAAACACGATTTCATACATGGCTCTGGTGGAGATACTTGTCTCCACCAGTGTAAGTAGTCAAACCAAACCAAACCAAAGCAAGAGATTAAAAGGAAAGAATCAAAATGAATAATTAAACGAAATAACAGATGCGGATCCACGACTACTTTTATTGAGACGTCATTGACACCTGAACTCGGTAGTCTCCACAAAGCTAGAGCCTAGAAGCAAATGCTTCTCATCATATTTGGTAATTATGATTTCTTCAGTAAAAATCTTCAAAACTTCGATTCCTTCTTTAGACAATCTTCCATTCTCTTCTAGCAGTTAATTCCACACAGTTCAACATCTGGTCCAGTCACCTTGGTTGTAAAAGGATCAATGCGGACCCATAGCAAGGAGAAGATAGAAGCTAGGAGAACAGACCACACAACAACAATTGTAGGTGTTCGGTTTTGACGTCCCATCAGACCCTTAAGGAAAGGATAGAGATGAATAATCACCCAGAAAGCAAAGAATAACTTGCCAAAAAGAGGACCCCACGATTGATAACCACTATTAATGGCATAGGAGACTCCAGCAACCACTCCAACCATGTTGATTATTAGGAGGGTGGTTGGTGGGATGAGCAGAGTAGTCCATTTGAACATATAAAGTTCAGCAAAATCCCCATCCTCGTCGGATGCTTTTGAAGTGACAGTAAAGTTGGTGTCTATACCTGCAAGGACTTTTAACAGGCCTTGGAAAACAGCAAACAGGTGAGCTGATACACCTCCAATAACCCAGAATTGTTCATTCCTCCACCACTCATCAATGCCAACACCACTCCATCTCATCTCCAAAATACCAGTCGCAAAGATTGAGAGGAAAAGGGATATGAACCAGATACTAGCAATGTTGCTAATCTGTAGTTTCATTAAAAGACAATTGTGTTATGTCAAACTTAAAGCGGTCATGCTGAAAACTATAATTTTGAAAAGAAATTCAAATAAGTAGTTCTTTACAGCCTATGAGTTGCTCCATTTTATAACATCATAAAAACAAAAAAGATCACCTTCTAGTTTGAAAAAGAAAATTTCATATCATAGATTAATAAATAATCCCACCTTCAAGTGACAAGTTCTCAACACTAACCCAAAGAGTTTGAATATGGAGATTGATGATGTTTTTCAATAAAGAAATGTTTACCTGTGGAATAATAAACTTTCCTGTCAGAAGACAGACAGCAGGCAATGTACAATATGCAAGAAGAGGAATGGCAGTGACTGGGTAAATAGTGGTATTGACATAAGCAAATCTTTCAAGCCATTTCAGCCTTCCACCATAACCATACCATATGGGGCAGTGACGACTGAAGAGAATTTCAACTGAACCTAAAGCCCACCGAAGGACTTGATTCAAACGATCAGAAAGGTTAATAGGAGCAGATCCTTTAAAGGCAGGGCGTGGTGGCATGCAGTAGATTGATCTCCAACCACGGGCATGCATCTTAAATCCCGTTAGGATATCCTCTGTGACAGAACCATATATCCATCCTATCTGCAGAAAGGAATCCATACACAACTCATTATCTCTTTTAACCCTACAAGTATTTATTTTCCTTTTTCTTCATGAGGGTGGGTTAGACCAATTGCACAGTTTGGTTTGTAATTGAAAAGCAGACTCAATCTATTTCAATGCTAAATTTGTTGCCCGTATTTAAACGACAATAAACGATAGAAGAAGTAAGAAAAGAAACGTTTAACATACTTCACTTCCCCAATCTGTCTTGTCCTCATATCCACAACTAATCACATGAATAGCTTCTTTGAGGAGAGACTCAGGGGTTGCAGATTCAGGGACACCGCCATTTTCCATCAGCGTTGAAGCAACAAATACAGTTGATTGACCAAATCGTTTCTCAAGTGTCATCTGTGACATGAGCAGTGATTTTTCGTCATCAAAGCCAGCACCTATAAGAGGACAAAGAGTCGCTGAGCATCAGATCTGAAACTAAAATAGACAATACCTCACATCACCCTATCACCCTTATAGTACTAACTGAACTTGAAACAACCTCATGATATTATTCCTAGGAAAGCTCAATCAAGAAAATAAGGGTTCATGTTCGAAACTTTGATTGATTTTAGAAACTACATTCAATTAGAATACAAATTCAGCATGCCCATTCTCCTCGTTCCTTCAATTTACCAAAGTAAAAGTAAATTTCTTATTCAAGTGACGATGGGAGTCAGATAGAAAAAGAAGGAAATAGTTGAGCTCAAAGACATGTCAAATAGAGCTTCTTTAACAACGAAAAGCTTGATATAAGGGTTAAAAACAATTAGAAGTATCAAACTAGTAGTAATTCAAAACAGAAATGTAATGTCATAGATTGAATAGCTTGTGATTGCAAAAATCAATTAAGAAGGGGACACGTGCAAGATAAGATACAATAAAGAGGAAAAAGAAAATAAGGGTAAAAGTTAACCTTCGACCCCTTCTTCTATATCTTCCAAGTTGAAAACTGGCACAGTAGGGTCAACATGTTTGCCAGATTTCTTTTTTCTACTTGAATTTGAACTCTTCTTTCGTGATCCACCACCAAAGCATGAAGAGAGCACTCCTGGTTTCTTATGCTTGGATTTAAGGGGAGGCTCGTAACCATACAAAGCTGTCCTATTGAAAACACACCCAGTACCCACATATACAGGGCCTTGGATGCCATCCAGCCCCCTTAAATTTATCTAACAACATTATAATAGACCATCCATTGAAGATTGGATTAGAACGAAAACAAAAACATGGAATCAGGGCTAAATGACAACTACTAGAACTTACATCAAAGAAAACAGTGTTGCGATTAGCATATCTATCATTTTTGTCAATCCCATCAAATCTTTGGGGAAACTGGACATAACAAACTGATCTTCCTAGATTGGGATCCATCAGAAAACACATAGCTTCTCTCAAAGCCTTGCTATTGTTTATGTAATGATCACAATCCAGATTCAACAAGAAAGGCCCATTGGTAAGCACAGCTGAAACACGCACCTGCCAAGGGACAGATGTGATTTGGGTTAACAACTTGCTAGATGTACCTAAGAGATTAGCTGCTCACTTACCAATGCATTCATGGCACCAGCTTTTTTGTGATGCTGAAAACCAGGGCGCTTTTCACGAGAAACATATACCAGCCGTGGAAGTTCATTGCCCTCAGTGTCAAGTCCTCCACTATTACCCAAGAAAACCTGCAAATTGTTATTCAAGCAGCAAGTTCAAGAAAAAGGCACGTCAATAAAAAGCAGAGCTGATTAACTAAGTTTTCTTTCTCCCCAACCAACATGTGGAATATCAAGGTCATATGACACAAGATACACATAGAACAAGTCTCTCATCAAGAAACCGAATAAAAATAGAGCAGAATTTTAGGAGAAACTGGAATTTTACTTTCGCATGCAATGATTCAAATGCATTGAGATCATGGTTAATTGGTAAGATGATTAATACCAATGACGTCTCTCTTGACGGAGAACATTGCGATTTAGTTCAAGATGGACCAACCTGGATCAATCCTAGATGATCTCTGGTGGAATTTCACTTTGGCATACAAAGATGCAAAAGCATTGAGATCATTGTTAATTGGTAAGATGATTAATAACAACCAGGTGTCTCTTGATGGAGAACATTGTGATTTAGCTCAAGATGGACCAACCTGGGTCATTCCTGGATGATCTCTAGTGGAATTTTACTTTGGCATACAATGATGCAAATGCATTGAGATCATGGTTACTTGGTAACAAGATTAATACCAACGAGATGTCTCTTGATGGAGAACACTGTGCTTTAGTTCAAGATGGACCAACCTGGATCATTCCTGGATGATCTCTGGTGTTATTTCCAGGCCAAGGAGTACCATCTTGCATAGACCATCCTTCATCAGGAACCTTCTGTGCCTTTGCTACCAAACCGTTGATGCGAACTTTAAATTCTTCATACTCTCTCTACATTTCCAATGGAAACATAACATTCAAGTAGTGTCTAATTAATCAAATTAATATTTGAACCTTGAATCCCTACCTTCATAGCTCGTCGATCTTTGACAAATGATGGATGAACCTTATCTTTCAGGTAGTCAATTTTCAGTGCAAAGTACCACTCCGGAGCTCGTGGTTCAATGTTATATTTCTTGCAAAAAGGAACCCATTTTCTAGCAAATTCAGATGTTTCAGAAAGGGCTTCGAATGTCAACATAGCAGCTCCATCATCTGAAACATAACATGAAACTTTGTCCACTGGATAGTCAACTGCAAGAATAGACAGGACTGTATTGGCTGTGACAAGTGGAGGCTCCTTTAAAGGATCAACTGTACTGACAAATATATCAACAGCAGCCAACTGTGATGGTTCTCCTTCTTTTTCATATCTGTGAAGCATTAGGAAAATCTAAAGTATTTAGTATCTATGGATCTTGACAAAATTTACCTACATTGAGGGTATGTTATAGGAAAAGGAGAAAGGTACCTCAAAGCTAGCCTGTCAAGATATGTCTCACGGTTGACAGGTAGCCATTTAGGGAACTGATCCAATATCCATGAAATTGCAAACCAGATCTCACAAATGACAGATATCAACCATAAAGGATAAGCATCCTTCACGGGATTTGTGATGCGGTAGTGTAAGAAAATGCAAAGAATGATAAGCCGTAAGATAATGACCATCCTGTAAGGATTAATCCTAGAGGATGGAACTGAAACCTTTCTTGAGAGAGGCTGACGTGTTTCATCATTTCTGTTTCACAATAAGAATAAACTAAGATGTTAAAGGAGGTAATCTATCGGTAAAGTAACTACAAAAGAATTAAAGCAGTCCTCACTGGCTCATTTTCTCAAGAAGATAAATACATGTTTTGACTTTATCAGTGTTTATTAACCAAATACTTGTTAACTATTCACCCATAGCATAATAAATGCAGAAAATTAGTTGCATTCATAACATTATACTCAAAAACCAAACAATTGATCAATCTTGGTACAAGTAGAATATCAGAGCCACACCAGTCAAATTTCAACTTTTGTAATCTTAATATGCAGTAGGTCATCCTTATGTACAAACTGATAAGTGGAGAGCACCTGGTCATAATGAACACATAAGTCCCAGCCAAGGAAAGTATGCAATGAAGGAAAAAAGAGAAGACTGAGGAAGAGATATATTAGCTCATGTTGTATTCGCCCTTGAAGTTATAAAATGCTACACAGCAGGTGATTCTAGGATATGAAACTGCCAAACAGGCATCTAATGTAATTAAAATACGAAACATGAGTCCTGATTAAAACTGCAAGAAACTGAGAACCAGGGTACTAGGAATGGGCTAGTGTGGAAGAACTAAGGGAGAAAGTAAAACAAAAGTTCCATATGGATTGAATTTAAATGTTTTTAGGTACATCCATATGAATATATCGTGCAGTGAAGGCAATATCTTGGTAATTCGTGTACATCACATGACACTTACAGCAAAGAGTCATCCAAAAGCACATCAGTGCTAGCATCAAAATCTCCGCCACCCCTTCCTTCAGATGGTGCATTACTAACACTCATCGGAGCAGCATTCTTTTCAGGCTTCATCCTCCAACCATCAATCCTCTCTTTCCAGGCTACATTTCCAAATCCTAAAGAGCCGGAATCCCTTCCTGGATCTACTACCCTGATATTGGCTGCAAAAGATAATGGTTATGCAAAATGTATAATGAAACTTAAAAAACAGCAGTACATATTAAATTGGTGAGCACAATATTTCATAAGCAAATGCAGATCATTACCTCTGCTACCACTTTCGGGAGAAGCCATTGAGAAACGTCCAGGAGATGCAGCTGAAAGGTCTCCAGAGATCTGTAGATTTTCCAAATTTCACCACTTAAATCCTGCAAACAACAAAAAAATTCTCAAGAAAATTGAATGATTCAATCACCTACCGAGCGTCTGCCAGCCAGGTAAGGAATTTGGTGCTCTTTATCATAGCTTGTAGGTGCAACATACTCCTTCCTTCCAGACCCTGCATCCCAACTCAGCATTCTATCTATCTTACTCTTCTCCTCTTCTATCCCTGATGAATGGTGATTTGACTTGCTTTCAGCATCAACATCATCAGTAACTTCAGCTTCTTCCCCATGAATAGGAGGGCTACCTGATAGTCATCAACATTGAAATCAGTTCTCTCACTTCTATCCATCCACCCAAAATGTAACAGGTCATGAAAACTAACCTTTATGCCTCTTGTACTTAGTCTTGCACTGGGGACAAGATTGATTACCATCTTTTCTCTCATATTCATAACATGGGCGGCAAACAGGAAATGCACACACATGGCAAGCAATAAAAGGTTCTCCATCTGCTGTTCTGCCAATATCATCACTGCAGATCTGGCAGACTTGCATATTGGATTGTGTTACATTTTTCTGCTCAATGGCAATAGAAACGGGTATCAGAAGTCTGATGTATGAACCACTGATAAATGCCTCTGCAGACCAGACCTTAACTACAACCAGAAAGAGCTCAAGAAAACAGATTGCTTAAGTTTTTAGTTTTATGGATCTAATTAAACAAGGCATAAATAACTAAATAGAATAATAAATAGAAAGAAATGGGAAATATCAGCCACAAAAATAGTATTGGATGATTAGGATTAATAATAAAATGGACCAGCCGAAAGCGACTAAGTTCGTGATCCATCGACACTAACGAGTCGAAACAAGAAATTGATTGATCGAAAGCAACTAAGCACGTAATCTAACATCACATATGCACTCAGGAATTTGTCAAAGAGAGTAATAAGCTGGGGAAAAAAAAAGAACTTGTGGATCTCAGGAGTGATGACTAAAATAAAAAATAAAGGCTTGATTTTGAATCATACAAGTGAAAAGCACGAAGTAATACAAACCCAAATAACTCTGTTTCTCAGTTCTTTTGGGATCCACATATTGGAAAGGAAAATAAAAAAAATGCAACAGGCATGCAAAGATCCAAACAAAAGAGTACCGAAACCTGATCTAACAGAAGAAACAAACCCAAAATATGAAAATTAAACTCCGATGAAATCTAAAAAATTGAACAAGCACATTAATCTCATAAGCGTCAAGAAAGCAAAGTATTTCCAGTTCACTAACTCCTGCTTCTTCTTCTGAGTTCATTGTCATCTTAGCCGATCAGAACAATTGCTCTCTTATCTCGTCCTTAGCCAAAGCTTTAAATCCACCCCAGAAATAGTAACTTCAAGGCTTCATTTTAACTCAGAGATCAACGAAACACATCTCACTAACACCCAGAAATTGTTTTAGGGAGAAAATGATTGCGTTAGGAGAAATGTAGTGATCATAGAGCTACTGATGGATTGCATGAAATGAACCCCAACTAACTAACAGAGTCTTCACTAAAAAGCCCCACCGACACTGAAAGATAGAAACAGACAACGACCGACACAAGATCCATGCTCTCTCTCTGTCCCCACTTCTCCCCCCCTTTTTTTTTCCTTGTAATTATTTTCTTACCTATTGATATTTTGGTTAGAAAATTATAATCAAAGCTGCAAAAAGGTATAAATGAAGCAGAGAACTTGCAGTGCAAGTCTGTATATAGTACGAGAAACTCTTTTCCTTTTCTTGGATTACAATTTAAATTTGGTTTCTGTGATGTGCACAAATGTAACTTCTGACGTGGCTCGTTCCCGGCATAGATCTGAACCAGTTTAGTCCACTACTTTGATTGGCTGGTGTGCTCGAGGTATTGCTGTATGAATGTGTTAATTTATGCTCCAGTTAAGTGATAATTATTTTAAAATATTTTTTATTTTATGTATACTTAAATATATATGATAGAATTTATGAAATAAATATATATTATAAATAAAATTACAATGAAATTATAATTATGAAATTTTTGTTACATTTATATATTAACTCTAAATTGTTTCTAGTCATTGTTCTATTAAGATTAAATATTAGTAGAACATAAAAAGCTTAGTACATATTTTATTTTTCCTT
>JAOQMP010000005.1:32350454-32362237 GCA_027563575.1 Erythroxylum pedicellare
ATATTCACATTCTCAACTAAATCATCAAAACACAATGTCTAAATTATAAACCAAAATTTCCAAAAAATGGTTCATTGTGTAATATATATCTTGGGATTTTTTGGAGTTGATCTTCTCACCCTCAATTTGTTCCTCCTCTTAGTTGGAATCGTATTGGAAATTATATTTTGAGAAGCTTAAGTTGTATTTGCATTGTTCCTTGGAGGTTTGCGTACCTTAAATTGATTTTCACCCATCTATGAAACATAAAAACAAAAAGCAAAGTGTTACTGCTTACGATATAATTATACAACCAATATAAAAATTTATTTAAGTGACAAATAGTAAAATAAGTGTTTCCACTAACTTTTTCTAATGTTACTCCATATTTTTTTAGCTTCTTATGGAAACATAAATAATTATGATGTTAAACAATATGATGCAAATTACCTGAAATTAAATGTGAAAATTCCCTAGCCCCCTCTTCTCCTTTTTAAGATTAATGGCATGATATTTAACTCTGTAGATCCTAATTATAAGTCTTCTAATTGGACAGATCCAAATATTGGATAAAGGGACTTGACTTTATGGTGGCCTTCTTCTTTTTCACAGCAATATACATGTACTCTTTGTAATGAACAATTTGACATTTAAGTCACATTTGAAATAAAGGTAAACAAAAAAATTACAATCAACTTAACAATTTCATGTTGCCTCGAAGGTTGGTCCTTATTTTTGCATCCTCTTTTATTATGACCATCTTTATAACAATGATGACATCTTATAACTACTCAAGCCTTTCTCTGTTTGTCCAAATTTTATGATTCTTCATTTTTATCCCTTTTTCTAGAATTTTTGGGTTTTTAGGCATCTTCTTCATCAAAAGAGGTAATATGGGGAACAAATTTTCAGTCTTCGACCAAAATTTCGTAATACTAATAGTTTCCATATCATACTGATAATTCTTTAAATAACATTAATGCTTGTATTATTGGCTCATATAAGCATCATAATCTTCCCTCTTATATCATATACAAGTCATTACGTGCTTATATAGGATTACCATTAATCTCAAAGCCTATTTTAGTAAGTTTGTACTTGTAAATCACTTATCTATAAAATGTGTAAGCTCAAATTTAAATTTCCATTAGCCTTGGTGGTATAATGCCTTGCTTCCCATTGTGCAACCTTTATCTTCTTCCTCAATCTTAGAGATTTATCATCAAAGAATTCTAACATCATAATCCTTTTTATGAATTTAAGTCATTAAGGAAAACTTGAATGTCCTCCATCATGTTGATCAAGCTTTTTGTATAGACTTCACAAATGAATCTATTAAATGTCTATGTTATTGTGAACTATTTCCCACTTTGGTTTTCTACTCACAAATGCTTTGAAAAAAGTCTCTAGTTTCCTTACTTTGAAATTATCATAAGAATTTTTTGATATATTCTTTAATTTCTCTACTATCTCATCAAATTCCACTTCTGTTATACAACTCACCACTTTCCAAAATAAACTCCTATATGTATGGCCTTTATGAATACTAGATTAATTTGTATAGATATGTTAGACATATTTTCTATGCCTAGCTTGTAGGAAGAGATTCTTTATTGGTTCCATTAAAACCTAATAACCAAAAGAAACTAATGTAAGTAGAAGATTTCAAAGCATATTAAGAAATGAACACTACATGTAGGAATATTTAGAGATTACCTTTTGTTGATTATTTATAAAAGTCTACGCACTCCTACTTATTTTTAGATCTTTAGCAAGAATATTCAAAAACCAATTCCAATATTGGTAGTTTTCTCCCTTAACAATAACCTAAGACATATGGAACATTTTATTGATTCCACCACATCCAACTACAGCTAATAAATCAGCTCCAAATAATGTCTTAAAAAATCCATCTAGCTCAATTATTTTCCTATAACCACCGATCAACCATACTTTAATTCATTAAATTTTGTATAAAAGCTCTTAAACATTGGTTGTTTGGATTTTCATCAAGCTCAGTTTGAACAATGAATTGCCTATCTTTGTCAAACTATTTTAACTCTTGTTTATATGACCATAACTTCACATAATAGTCTTTTATAGATCCTTGTAACATCATTTTAGCTTCCTATTTGTTCCTACAACTTTGGGATTTAGTGTATCTGATGATCATCCATCATCTCACTAATTGGCCAATTCAAGTTTCTCTTTAACTTATGCATAAAAAGTTTTGATATACATTTATTGCTAGTTTTCTTTTTCTTTTTTGCACTTTTTTTGCAACTATGCTTGTTTTATAATATCTTAACATTAAATATTTTTCATTTCCAATTCAGTTAGTATAAATCCTAAATGGATATTGTGGCTAGCAAATAGCCTCCATTTTCACAGTAGATGTCACTATAAAAAATTACATCTATTTGTAATTGCATAAGTTTTAATTGCTTCCCTAAACTACATCTTATCCTTGAACTTCATTCCAATTTCAAACTAAATATCCTTCATATCCACTTTTGACTTAAACACAACACATTTCTTTCTTAGAAAAATTCCTCAAACCATCCATCATCACTACCAACTGGTAATTAAACTTTAGCATCATTATCCTCATATTCACTATAATAACCATGTGAACTCCTTTATTATCTTTATGAATTTTTTGTACTCGTAGCCTCTTCATTGCATTCTTTTCCACTACTTCTAACCCTATCAATAATATCATCACATTTAAACCTGCTACATACCTTTTTGGCACATTTCTTCTCACTTGATTTTGTAGTAACATATTCTTTAGCATCAGTTGCATATATCTCGCCTTCAAACATCTCCATATTCACTCATTTGTATAATAATAAAAAATTTAGCATCTTATTCCACTTGAACTTGGATGAACCGTTCTTCATTTATACGTACATACTATTATGTATTAGTTTCACAATCATTATTAATATTAGAATTATATTCTTTTCCATCTATTACAAGATTCTTATAAATATGCTTGTACTATACTTTAATATTATGGTAGTTCACTTCTTACATGCGATTCAGCATTACATGTCCTTATCATGGTGTAAGCTTACTATATTAAGCATTTCATCGACTATTTTAGAAATTTATAAACATAGAGACTTCTCTATTTCCTTTATATTTTGACACTCCTTTTAAAAATAGTATGATGAGTTCATTAACACATGTTATTCTTCATACTTATCTTGTTTCAATATATTTGTTATTGTCATTTTTATCTAACATTCCACTATAATGAAATTCAACCAACATCTACATTAGAAATAACCTATATCATTAGTTTTCAATATAACATATTAACGTGGTGATAGCAATATAAAAAGTTCCCAAAAATAATATGGTTTGACACTTGAGCAATGATGATATTGGTCAAGAAAATGATGATATTGTTGTTCCTTGATGATTCACTCCACTAACTTTGCCAAAGGAACTAAGGTAACTTAACCAAGTAAAGATCAAGCATGGTTTGGCATGCCTTCCTCATGCTTAATCCGTGCTAGGTGTTAGGCAAGGCTCAACAATGTTAAGGGGCTAACACCTACCTTAAGGCCTTATTTGGTAATCAATAATAAAAGAGTAAGAATAAAAATATAGTCTTAATTCCCTAATTTTTGTTTGTTTGGTTAATATAAATGGACAAAATAGGGAATGAAAAATCTAGAATGGATTTTAAATAATGTTTAACTATAAAAATCTTAAACTTTATTGAATTTTACAATTCTAACCTAAACTTTAAAAAGAGGCAATAAAATATTTAAGTTTTTAATTTTACGAAGATAATCCAACGTTAGTCTTTCCATTAATATTGTTAATGTAGCATCCCACATCTACTAACATCTTTGTTTCGTGGATGACACATAGAATTTAATCTTCATTTCAACAAATTATTATTTTAAAATAAAAATAAATTATAAAAAACTAACTCTTTTCCCCCTTCCTAATACTTATTGCCACCATTTGGTTTCACAAACTTTGAAATCACTTTCTCATCTGCCTCACCCTACACTAGATTCTACCTCTCCCATTCTTCTTTTTTTTTGCCTATTCACCACTATCGCTTTGCCACTCTATCACCAATATCGCATCAATAAACCTTTGGTTGAAGCTTCACATCTACACCGCCACATCATCATCAGTTGTCTCCATTCTAGCATCACAAATTCTATCTGGTATATATCATTCCTATAATACTTGATATATTGGCAACCTCATTCTTCACAATGATTCGTTAATAACCTTATTCATCAACATCTTAATTTAATTAGTGGTTCTCATAGTTCAAGGAACAATTTTTATTGACCATAGTTCATCCTATGTAGATGTTTTCATATTGAGATTGATCCAAAGATATATTTCAAGCATATGCCAATAAAAGTTATAGCATTTGATTTCTATTTATTATATTCCACCATGTGGTTAGCTTTCAAATTGCTATGACTTATTCTCAATCTCGAATACTTATTGAGGTAAAGTAGCCCTTAAGCTATACCCTCAATAATGTTAAAACATTTCTTCCAATCAAGCAACAATCTTTTCAATTTATCTGCATTATTAGATAGAAAATATATGATATTAAAAAATGATATCTAACTAATCAGTAATAATACTAAATTGGTGTTGACAGTTTTCATGCAAAAAGTTATTATAAAAGGTAAACTATAAAAGAATCATACTCACAAAAAGTGAAGGAATTCAAGCTTCTATTGAGCATGTACTTATACATAAACATTTCCTCTTCTCCTTGAATATAGTAACCTAAACAAAGGACAAGATTAGTATGTTGTAACTTAGCTATGATGACAATTACAAATGTGAATATTAGTAGGCAAATAAGGCTGCTTCTATATATCTTTTAACTTGTATTTCCTTAAAGGAAAAACATTAATGACACATTAAAGATCAACATCATTTTCTTGGCAAATATCATCATTGCTCGAGTGTCAAACCATATTATTTTTAGGAACTTTTTATATTGCTATCACCATGTTAATATGTTATGTGATATGTATATGAATGATTTTGTAATGTAATAACTTTATAACTGAAATGTTTTGTATCTGAAATAGGCCTAAGTGTTTAGCGAAATTATGATAAATTGGATAATGATTGAAACTCCTGTGATTAAAAATGTTTATCAATAAAAGTATGGGCCTGAATTTGATTATTGATTTTTACATACGCGTGTGTTAATTTTTGAAAAATTTGTACTGAATTCAAGTGTTTGACTGACTTAGTGTGCTAGTATGCCACCATAATAATAATAATATACGAGGCACATAACTTTTGTGTCCTTGTTATCCGTCCTCACCCATGAGGACGGCAACCAAGCACTACGTAGATTAAATATGTACTCATATTGATATATTAAATACTTATGACATATTGTTTATTTTAATTATGACATGTTTGGGAATTGCAATTAAATAATAAATTGTTTGCATGTATTCAATTCTTGTTATACATTAATAATTACTAAAATTAATGATATATTCAAAAAATTGAAGAATTATTGAATAAATTTATTTCATAAATAATATTTAATAGTTATTAAATAAATAATATTTTTAAAATGTGTTAAATATTAAATTAGCAAATAATTAAATTAAAATTATTTTCAAAATTTTGAAACTAATTATAATTCAAAATTATTAAATTAAATTTTTCATAAAATTGAAAAATTTTAAATTAATCATTAAAATTGATTAATTATTAAATTATTCCTATGTTCGGATAAATGAAAACAAAGAAAAAAATTATAATTTATATTGAATCATTATTAAATAAATTTTTAAAAATTATTATAAATAAATTTATTTTTGGTTAAATTTAATTTAATAAGTGTCTTACAATCTGCGACGTTTGATGAATCAAACGTCGCGGAATACAGCTTTTCTGCGTTGTCCTTAGAACGTCATTAAAAATCAATCAATCCATGGCGTTTTCACACAACGTCGCCAAATATCCCCTCCTTTCTTGACGTTTCATGAAACGTTGCCAAATATCGTTGCCTTTTACGACGTTTTCCACCATATGTCGCCGATACCTATTACCTACCCCACCATCTGCGACATTTTTTGTGACGTTTTAATAAACGTCGGAGAAGGTTTTTTGCAATGTTATATTGCCTTCTGTGACGTTTTAAAAACGCCGTAGAAGGGGTCCATTTGTTGTAGTGACTTTAGATTTCAAATGCAAATTGGAATACAAAATGCAAAGTTACTTTGTAACATAAGTAGTCATGTTCTTCTCACCTTAACCTCCAGCGTTCCACACATAAGTATGATCTTTTGTTTTACAAAAAAAAAAAAAAAAAAGACATAGCCATCCAATCATCTAGCATGTAAATGTTTAGGCTAATTCGATGAAACAACAATAACATCAATGATCAAACTTGAATAGGATAACAGTCTTTTTCCAGCAATCATGCACTCACATAAATAAAATATTGTAAATCATTTACTAAACCGCACGCTAAACCTTACAGCATATTAAGAATGTAATAAGACTCTCCACTGCACCATTTAAGTATTATCACCACATAGGAACATGTGATGAAAAGGGACAAAAAGAAAATTTAAAGAAAACCTAAAATTAAAAGGTGAATAAAAAATAAATAGACAATAATGAGAAATAAAATGACAAGAACATTGCCTATGAATTGTTTTTTAATATCCAACATAATATTTCTACACCATCAGCCCAAGATACCATCTCCCATGAACCACTGCACGTCGAGATCGTTCAACATAGTTTAACGACGATAGACAAGTCTTACCTCCCTTTTCGTCATCAGTTTTTAATTTTTCATGTTTTTAATTTCAAATCTCTCAAATATAGATTTTTCTTTCAACAAACGGGGAATACTGAAGAATCTCTACTTCCACAGAACACGACATTTACCATTTAGGTAAAGAAACAGGTCATATGACTAATTTAACTTGCTAGATCTCCCAAATCGCTTAAATATGTTGTTATGGCTTCTACAATACTTTTTGTTTCTTTAATCATGAACATTCAGCCGTGCGGTCCTTTCGTCAAAGTTCAAACAGTTCTGAAATAGGTCAATAATACTCCAGGCAATTAAACTTATATGCGTAATTAACTATGATTTTGAGACTAACCAGTTACAAGGTTAGATAAAAAAGCAGATTTTTATATAACTAATCAATTTTTATTATGAATATTCTAATCAATGCGTAAGAAAACTTAAATTAATTTAAGAGAATTATCCAATAGTTAGGATTTAAAAGTAAGTTAGGAGAATTTGGAACTATAATTACAAACACAGTTAGCTCGATTGTTAATTGGTTATAATTAAAGGGGGGAAAAAAAGATTATGAAGAAACCCTTGCATTGGTAGTCAGTCTTAAAACAATTAGACCGTTACTTGAAAAAGAATTCACATAAATTTTAAAACTTTTTAGAAAAATGTGGAAAGTGTTGTTTTTCTATGATTTTATACGGGAAATTTTAAAAGAATTTATTAATGTTTTCAAGTTTATATCCACGTAACACGATAAAACAAATAAAAGATAGGAAAAAACAGAGATGCACAAGTGCTCAAGAGAATGTGTATAAGAAGAAAGAGAAAAAAAATGAGCTGCTATCTATATTTTCTTAAACTACAACTAACGATTATAAGCTACTGAAAGATTTATAACAAAACAGGATAACAAACTATCCTTAAAAAACTCCCACTACTCAATAAAAAGTCTACCTAAAGATAATCATAAAGACTTACCATTTGACTTGGTCTAACTCTAAACAATAGGAACAAAATGCTAACAACTGCAAACCAGTAAAGACTAACTGAAATTAACACCAACAAATAAGTAAGATACGCCAATTTTTAACACTCCCCTTTAGTGCATGCTTATGAAATTCAACTCCAAGAGCACTTGTGAAGTTCTCAAACTTAGGCTTTCCTAAAGCCTTTGTAAATATGTCTGCTACTTGATTCTTTGTTGAAACACCTTCCAACTTTATCTCTTAATTCAAGCCTTTTTCCATAATAAAGTAATGACGGGCTTCGATATGCTTTGTTCGTCCATGAAAGACTGGATTTGTAGCAAGCTTAATGGCACTTTCATTGTCACAAAATATAGTTATTGCATAATCAACCTTGTGAAAAATATCTTCCATCAAACACTTTAGTCAAATGCACTATTGCACAGCCATAGTTGCTGCCACATACTCTACTTCAGTACTTGACAAACCAACTGAAGATTGCTTCCTGCTGCACCATGAAATTGCAACTGAAACAGTGTTAAAATAGTAACCTGAAGTGGAACGACCATCAATTGTATCTCCTACCTAATCTACACCTGTAAATCCACTCAACAAAAAATGATCACATTTTTTATACATAAGACCACAATCTATAGAACCCTTAATGTAACGTAGAATCCATTTAGCAACATCTAAATGAGGAACTCTTGGATTATGCATAAATTAAGAAATAACACCAACAGAAAATGTGATTTCTGGCCTTGCTATAGTTAAATAAATTAAACCTTCAATAAGTTGATGAAACCTCGTAGCATCATTTAACAACTTCCCTTCATCAACTTCAAATGAGGTTTCATAGGAGTAGCCATTGCTTTTGAATCTTCCATGGCAAAATGCTTAATAAGGATTTAGCATATCCCCTTTGTGACACAAAATATCCCTGATATGTTTTATCAACTTCCAAGCCAAGAAAACATCCAACTTCACCTAGATTCTTCATTTCAAATCTAACAGTCAAGTTATTTGTTAACAGAGAAATTTCAGCATTATTATCCCTCATAACTATCATATCATCGACATAAATAAGAATCAGCAAGTTCATTTTTTAATCTGACTTTGCAAATAGGATGGAATCTGAATTTGAAACTTTAAATCCACAAAAGGTGAGATATTGAGAAACTTTACCATACTAAGCACGTGGCGCTTGTTTTAATCCGTACAATGCCTTCTTCAATTGACAAACATGATTAGGAAATTGCTTGGAGATAAAGCCTTCAGGTTGCTCCATAAACGCTTCACAATCTAATTCCCTATAAAGAAATGTGTTCTTTACATCAAGATGCCATAATTTCTAGCCCCTACATGCTGCAAGTGAAAAATTGATCTCACCTAACCATTTTCGCTACTAGAATGAAAGTTTCTTCATAATCTAATCCATAGCTTTGAGAAAAAACACGAGCAACTAGGCGAGCTTTGTGTCGATCAACTGAACCATCTGTTTTTTTCTTTAACAGATAAACTCATTTACAAGTGGCTGGCTTACAATTTTCTGGTTTCGGCATAAGCTCCCATATCTCATGTTTGCTCAAGGCTTCAATTTCTTCTTGCATGGCCATTTCCCAATTTGGACAGCCTTTTGCTTCTTCATAACGCTCAGTTTCTTCCCCAATTATTACTCTGATAAAGAATAAGGTAACTGAACATTAATTTGTTTTCACTTTATAGTTTTTAAGATAACCAGGCTGCTTTTCCTACCTTGTTGATCTTCTTATAACCTGATTATCAACTTTTGCATCTACATTATCTAACTCATGAGTCAAGACTCACCTTCCCCTTCATGTTCAGCATCATCATCACTGAACAGATGCATATCAATTTGTGGAATCAAATTCTAGTTATCTTGATCACCAACAAGTTTGAAGTTCTTGATAGAGTACATGGATGAGACTTCATCAAACACCAAATCTCTTAAAGTCACAAACTTCCTTGTCTCTGGATCCATGCACCTTCAACCGTTCCTGTACAAATCATAGCCAACAAAAATACACTTCTTTGCTTTCGGGTCAAGCTTAGTTTGATTAGTTTTAGAGATGTGAACATAACAAATAAAACCAAATACCCAAAAATAATTCATATTCGGTTGTTCTTTATACAGAACCTTAAATGGGGATTTTTGTTTACCTAGACAAAGAGGTAAATGATTAATCACATGACAAGCACACCGAAGAGCTTCTACCCAAAGCTCTCAAGGAAGTTCTTTATTGTGCAACCATGACATACTAGTTGTACTACGACGCATTATTTTCCTTTCAACAACCCCATTTTGCTGATAGGTATTAGGACATGTTATCTGCCTTTGGATGCCATTTTTATCACAAATCATAAAAAATTAAAAGGACATAAATTCACCACCATTGTCACTCCTTAAGCACTTCAACTTCAACTCAAATTCCTTCTCTACAGCATCTTTGAACTCAAGAAACTTAGAGAAAACTTCATTCTTTTCTTTTAAAAAATAAACCCATGTGTACCTGGAATAGTCATCAACAAACACCATGACATCTCGATAGCCGCTGTAACTTGGAGGTTTTGTTGGTCCCATCAAATCTGTATGCACCAACTCGAACATAGTTTACATAGTTGATCTTCGATTTGTTGAGTGTTTGAGAGGAAGATGATGTGATTTACCAACCTGACACCCTTGACAGATCATTGTTTCTTGAACGTTGCTTAGAGTTGGAATGCCATCTAACAACTTTTTTGAAGAGATTTTCTCCAGTAATTGATAGCCTACATGGACAAAGCAAGTATGCCATATTTTGCCGCATTGTTGGATTGACTAGTCCTTTTTATATAGGCTTTTCCTGCTGACATAACAAACATAGAAGCTTTCTTTTAACCAGCACAAACAACATCAATAGATAAATTTCTCATATTATCAAGAACCTGCACATTATTTAGGCTAAATAGAATATACTTCCCATAATCTGTAGTTTGAGAGAGAGAAATTAAAATTTTCTTCAAACCTAGTACTTGATAAACATCATTTAATTTGACAACTCCAGTTTTTACATCCTCAACACCAATCTTTATGATACCTTCATTCATTACTAAATGAGTTGAACTATCAGCTGTAACAATAACTCAATCATCATTGTGTTGTCGTAACTCTGAAAGCAATAAATCATTTCCAGTCACATGATGAGAGCAACTAAAATCAATGATCCACTCGTCATTATAGTTCATATAGTTGACAAAAGGTTGATTTTGTGTTAATTTGGATCCTTCAACTACTTCAATGTTGAAACACTGCTCCTATTTGAGTTGATCATTTTTTACATCTTCATAAGTTGTATTAGCTTTGGAGAGTTTAATATGACAGTTCTTCTAAATATGACCCAGTTTTCCATGTTTATAGCACTTGATAGAATTATTCTTTTGTGAGGTGTTGCCAGCACTTTTCTTTGCACTTCCATCTATACTTTTATTTCCAGTTCTCTTCTTTTCACTAGATTTTCCTTTAGAGAAAAAAACAACATCAGATTTAAAGTTATGATTTTTGGCCATTTGTCTTGCCAAGGTTTCCTGATTAAAGAGCACATTTTCCAGCTCCTCTATTAATGGTTGAACTGCCCACCCCTGAATAGAGGTAATGAAAGGTGCATATTCCTTCTTCATACCACGAATGAGAAATCACCTTATTTGTGCTTCACTGACCTTCTCATCAACATCTAACTTTGAAATCTAAGCATAAATACTTTTAATTCGTAAAAAATTCACTAATTGACATACCTCCCTGTGCTGTCATTGTTAATTCATTATCTAAGAATTGCAACCTCGACGTATACTTGTTCATAAATAGCTTTTCAAGTGTCTCCCAGACTTATTTCAGAGAGGTAACATCACGAACATGATCAATGAACTCCTTACTAATTGAAGTCTTCAATTCAAAGAGAGCTTTACCACACTTGATCTTCCACTTTCGTCGTGACTCAGCATTCTTAGGATTGTCAGCTGGAATCTCTGAATCATCACCAGCAACAAGTTCC
>JAOQMP010000005.1:32381699-32397891 GCA_027563575.1 Erythroxylum pedicellare
CTTATTATGATTTTATTGAGAATTTGATATAGTATTTGTTGTACTTTGATTAAGAATTTAGAAATTGTATTTGTTATGCTTTAGTTAAGAATTTGGATATTTTATTTGTTATGCTTTACTTTAGAATTTGGATATTGTACTATTGCATAGCTTTACATATTGTTTATGTCTAGTGTCAATTGTATTTAAAATGCAAAAGAAGGGGGTTATAGTTCTCAAAATCTAGGAAAATATGGACTAGAGACCATTAAAAATGCTATAGAACTTTTTGCATTATTAAATGTGTAACTAAACACAGAATTTTTAAGTACCTAATACTTTCATGGTTCTTACTGATGCATATAGCCCATAACCACATTTTAAAGTCTAATCCCAAAGATTGAGAATTAAAAAGACACTAAAATTTTCAAAATAACAAATGGAAAATGACATACTTAGAAAAAAAGGCATATATGGAACACAAATTGTCAATTTAACAAGTAAATTATGCTTTAATCAGTCTTTGAATAGGAAAAAGAGGAGATTTGCAGTGTCCTAAATAAATTGGCGTATTTGAAAAAATCTTTGTCCTTTGGACAATCTATCTCTTATCTAGTACTACATGTTTCCACTATTCAACAACTCCAAATCATTCTTTTGAAACTCATCCTCTTCATCATAAATGTATAATTCAAAACCACTCACTACAACTATGAAAATGTTCAAGACTAAGAAGGAAAAATGAATTGTGTTTGATAACTTCAAAGGGATGTATATTTTCTTTAGTTATACGTCTAAACAAACAAAATGTTCATTGCTACTTCTTTCATATTTTCAGAAGTCATCTTCTTAATGCACACCTCCACGCATTATACTATCACACATGTATTTAATAATAAAGAAATGACCTTGCATCACTTTGGCCTCTACCTAATTGATTGATAGAACAAAAACTCCCTAAAGGAAATTACTTTGCCAGACAGGAGGAAGATAAGTAGGCATGAGGATCTGTTGAAAGAAGCTGAGAGATTCTTCAAAGATTTCTATATATGTCGAAGTGTAACTATGAACACTTAATTATTGGATTATGTTATTCATAACAAGCTTTCAAACAAAGAGAAGACTCTATTAACTAGAACTATTGAAGATTCAAAAATAGAGAGGGTTGTCTTCCAAATGAATCCTAAAAAGGCTCCATGACCTGATGGGTTCCATGGTTCTTTTTCAGAAAGCATGGCTTGAGATTGTCACGATGGTAAAAGCAGCTGTTAAAGAATTCTTCTCCTCAGGAACTCTTTTAAAAGAAATCAACAATACCTATCTCTACTTAGTCCCCAAACTAAGTAATCTAGCAACTTTGGAGGACTACAAGCCTATTGTATGTTTAAATTTCATTTATAAAGTGATTGCAAAAATTATTACTAATAGGCTGAAAACAGTTTTGGGGTCTTTGATTAGTGATAATCAAAGTGCTTTCTTACAGGGCAAATAAATAGGGGATAACATTTCCATTGTACAAGAATTGCTAAGAAGTTACTCGAGGAAGAAAGTTCCAAAGAATTGTGCCTTTAAGATTTATTTTAAGAAGGCTTTTGACAGAGTATAATGGAACTTTATTTTTAGGCTACTAGAAGTGATGGAGTTTCTAAGGGTGTTCATAAATGGGTTGAAGCTTACGTTACTACCCCTTCTTATGCTGTAATGGTTAATGGATCTCCTACAAAAATCTTTCATGGGCAAAGAGGACACAGACAAGGGGATCCTATATCTCCTTATTTATTCATATTATGTATGGAGGCTTTAACTTCTCTCTTGAAGTATGATACTGTCAGGGGTTCAGGGTTCAAACATCATAGTTGATGCAAGAAAGTCTCTTTAGTAAACCTATGCTTTGTAGATGATCTTTTCCTATTCTCTAAGGCAAATGAGGCTTTTATCAAGCTCCTTGTAGCTTCTTTGAACCTATTAAACTCTATGTCTGGACTGTCTATTAACTATAATAAAAGTCATTTTGTTCTCTCTAAAACTGCAGATCACTTAGAAGGACGAGTTTCATCTTTAATTAGTATGCTATAGAAACAAACTCCTCTATGCTGTCTAGGTCTGCCAATCACTTCCAGAAGGATTCAGTTTTAGGAATGCTACCCACTCTTTGAAAGAATTCAAAAGAGACTATCCTTTTGGACAAACTGTGCTCTATCTTTTGGGGAAGGTTACAATTGGTAAACTCTGTGCTTAACTCCATGCACAGTTATTGGTCATCAGAAATGGTGTTGGGAAGGGGAGTAATTAAATCACTAGAAAAGCTTATGAGAAAATTTCTATAGGGAGGAGGGGCCCCAAATAAGGGATATGCCAAGGTCAAGTGGATGTCTGCAGACCTAAAAGGGAGAGAGGACTTAGAATTATTCCTATAAAGCTAATTAATAAAGCTCTCTTGATGAAGAAATTCTGGTATATACTATAAAGAGAGGACAACTTATGGATAAAATGGCTTCATGCTTATGTCCTAAAGTGGTCAAAGTATATGGAATGTTAATCCAAAGTCCTCCCACTCTTGGTTTCTATCAAAATTGTTGAATATAAAGGAGAATTTGTGTTCTAAAATTTCATGCAAGGTAAGGGATGGAGAGAAGGCTAGTTTTTGGTATGACAACTGGTCAAGAAATGGACTACTAATCATAAATCAGAGCGCAATTCAAGTATTGAGTCATCTATCATTAAATGCTAAAATGAAGGCCTTTATTAGAGAGGGTCAGTGGGAGGAATTCCTGGCAGAAATTCATCACCTAAAACCTACCTACTCCCCTAATTTATTAACACCTGACCAATAAATTTGGAGAAACCACCCACAGGGTGTATTCACAACAAAAAGTTGTAAGGAATGCTATTTCAGAGATATGCCAAAGTGGAATGGTATGAAGTAGTATGGCATAAAGAGCTAATGCCTAACTCTTCATTCATCCTATAGCTTACTACTTTAAACAAACTTAGTATTATGGATAGACTCTCTTTTTTGAATTCAAGAGTGGATTATATCCTCTGTAACTCAGGATAAGAGAATACAGACCATCTATTTTTTAAGTGCCCCTTCTCGGAAGACATTTGGTCTTGGATAAATCACAAAGGTTTGTAGTCCTTAAGCACAATTTATTTCACAGTGATTATGTAGTTGTTTAGCAGACTAAAGTATATTTCTCAACCTAATTTCCTTTCCGACTTGCATTAAGGAAATATGGGCAGAAAGAAACATGCGAAAATTTCAAAATGCTAGTAGGAATTCTTATCTAAGTAATAGAGTTCATCTTTGGTAAAGTTAGAGAACATATTATCTCCTTTAGCTATATCAAGGAATGCTTATCCCAACTTGCAAATGTATGAAGAATATAGAGAAACATGCAGAAAAAGTGAAACAGAGAAACATGCATACCAAAAGTAGCAGACAATTCGAAGCTAACATCAACTAATAATATCAAAGGAACTAGAAGGGCTTATCGTTCAGCTGTCAAAAAGGAGATGCCATCGGGGATTGGTAAAAGGGGTAAGGGGTGCTTATCTAAGATCCTGGAACACAAAGAGACAAGAAAGGAAGTTACAATCAACTTTCATTGGTCATATTAAGGATGAAATATAAAGAAGAGGAAAATAGGATTACGGATTATCAGTCTTACCTTAATTGCCAAAGGAGAGGCTAGAGTGGTCGTGCTACAATGAATAGGCAGAACTTTCACCTGGTCATCTACTTCTAAGCTCATAAGAGCCTAGGGAGGGTGGAGAATGCAGATGCTCCAACCCTAATTTAGAAGGTTAAAAGTAAGATTGGGGGAAGTGGTTTGTGTTTTACCTTTTTCGGACTAACAATGGTCTTATTAGTGTGTGAAACGTTGCCGTGTTACGAGTTAATGTTAAGAGTTTTAATTATTTTGTAACGTTGTCATTTTGGGTTGACGAGAGAGTTTTTGTCTCCTGAATGTTGTAACCATTATTATCTCTAATCAATATTATTTTTTAATTTCTCAAAAAAATTGTAGGGAACACTACCTATTAGTTATAATTTTGGGCAATCATTCATTTTGACAATAATTTCTGACAATCCAACAATTAAGTTAAACTTCTTTTCTTCCTCAATAGGCACACAGTTAGTAATTTTTTATATACCTTATCTATTAAGGGACTCATCATCTGTAAAAATATCTCCATTAATGACAGTGGCTTTCTAGTCTTCTTACTTCATTGATTCATGTGGCATTTGTATTGATGACTCAGCTTCTTCGCTAGGGATGGTAATGGGATACTATCTCAGGGCTAGTCTATTGATTTTGGAGTGGGGTTGGGCCGAGCAGGGCCCAATTGCTAAGCATATACTTTGACACTCAACCTGATATTTTCTCTTAGATTAATAATTGTTTAGAAGTGTAAATTCTCCACAATTTGAGCTTCTAAATAACTAATAATTGTTATCCTCTAGCCCATTCAATCCTTTAAACAATGTAACTTGCTCTCATCTTTTGCTAGAATTGTTTCATCTCTTACTAATATTGCGAAGTATTAATAAAAATGACTTAACCCTATCTTATAAAGTCATACTAGAATTCAATATTTGTTCCATTTATTATATAAGAGGGTATGGTTGATTGTATTGTTGGAAGTTTGGGTAATGTTAAGCTACTAACTAATATTCTTTTTTATTCCAATAGTAAAAATTGGTTTGATCCCTTCATCTAAGGTTAAATATTAGGATAAGTATTATAAACCTGTTTTAGTTACCATAGATATCCACTTGCTATATTAAATTACTTAATAGGCTCCTTATGAAGAATTAAGCACATATTTGTTAGGATTCACACTACTAAACAAATCATACAAGCAATCATTATTTGCTTATTTCCTATAACTATTTGATGAACGAGAGAGGTTAGCTAAGCAATTTATTATTCGTTAAAGGAACTATTTACCTTAGTGCCAAATTGTTGAAAGTTAGTCTCTATTATCTTTTTTTCACAAATAAAAGTTGATAAGAAATAAGAAATAATAAAATATAATAATCAAAGTAAGACTCAAAAGTAAGGAATTAGTTAGATTAACACCCAAAAATAGCACCAAGATTGGTATGTTATCACTACACCCAAAAATAATACTTCACTCTTGAAATTTTATGTAGCATAAGTAAGGGTTGGTCCTATAGATAGTAACTTGCTTAAATTTGTGGTTTAAAAACAAAGACAAATAAGAGGGATTTTGAATATAGAGAAAGCAATATAAATTATATCTAGAACAATAAAAATTAAAATACGAAGAAATCAATAGAAAAAACCTTAGTCTACGTCAATAGACCCCTTCGAAAATGTATGTCAATCAACAAAATAATAATAAATCAATTTATATTTCAAAATTTTACCATTAGAATTAGTTCTTATATTTCTTTAATCATAATTAATTAGAGAGAAATTTGATCTAAGTATCCCTAACTACTAGGGAACCTAAGTCAAGCTCTTGAAGATTTAATTTAATCTTAGCTTTAAGGTTTAGAAAGATCGATGAAGCAGAACTAAACAATCAAAGTTTTTGCAATTTAGTATTGTTCTTCCTAAGCTCTAAAAATCCTAGACCTAATAATCTATTAACTAATAGTTGTTTCATTGATTATAGGAATTAAATAATTTTGTATTTAATAACTAATTTAATAATAGATTGAACTACATAATAAACTAGTTAATCAATACAATCATGAACAATTTATATTTTTTAAAAAAATCAACACAAGATTACATAAAAAATAATTGATACTCAAATATTAACGTGATAATAAAAATAAATCAAGTCTTGCAATTAATACAACCTAAGGATTCAGTTTCCTTTAACTAAGTGTAAAAGATTAGTAATATAGAAAAGAAAGAAGAGAGAAAAGAAATAGAGGAAGATAGGTGGTTGCCTCCCTCAAACTTAAACAAATTTATTGGAAAAATTGACTCAAAACTAATATTTTAAAAGTCAAGCTAGAAGTAAACTAATAAAACAAGAGGTTTAAAACCAACGTTTTAAAAGTCGAACTGGAAGTAAACTGATAAGACAAGAGGTTTAAGGTTTAAGGCTTAAAAAGTTCAACCAATATTAGACTGTCATAAAATCAGGAAAAAATTAAATAAAATGAAATAATTTCAATTATGATTGAAAGAGATTTTCTTTATCTATAGAAGAATTTGAAGTTTAACTGAGAAAAAGGTTTTTAAACAAAAACGAATTGATTTATTTTAGTTTATAAGAACTTATTAATTTATAAAAATTAATAAGTAATTAATAAAATAATTGATTTTTAACAACAAAAGTTATTGAACTAATTCAAACTGGAAAGTTAAAAACTAGACGGAAAAGTTAGATGATTCAAGATTTTTACGATTTTTTAATCATTGCCTAAAATTATGATTTTAAGGCTTTTCACGAAAGGTTTACGTCATTTTATTGGGTGGGCATAGCCGAAGACAACCTATGGATCTTTCTACTCCTTCATATAAGCTGAGATACGTGCATATTTTAATTATGGAATTCAAAATCTTTTATTTTCAGAATATTTATTATAATTTCTAATAAATTTACTAGATGATCATTTTTTTAGAATCTGTGTGTGTTTAATAAATGTATAAATAATTTATCTTTAAATGTACTATTATTATTTATAATGACAAAAGATATAATGCTTGGTATCAAACTTAAATTACCTGAACTTAAAGACCTAGCTACTTTTAAATTTTAAAAGAGCTCCTACGCTGCTTACCTAATTGAGATTATTTTGAAATTTTTAAAATTAAATATGACTTCATGTTACCATGGATAAACATTCCAAGTCATCCACTATGCACATTTAATAATTAAAGGTAGATAAAAGTCAATGAATAGTTAATGTCATAGTTGTAAACATTTTTGTTTTACCGAAATCTGGTAATGATGTAAGAGTTTACTTCAATCCTAAGTGTAAATCCTTTATCCCATAACTATAACACTAAATAAGTTGTTTATGAGTTCTTAACATGAAAGAAATTTTGTTCTCACATCTCTCTTTCTTAACCGGTTCCATTCTAGTAAAACAAGCTATTTGAGTTTCCCCTACTACCTTCTTGAAAATTTCCCATCCTTGTCTCTTCTCTAGTTTCTTCCCTTATCAAGCGTGTATTCTATCATGTTATCTCTAAGAAAGGCTTTCTGGTGCTTCTTCCTCTAACACCTCTTAGACTTCTCGGTTGATTCCTTAACTATTACTTATCCTCCTCCTCCTACTCATGTCCTCCAACCCGAACTAGACCACTTGCCAACTAATTCTAGTCTCCTAACATCTCAAAAGCAGGGCAGGCTCCCTAGTCTTGTAGCTCCTACTGCTTCTCTACTTCTTCTCAGCTCCTGCTCCTCTCTCTCGTCTCTCCACCTCCTTCTAGTCCAGCTCTTTCGAAGTTCTAGATCTCACCTAAAACTAAAGTTGCATTTCATACCTCAGGAGACTCTCTATACGTTTATCCTTGCATCGAGGTATAGTTCAAGCTAGTCCTGCTCGCTGCACAAACACCTTAATTGGCTACTGCTGGAACAAAAGTGCAGAAGCAAGCTTTATGAGCAAAGTCCCAAAGACAATCAATCGTGTAAACTTTGTTCCTCAATTTGATTTATTTTAATGTGTTATTTAAATCTTGTAATATGCTATAACTTTAAACAAAAGTAAAGTAAATATTAACATTGTTCGAATTTATTTAAACTAACTCATTAACATTTAAAAACAATAAATGCTCGTACGGGGTATTTTACGCTGATAAGGCTTTAAGACCCCTGGACGTAGGGAACTATTTTTGGCCCCTATGGCTACGAGGATTAACACTAATAGTTTTACCTTTTCAAAGAAAAAATAAAATTTAATGGGCAATGAATAAACAATTCCAATTACTGAGGTTGTGAATAAGTTATTAGCATTTATTTATCCCAAGAACATAATTTTTAGCGCGTTCATCGGAAATACACTAGTAATCAAAATTTTACAACACACCCTTTTAAAAAAGAAACAGAGTAATAGAACAGGCCTTCAATGCCAAAATATGCGACCGACTTTGAATATGGTCGTTGCAAGTTTCAATTCACCTATGCAGTTGCGCTGGCCAAGTCTTTGGCTGCTACAATGCTCTGTGGCTGCAGACAAAACAAGGCGGAGTTACCTTTGAATGCTAAAAAATGAGGACCGTGATAAGCTCTATTTCCAATTAATTTTGTTTATGTTTGCAAAGCAACTCATTAAAATCAAATCAACCTTATAGGTGTCCAAAGTCAGAATTTACAAATCAGGTTAAATCAGCTTCTTACTGCTGCCAACTCGTGCTCATGCTTTGGAATGAAAGCTGTGTCAACCTTGCCACTTTTGAAGTCCTATGAACCAGGAAAAAATGACTCGGGTTCAGCAAAACAACATACACGAGCTCTAAATGGGACTCGCAAGTGATGTAAAAATGGGACTTGCATGTGATGTAATAGCTCTTCTTACCTCAACTTCAAGGATAAGTTTATGGTAGTCTATTGTCGTTGGAACTCCTGGAGGAAGTAAGTGCATCGATTAATCAACAGTCACAAATGAAATAAAGATTTTAAGGAATGTAAGCTTGATAGGACACAAGAGGCCACTCAAGTTTACTGCAATCAACAAGGTCAATGCTCAAGCTTAACTAGTAATGGCAGCCGACAAAAAAATCTGAACATGTTGAAATGGAGATTTGTAGATAAAGAACCCGCCTTCCTCCTTACAACAGGTAATATTAACTGTACGAACACTAACATACTATACCAGGGCTTCCAAACTGATCTACCCTAAGCCATTTAAGCTTTAATTTCAGAGTGAATGCGTTGCTACCATGCCAATGAGTTTTCAAATGACTGAAAAAAAGGCCCACCAGGCATGAATATAGGAGTTTTGAACCTTGAATAAGTACCTGTAATAACAGTGTCATCCAGAGCCCTTTTCATGCGCTCAATTGCCTTTTCTCTTGTTGGAGCCCAAACAATTAGCTGCAGCAAATAGTTTATGTTTGTTTAGGAATCAGAAGCAAGCTGAAGTTAATTTGCAATGCAAGCAGCACAGGTCAATAAAGCATAAGACACCAATCTGTGAATTAAAAACAATCAGGAAAAGAATGATTAAAGAAAATTTCTCTATTATGTATGCTCAACTTTATCTTCCAACTTCTGCATTGCATAACAGCCAAAATGTGAAGGATACATACAATGAAGCAAAAGAAGACAGTAAAAATCAAGAAAGTATTTCTGCCGGTTCAAGACAGAATTTCCTATAATTATCCTACACGAGACCTAGTTTTGTATTCACATCAGGCTCACTGTCAAGAGATGAAAAAACTACAAGAAGTAAATGCAAAAACAAACAATAGAACAGGCCAGTAACACATGTTAACTTGAACAACATGAGAATGTATAAAACCCAATAACTCCATTAACATTTTATAACTAATGAAATTCAAAAAGCTTAGCAGAATAAAATGGTTACTTAACGAACCTTCCCAAGCAAGGAGTCATAGCTTGGAGGAACCACATAATCAGTATAAACATGGCTATCCATCCGAACAAACGGGCCTCCAGATGGCAAGTATGACGTTATTCTCCCTGTCATTGGAAAGGAAAATAGTACTGGGGAATTAATAGAGAATATTACAACATTACTTATGCATTTCTTTAACCTTAAAAATGCATCTGTAGAACGGGACAGTGCATCTGCATAAGAAGACCAATACATTGGGGATAGGAATTCAATAGAATATAGCAGAAAAAAGCAAAAACATTAGATAAAAGGTAGTCTACAGTAAAGCCTTCAACTAGGCAAAACTAAAAAATAGAATTCATCACCAGGCTTTAACACTTCTAATGTAACAACGACTTCAGTGAACAGTAACAAGACAGAATGGCAGGCACAGCAAATGAAAAAATATGCCATCCATTCCTCTGTTATCAAGATATGATTTAAGGGATCTTATACAGGAAAATTGACATATCAGCATTCTGAAGATTGCAAGAAAATGAATTGCCCATGATTTCAAATAAAGTCTGACAAAATTTATACCTGGCCCTGGTCTGAATCCCTTAAAAGCATCTTCTGCATTGATACGACATTCAATTGAATGACCTCTGAGAACAATGTCTTCCTGCAAATCAAACCCATTAACAATTCCAGTGCAATTAAGGCATAAAATCAAAGTATCTTTGTTCAACTACCTGTTTGTATCGAAGCTTTTCTCCCATGGCTACACGAATTTGTTCCTCAATCAAATCAACTGATGAAATCATTTCTGTTACAGGATGTTCAACCTGCAATTTTTCTCATACTCTCATTTGTGTTACCATTACCCTGATGATCTCCAAATATGTGATTAAATGTAAGAATACACATCTTTGTTCGCTAAGGCTGACCTGGATTCGAGTGTTCATTTCCATGAAGTAGAAGGAACCCCGTTCATCCAGAAGGAACTCAATAGTACCAACACCAATATACCCTATCGATGCTGCTGCTGCCACCGCTGCATCACCCATGGCTTTGCGCAACTCGGGTGTCAATGCAGGAGATGGTGCTTCTTCTAGCAGTTTCTGGTTACGTCTCTGTACAATCAACACGGAAGTTCTTGTAACAATGTGCTAGCTTCAAAAAGTGAAATAGAGTGCAATTTCTTCACAGTCTAGCCGTGAGTTAAACTTATGAAAGTGAATCGCCGTTCTCAGTACCTGAATACTGCAGTCACGCTCACCAAAGTGAACAACGTTACCATATTTATCTGCAAGAACCTGTAAAATCACATGATAGTTACTTAGTAATTAAAGCAGTAAGACCACCAAATCTTATTATTTATAAACTCTCATTTCACAATGGAAAAAATGAAACAAGTAATCAGAACATTTATGGATGAGTAGTAGTAAGCATATAAGAACTCAGCCCAGTAATATTTATCTCAAAGCAAGTTTGTGGGCAATCTGGAACTGCACCACATCAGTTAAAGATATTTAGTGTATGGTCTAATTAACACGATAATTACTCTACACACACACACATATATATCACAAAAATAGAATATACCATTAATTATTTCATGCAATAAGCTGAATTAAATTGCAACCAAGGAGTTTAGGTTGTAGCCTTAACGCTTCGTAACAATAGTTTTGAATTTATTATATTCCCAGATGTCAACCCTTGAATATCATCTACACATAATGATTACCTGGAACTCAATATGCCTTGGGTTTTGAATGTACTTCTCCAGGTATACTCCATCGTTTCCAAATGCGGCAGCAGCCTCACTTTTAGCTTGCTGAAATTAATCATATTTGCAAAAGATAGCACATGATATGTTAATACTGACATATTTCTCAATATGAGCACCATGTGAAACAACAGACAGCTCATTCTTAATACCTGTAGCAACTTTACAAACTCATCAGGTTCTTTAGCAAGACGCATTCCACGTCCTCCACCACCAGCAGTTGCCTAAAAGGCAAAAGACTGTTGTCAAATAAGCAGTAAAAAGTCTTTAATTTTATTTTTCATTTAGCTGAGATTAGTAGGAAATGAGAAAGGATACCACAAGTACTCAAATTCAAACTTGCTATGGGAATTTAAAGCATTACAATCTAATTATTAAGAGCATAGCTCTCACCTTGATCATCACAGGAAAACCAATCTCATTGGCAAGCTTTACTGCTTCTTCTGTATTCTGTTATAACATTAAGTATCCAAATGAAATGAAATTAGATCCCACGATCATGGTCCAAGCAAAGTTATGCCAAAACAATAAACACTGAAAGGAAAAAAATTTGATCATATTTATAGCACATTCAACCATGTAATTTAACTTGATCTCATTTTATATGAACTTGAAGTACTCGATAACAAGCAACATACCTGTAATAATCCATCACTTCCTGGCACAGTTGGAACCCCAGCATTCTTCATTGTTTCCCTTGCAGTTGACTTGTCACCCATCACTCGGATACTGTCAGGCTGCCAAAATGAAACAACGCATTCATGTCTTCACCAATTGTTTAATTCCAGGAAATAATCACAAGCATGAATTTCCAGAATTAAATGTTCTGAAAGGCATTTTGACTACTACTCTTTATGCAACACAACCAGCTAAAAATCATTCCCATTCACAACAACTTGTAGAGATTTCTTCTTCCAACAACACATAGAAAAAGAAGCGTCAAAAGAATCAAAAGACAAATCATCATAATATTACGCCAAATACCATAAGGAATTAATCTAGGAACTTAAAGACAGAGCTTAGCAACATCTTTTTTCATGGTACAGCTTAATAGGTCGTAATGCTGTGCAAGGAATTTTACCCTTATCATGATATAAAATATCCTGAAAAATTAACTTTATATTATTATGTAGGCAATAATTCGAGAATTTCCATATCTAAATACAAGAAAGAGAAGTTTCTAGATTTAAACATAATCACACTCTACAAAACCATAGAGAGTTACTGGAAAACAATTTTTATAGATCCCCTAATATTTCCTAGATTTTGATACAATATTTTGAAATTTAATGTTCTTCAGATAGCAAAAGTGGGGATCTTCATTCCTTTTACTGTATTGATAAAATATATTGAAGAAAAGATGTATGGTTAAGAAACAAACAGGATTTAGATTCCAACACGAGTTATGTGTTAAATAAACACAAAGGTACTACAAATTTTATTATATAAGAGTTAAGTATTTTGACTTACATTAGGGCCAATAAAATTTATGCCATGCTCTCTGCACATTTCAACAAATACAGCATTCTCAGCAAGAAAGCCGTATCCAGGGTGCAGCATGGTGCATCCACGACTGATAGCAGCTGACAAGACATTTGGGATCAATAAGTACCTGTTGAAAAACAGTTCCATATAAGCAGTGTGCTTTTCTACCATCTTCTAGTTTCTATTTGGGACATTTGCCAACCAAGAAAAGGAAACTAAAACCACTTACGACTGACTACTTGGTGCTTCACCTATGCAAACTGATTCATCAGCCAATTTCACATGGAGTGCATCCTTATCTATGGTTGAATAGACAGCAACACAGGGAATTCCCAACTCATGGGCAGTTCGTATGACTCGAACAGCAATTTCTCCTCTATTTGCAATGAGTATCTTATCAGAACGACAAGTAGCCCCTAGAGCTCCTGCACCCCTTTTAGACTTAAAAGTAGCTTGGGCAGCCTGAGCTCTTTGTCTAGGAAAGTTAACTTTGTTTCCCACAATAAAGCTACATTGGGTGCTCCTGATTCCTCCAGGTTTTACAAATAAGCCCTAGCATTTAATAAACCATTTCAATGTTGCCAACTGAAGCAAAAAGGAAATTTTAGAGCACCATGGGACTTTGGAAAATCAAATATGAACTATTCATTAATTTCCATGAACTGCACAATGCTGATTTTAACCAAATAGGATGCCGAGGTATCAAGATATGTTAAAGTGCAAGACAGCATATGACACTGGTTAAAATAAAAACTCTTCGATCAACCATAGATACTGAAAACGGAAGTTGCACTGCTTTCACCCATGTTTTACTTTATTATTATTCCTCCTCAAAACTCACTTCTTTGATTAGCTAATGGCCTTCTATTGGCAAGAAAAGTCTCCGAAGTTGAAAAGTTGATCACGAAAGAACATCATTAGGATAATATATAAACAACACGTTTGGGCAAATGATAAGTAAGCGCCTTCAGAAGTTCGAAAAGTCAGTCAAAAAGTTTACTGCTGAACATTACTAAGTTTCACTCGAAGTTGAAGATACCAGTTCAATAATCGAAAGAGTAAGTCAGTTGAAGATACCAGTTCAATAATCGAAAGAGTAAGTCACTCTTTCAGTTGCCCAACCCGAACAGCATAGCAAACTACAAAGTACACAAGCTCGAGCTCTAGGATCGATTGGATCCAATTTCAAGACTTACCCAACTTGTGAAACCACAACAAAGACAAGCGAAAATAAGCAGAATGTTGGGTTAAAAGCGTCAAGATTTGAGATTGACAGAAGAGAACAGAAAGTCCAAGGCAGATAAAAACACAAAGAAAGTGATGGAATGTAAATGAGAAGAGAAGGAATCTTACAGGAGTTGGGGTCACAGATTTGCAAGCAGGCAATGTAGCCTCCATAGTGTAGGTTCGTAGAGAGTGAAATTAGAATGACAGAAAGGAATTAGGAGATTTATAAAAAATTAGAGAGAGGAAATGATGGTGGCGATAAGAACGAGGCAAGTGTTAGATTGAATGCTCCGCCTAAAGTTGGTTGCCAAGTAAAGGCTCAAACACAGCTGCTCCTGCTCTTGACTTCTTGTTTCTTTACCCGTATCCAATTGCATCTTGCCATGTTTTTTATTCGGTGAGGTGCGTTCCGAGAAAAGATCAAAAAATTTCAATCTTTATATTTTGTAATTATAATTTGAAATTCAAAATATGTTACTAAAATGATTAAATTTTTAATTTTTTAATTATAACTCAAATTTTAAAAATTTGTTTAAAATTTTTAATTTTTTGGATTATAACTTAATATTAGTATCTCTATTAAATTTACTGACCAAAATCAGATTATGTAGCTTTAATGTCTTCACGTTTTGATTTCAGCTTTTTCTTTTGTTTTCAATTTTTTCTCTCGACGTCCTTATTATTCAATTTTCAGATTACGCAGACTGAAAACGAAAAGCTTGTTGGTGCAGTACATTGCAATAAGAGAGTAATTTTTTTTTGTTTCAAATAAGAGAAAATCAAAACTATCTCATAAAAGACATACCACAAGCATCAGCCCAGATAATCAAGGAGAAAGTGTCACGAATATCGTCCCAAACTTGAAAAGTTGACGAAATGCCATGACTCAATTTAGCTAGACAATTTGCTGTAAAATTACCTTCATGAAGCACATGTCTAATAAATCAAATCCAATTCCTAGCAAGTAAAGCTTGAATATCCACAACCAAGACAGATAGGGGATGTGAAGAGATAACACCAAAAGTCACCATCCTCACTGCCTCCATGCTCTCAGATTCTACCATGACCTGCCGAAAACCATGATCCTATGCAAAAATCAAACCATCTTAAATGGACCATAACTCCCCCACCAAGATAGTCGAAACACTAATGCGAAATGAATAGCCCCTAGCTAACGACCAAATGAATCGTACAACAACCCTCCATTACTAGTCAACCCAAGATTAACAATAGAACTACCGTCACAATTCAACTTCACCCAACCAGTAGGCGGCGCAGTCTAACCAATCCAACTCCTCACACCGTGAAGCTTCGGTTTTGAAACAGAAGTCAAGTACATCCATTGTAACTTTAAAGACACAACCATTCAAATTTGCTAAAGAAAGAAACTCCTTTTGAAAGACCAATAAGTTCCTAGCCTTCCACAACCACCAAATATCTGCCAGAAACCAATGTGCCCAGTCGAAACCAAAAGGACCCATAGCACGAGCATGCAAATTCAAAGCTAGCCAATCAACCAAATATGCCGCAATAAAAAAAATCATCAGGAACACCCACTGCTGCCACCATGCAACTGTATAATTACAGTCACGCAACAAATGCAAAGGAGACTCAGCATGTAAAGAGCACACTCTACACAAATTAAAGGTAGCCAAACTTCGTGAGAACAACAAAGAATTCATCGGAAGACATGAGTGCCCAAGTAACCACAAGAAATTTTTCAATTTCGGTGGACCAACTACCTTCCACAACCAAGAAAAAATAAACGAAACAGAAAAATTAGACACATCTTCCTAAAGAAGTGCTTTATAAGCTGCTCGAACCAAATATGCACCATTTGAAGAATAACTCTAAGACGTAGTATCCTGCACTGAAGTAAATAAAGGCAAAGGAATGACCTGAATAATCTCCCTGAGATGATCCGAAATTGCAAAACATAAGCCCGAAAGATCCCAAGAACCATCATTAATTATATGTGCTACCCGAAAATGTATTTCCCCTACTGTCAAACCATCCATATGATCCACTAAAGGACCCCTTGAGCACCAATTATCAAACCAAAGACTAATCTGAGAACCATCCGCAACCCTCCAAACCAGAAGAAGAAACAACAAATTAAAACTTTTAACTACCCCCTTCCATAAATTGGAAGTCGAACCCTTAGCAAAAAAGGGAATAGACTCACTAGTACAATATTTCTGACATAACACTTCCAC
>JAOQMP010000005.1:32424639-32435054 GCA_027563575.1 Erythroxylum pedicellare
ACTTATTGTAAATGTTGAAAATGCATGATGATTTTGATTTTGTTATACCGTGAAAGATGTATGACATTTTGATATAACTGAATTGTGATTTTGATCATGTTATGCCTTGAAATATGTCATGGTATTTTGTATAAATGAAAGAAAGAAAAAAGCATGAAAAGTATGAGCATTTGATAAAATGATATTAAGCATAAATTTGATTGTGTTTGGGTGAGAGAGGAATCGTTTCGTAGTCACATGCACATCGACATAAAGCCTTCTCCCGGCTGCCCGCTTGTGGCACATGAAATTCGAAAAGTGGATTCGTTTTGTTCACGGAGTAAACTTCGGTTTCTCTGTTTTGTTCATGGAACCCTCGAGTCATTTGTTGTGCATTTGCGTTTTGATTTATCAAGTTATGATACAAGATTGAGTGTTATGTTTTAATGATTAATTACACTTGACATGTTCTATGTGTGATATGTTGAACTATGAGTTATGGATTTGAATAGTGAATGATTGAAATTGCTACCCCAATGAGATATAGACGCATATGAATATTTGAAGTATATGCATGTTTGAATGTGTGGCTCGTTACCAGTGGCTATAATTATATTAGCCACTGAGCTGTGTAGCTCACCCCAAGATTCCCTCCTCAGGTGTAGAAAGAGAAGATTAGCGATCCTTGCTAGACATTGGGACTCCAAGATAGTTAGAAACTTTTGTAATTAAGTTAGTTTAGGAACTTTTGTATTTTAAATTCATTTCAAGCATAAGCATTCAATTGTATCATGTGTAACTTTTGTATTTTTGTATTTTGTATTTTGTATTTTGTAATGAGCTTGTATAAACTTTATTGGGATTCATTAATGAAATATGATTGAGTTTTGCTTGTGATTTCATCAAAATTGTGATGTTGATATTTGGCTATTGTGGGCACGCCACCCTTTTAGGATGATGGGCTTTGTAATGTCTTTGAATATTTGGGTTCCGAAAATGGGATCCAACAATTTGTTTTTGAAATTAATAAATAAAATTCAAAAACCTTAATTCAGATTTCTAACATGCTAACAATATTTTATATTTTAAAACATGTTATCATAGAAAAGATGTTAACTTAAATGACTCCTCATATTTATTATAATTATTCAAGATCTTACGTTTACTAATCTCTAATTAAATACCCATTTCTTTATTGGATAGATAGGTACAAGAAATGATGAAAATATGTTAATGCTTTATCTTCATCTTTGTCTAGAAATTTAATGATATATTTTTTATTGGTATAGATATTTTGGCTATTAATAGCATTTCATTTATTTAACAACGAGTTACATTAATGATAGTGTTTTGCATTATTATGAAACAAATCTATCCCTTATGTTTTGGTTATTATAATAAGATAATATCATTACAAAATTATCTGATATTCATAAACATCAAATTTAACTATTGTTTATATGTTCTACAAGTACAATGTAATTAACAAATGCTACGGTTATACATGTTTAGTTTAGAATATTAAGGTGTCTATAAGCTAAAGAGGATAGAAGTATATTGTTTGTTTATAATTATCTAAAATATACCGATCTCAATGGCCCAATTGATTGGCACCTAATTTAATATACCTCGTAATAGCTAAACAGAGGCACACGATCATTCTTAACCAAGATGATAATATGTGTATTTTGTATAATTCTTATTTTCACTATTGAAAGTGAAAAGTCTCAAATCTAAAGATTAAAAGACCATACATTAAACTTTATATGGTAGGATAATCAATGATGATGAAAGGACACATATGATGAGTCTAGGTGTGACCTTTCAATTGTTAACTGTAAATAATTAGTTAACATCTTGATATTATCTATAAATATAAGATAGTGTTCACTTAAAAAATTTTGATGATAATTTTCTAAAACACAAAAGTACATAAAGATAATTTTTTGTGAAGACATGATTCTTCAAAAAGTCATTTAACATGTGAAAATAAGAAACTCATCCAAGTAAGTAATATTTTTAGTGATGCATATATGATCCTGTGAATCATTTATCAGTTTTAAAATTTTCTTATATTAATATCAGAGAATTTATGTATATGTACCTTAATAGTCATGTTTATCCATTGCTTATTTTTGGAAATTTTAAATTGCTTGATGAGTTATTTTGTTTCAAATCAAATAATAGAAAATTGCTTTCTTATCTTCATATTATTAAAGACTTCAACAATAACAACTAAATGAAAGTCCTACTGATGCACGAGATTTTGAGAGGTCCAGTAGTATATAGCTTTACCCCTAACTGGTGAAGAAACTGTTTTCAATAGACCCAAATGAAGAAAAAGAGAAAAAAATAAATAAATAAAAATATAAATATACATACACATATACATATACATATACATAGACATAGACATATACATATACATATATGTATACATATACATATACATACACATACATATTAAATAATAAAATAAAATAATTAAAAATGAAATAAAATAAACATAGATATATAGTAATAATCAAATAAAATAAATAAATATGTATAAATAAAATATAAAAATAAGTAATAAAATAAATAAAAATAAATATAGAAAAAGGTAAAGAGTCAAAATAAAAGATAAAACAAGTAAAGAAAATACACAAACAAGAAAGAAGACAAGTTAGTAAATAAATCAAAATAAGCTATTACAAGAAAATAATTAGGCTAAGTAAGGAAATGTTTAGGGTAACTGAGTAAGAGGGAGGTACTACATATCCAATGTTTAGGCTAAATATAAGACATAAGACCCGAAGAAAAATGCTTAAAAGAATTAAGAGAATGAGAAGGACCTCTCTATTTGAGATCCTTTATCCATTTCCTAGTATGACAAAGTTTTCTGTTAAGGGCTAGTTCCTTGGTAAGTTCTAGCAGAGCCATATTATTCTTGATCACCTCCCTTTAGCTCTTCGTAGGCCTTCCTTTTTCCCTTTTACAATCTCTAAGTACAATATTCTTGTATTTTCTCACTAGAGCATCAGGTTATCTTCTTTTAGCATGTCTGAACCACTTAAGCCTTGTCTTTCTTAATATTCTATTAATATTAGTCACCTTTAATTTGTCTCGTATCATTACATTCCTGACCTTATCTCTTTTAGTAAGGTTGCACATCCAATCGAGCATCTTTATCTCCACCACCATTAACTTATGACTATACACCTACTTGATGGGTCAACACTGTCCTATATAGCATGGTTGGCCTAATTCCTAAATGATAAAATTTACCTTTAAGGTTGAGTGGTATCTTCTTGTCACATAAAACTCATGATGCACTTCTCCATTTAAGCCACTCTAATTTGATGCAATGAATTATATCTTCATCAATCTCTATATTGCTTTAGATGATGGATCCTAGATACTTAGAACACTCCTTTTATGGTATAACTTCTGAACCAATCTTTACCTCCGCATCACAAGCCACACTTTAGACTAAAAATTTATACTCTAAGTACTTAGTCTTAGTCCTGCTTAGTTTAAAACACTTTGACGCCAATGTATCCCTCCAAAGTTTTAACTTGACATTGACACCTTCTTTTGTTTCATCTACTAAAACAAGGCCATCAGCAAATAACATACATCAAGGCAAATGTCTTTAGATATTCTTGGTGATCTCATCCATCACTGCTACAAACAAAAAGGATCTCAACGAGGAACCTTTTTGTAGGCCAATATCAATGGGAAAAAATGCTTTGTATCTCCTATCCTATCGTCCTTACTCTAATATTTACACCTTCATACATATCCCATATAACTTATATATAGGTCATAGGAACTCCCTTAACTTTTAAACATCTTCATATGATTCTCCTAGGTAATATGTCATATACCTTCTCTGAATTAATAAAAACCATGTGCAGGTTATGTTATCTTTCCTTGCACTATTCCATTAATCTCCTAATAAGATGTAAAGCTTTTATTGTGGGCCTTTTTGGCATAAATCCAAACCAATTCTTCGAGATATAAGCATCATTTCTCACTTTCATCTCAATAAGCTTCTCCTATAACTTTATGGTGTGATTAAGTAGTTCGATGCATCTATAGTTGTTACAATTCTAGATGTCCCTTTTGATTTTATATAAAGGAATTAACATATTAAGTCTCCACTCATCCAGCGCTTTGGCAAGCTTAAGGATCACATTAAAAAACTTAGCTAGCCAACTAAGACTCTCTTCGCTTAGGCTCTTCTGTACCTCTATGGGTATCTTATTAGGCCTTACTATCCTTATACTCTTCATCTTCTTTAAAGCACTTTTAATTTTTCCCTTATAATTTGTGGATAATAAATAAATTTACAATATCTCTTAGACGTGCTAAGATCATCGAAAGAGATGTTATCCTCTATGTCTTCATTAGACAAGCTATAAAAGTATCTCTGCCATCTTTTCTTGATGTCATTTCCAGCCATAAGCAGCCGCCTTGCTTCATATTTTACATAGCAAACTAGATCTAAGTTTTTCACTTTCTGTTCTCTAGCTCTTGTCAACTTAAAAATATCCTTTTCACCATCTTTATTTTCCAATTGTTATTATAGTTTCTCGTAAGCTCTACTTTTATATCCTGAGATTTTTTTCTTGGCCTCTTTTTTTGCTAATTTATAGCTTTATTTATTAACTACTCTCTTTACCTATATGGTGTTATCTAATAAAGCTTTATAGGCATCCTTCTTAATCTTAACCTTTTCTTGTGTATCTTCACTACACCACTAAGACTCCATCTTACTGAAACTAGGGCTTTTAAAAACACCCAAGATCTCTTTATCTAAATTCATTAAAATACTTACTACTCTCTTCTACATCTAGTTAGCATCTCTTTTCAATGTCCATTCTTCTTCATATATTACTCTATCCTTAGGTTATTCCACTATATCCCCTTTTAGATTCCACCATTTGACTTTGGTAAACCTCTTAGGACTTCTCTTCTTCCTCCAACCCTTAATTATAAGATTTAAAACTAACAATCTATGCTAAGTTGACAAGTAAGCATTAGGTATCACTTTACAATCCTTACATCTAGGTTGATCCTTTTGTCTTACGAGGAAGTAGTCGATTTAAGTTTTTGTGGTTCTACTCTCAAACATCACTAAGTGCTCCTCATTTTTCTTAAAAATAAAGTTAGTTATCACCAACTCAAAAGCTACTGTGAGATCTAACAAAGTAGTCCCATTATCATTTCTATCATCGTTCTCGTAACCCCCATAAGTATATGAATATTTGTTTGAGGTTACCGTTATATGACTATTATAGTCTCCTCTAGAATAACTCTCTTGTCATGCGGGATCTACTGAATCACCTAATCTAGCTCGTCCCAGAATTGAAACTTAAAGTTGTCATCTAACCCTACTTGAGATGTATAAGCACATACCACATTAAAAATAACACCTCTCACCACAATTTTTAAGGACATAATCCTATTATATTAATCTTCTTTACCCCTACAAGATAATTTATGAGTTCTTTGATAATTAAGATACCTACCCCATTATATCTTCTTGACACCTTAAATACCAAAGTTTGGTTAATATCTTTCACTTTACCCCCTTCCACTTTGTCTCTTCAACACATGTGAAATGAATCTTATATTTGTTTAGAATCTCTACTAATTCGAAAGACTTCCCTGTAAGGGTCCTAATGTTCCACTAACCTATCTATAATCTATCAACGTCTTCTATTCTCTGAGACCTAAAATTTACCAAAGGACTAGCCCTTACTCTATCATCAAAAGTCATAGCCATCACTGCTGCCATAATTCCTAACACAAACTATAGAAGACAAGTCCAATAATTCCCTAAACGACTTTAATATTTCTTAAGAAAGGGAACAAAGATTGATATTAAATCTTAAAATGGGCATCATAATAAACAAAAGTGAAAATTATAAGTATGCATGACCACAAGTAAATCAATATTAAAAGTTCCAAATCTGAACCACTAATAGCAACTAAGTTTCTATAGAATGCTAAAACAAAATACTAGACAGTTAAAAAAGAATAAACAAAATATTGAAAATTATAAACAAAAAAGAACTTAAAACTTTTAATAGATCGATGAAGATTGAAAATTGAAATCCCAACACCTAAAGAGTAGTGAACCAACTACAAGAAAATTTAATTTGAAATCAATCATAAGTATGACCAATGTAGAAGTAAAAGTTTATGAGATACTGATTAACTAAAGAAGAGAAATAACCAAATTGATCCAATCAGTTAAAAAATGCCACACATCAACTCTGTATATTCTCATCGTAATTAAAAATTTTCACCAAAAATTCCTCCATTATAAGACTTACTACTAATCTGCAAAAAGAAAAAAGAAAAAATTAAAGCAGAAGGTTTTTAAAAATCCATGCAAGAAAAAAGAAGCCCAAAATAATAATAACAATAAGAGTATGTAATTTCAGGACCCAATTCAAAACAGTGAAGATGTTGGAAAATCTTATTTCTTTGTGCTTCAAAGCTTGCTTCTTGAAATACCAAGAATAAGTTCTTCGAATCTAAGATCATGGCAGGCAAAGAGAAATTTAAAGCAATAATAGAAATACATTATTTGTGTAACAAAGACACCAAAACAATTGAAGGCTACAAAATGTAGTGAAGAAAGATGAGTTTTGATGAAAGCTTTATGCCAATGCCATGCATAAGTAAAGTGAAAGAAGCTCTTTCTAGACACGGCTAGAAACACCCAAATCCACACTAGGAACTCAATTACGATAGCAAAATACTTGGTATTCTCCAAACCCAGAAACAAGATAAGTCAAAAATCAAAGGAAGTTGACAACATGGTAGACACATGAGGAGCACGTGGTCACTGCCTACCACAAAGATGATGAGAAGAGAAGTGTCAACCTCGACCACACTAGAATCTAGATGTGTTGGTTTTGAACCTAGATTATGTTCGTTGACTACAAGGGATGATTTTTTTAATAACAGGGAAATCGTAGAATCTGGACAATGTGGACATTTAAACTACTGATGAACATTATAGTCTATGTCATTATATTAAATGTGTAATGAAGATCCATTCAATACAGTTAAAAGATTAAAAATAAATATAATGGCATAAACATAATCAAAACTTTTTATGCCCAAACAAAGAGAAACAAAAGACAGTTTAGGCTTTTACTTCCCAATGGTTGGCAAGTGATGATGGAAAGAATAGAATGGAGAGTCTCTATTGGGACTATATTGATACCAATGTATAGAATAGAGGGAGGAAAGGAGGTGTGTTACGTATAAAAATATTACAGGCATTATACAATTGTACTAGCATGTGTGGGTAATATAACAACACCTGTAACCGTTTCATTAGGGGAATGAATATGAACTAGTTGTGTATCTCTCTCTCTCTCTCTGTAAATTGCTCTGCCTTCTCTCTTCCTCTTGAATTCTTCTTTATTCTTTTCTCTCTGTTCTTCATTCCTCTCTGTATCGAAAATTAACCATAACAAATGGTATCAGAGTAGTCGATCCAGAGAAGAACAACAATGGCGAAAGGTATAAGAGGTGCTAAGATACGAAGGTTTAAAGAAAAATAGAAAAACACGAAAATGATGTTCATGCAGTTTATGCAATAGTGACAAGGAGCGGAACTGGGAGAGACTGTTTGGGTTACTCCAAAACCTATGAATCGAAGTGAACAAACCATGCAGGAGAAGGACAAAGATAGAGTCTTTAACTCTTTGACTTCCCATCCGCTTATTATTAACAGAGACGTCACCTTTAGTGGTTCCTTCATCGTCCCCTCTCCCAGGGAGCCTGGTAAGGTCAAAATGCACTCACCAGATTCCTACGCTACTTGTTCAGCCAGTGGTATTCTCAGCTGTTGAGTAACTCACATGGGGGTTATTCCTCTTAATATTGTTAACTGTAACATGCAGATTGACCCTCCAAAGTAAAAAAAACATTTCTTTTGATTTTGGAGTTCTACTAAAAGAGCTATGCAGGTGGTTACATTACTAGAGTTTTCTGTGTGATTGTGTCTCATCATGTTGATAATCTTATCTCCTTCCTCAACAACGCTGAAGGAGTTACTGTTGGTGATGTCGTGAAGGCGATGTGTGTTGAAAAGAAGTTCAATTTCATTAAAAAGAAAATACAATTATTTATTTTGTCTATTCAGTAAACCTCCTTAATACTTCCCCTGTTAAACCTTGTGGATAAGGTTTTATCAAGTCAGAGGAATTTTTACGTATAAAAATGTTACAGCCATTATACAACTATACTGGCACGTATAGGTAGTATAACAACACTTGTTCTGTTTCATTAGGGAGAATGAATATACATTAGTTGGGTATATCTCTCTCTCTCTAAAGTTCTCTGCCTTCTCTCTTCCTCCTGAATTCTTCTCTCTCTGTTTTTCATTTCTCTCTTTATCAAAAATTAACCATAAAAGGTGCCTCTCCATGAAATTAGAGACTTCAACCATAATCCAGATGTCGACTATTGTGCCATCACTTGGAATGGGGTCATCCTGTCGTCTACAGTTGCTATCATGGGTAGTTATTCCTTTTATCGGTTGAAGACCGTGGATAGTGGCAGGAGAGAATATAGTATAAAACGAAACATAAAATGACCAGGGTTTCACAAGTTTATGGATTGTTTGAAATGATCTTGGGCCCATTTCAGTGGGTTAATGAAGACAACAATATAGACTGAGTATTTGATGTCTTTGGACTTAATTTGGGTATGGGCTCTTCTTAGAGTATATGGACCGTTATTTCTAGATTCTAGGATAGTAAAAATGTACCAATTTGAGTTTTAAGTTTGGACTTATAACTACTATGCTTTTTATATATACATAACATATTAGATAATATGTTTAATTAAATTTTGAAATAAGTTTCTAAATGCATATATATTATGCCTATGAATTTAGTAATATTAGGCTAAACAATTTATCAATTTAAATACTGATTATTTTAATTTTAATTAGAAATAAATTTCTAATTACACAAGTTATTAAGTTCATAAGTTCAATAATAATTAGAAATAATTCTATGATGAAATTTTATATATAATAATTAAAAATAATTTTACAATTAAATTATAAATTAATTCAATGAAACAATATATAATTACGGATAAGTTTGTAATTAAAATTGATATCATTAGTGTAATGAGAATTAGAAATAAGTTTCTAATTTAAATTTAAAATTTATTGGTTCCATAATAATTAGAAATATATCTATAACTAAAATGAAATAACTATGTTTTAAATATGATATGTTCATATAGTATTGAAATTATGTTTTTTAGTAAATTATAATAATCGTAGATTCATTTTGAACATTTTCTCATATATTTATTTATGATTTCTGGATTTTTGTGAGCGACTTCTAATCTTAAAAATTTGTTTTCAAGAAAATGTCGATTATGAAGAGGTCACCCAGATTTATACAAACTATAGCACAGATGAGATGACTTGTTATCATCTTAATGCATTTACTCCAAATGTGATATCTTTCTTAAGAAGATCTAATACAACATTTTATTATTGTTAATAACTTAATGTAAGAGTTGTATTTTGAAGGTTGTTTGACTTTTATAGAAGCTAAAGTGAAGTGCATGACTTTACTCTTAGCTTTGCTATAAGCAGAAAATGAACTGTTAAACATGTTCTGGAACATAGAATGACCTGCTTTGAAATCATAAGATAACTTTATGAGAGAAGTTCGAAGAAAAGAATTGATTTGGGCCTTATATCCTACTAGCCTTGCAATCAAAATTATTAGAACAATAGCATATCGAGCTTCTAGGACTTTATCATATGAATTGATCGACTTTATTTAATGTATAATTTGTTATTATGTATTGAACTAAATTGAACTAAGTTGTAATGAATTACATAAATTATATTGATTAATGTATGTCAAGTTTGATATTATTCAGTTTTATTAGAATATATGTTATATGAATTTTTATGTTTGAAACAATATTCTTGAGTATGATAATTGGTATTTAATTATCATATGAATGATGATTGAGAACAATATACTCTTTCGATTTCATAAAAATTGAAATCTGATTATTCAACATATATGTACGACATGAAAAATAACATGCAAGTATATTATTTCCTTATGTAAAAATTTTATATTTCTATTATAGCTAATGCATCAAAGAATATTTTTGCTGAACTCATCAAGGGTGAAAACTTAAATGACAACAAAACATGAAGATCCAATATGTATTGGAAAAATGAGAGGCTCTTGCATAATTAAACATAACTATAGATGTTCCAAAGGAAGGCAATATAGCCCAACTCAAAAGGGACCATGATGTTTATTAACTATGGAAGAAAAAGAACTCATTGGCTAGCATTATATTACTTAGTAGCATGTATAATGATGCAATGTGTGGGTTTCGCAAATATGAAATTATTAAGGACATTTGGTCTAATT
>JAOQMP010000005.1:32437246-32450632 GCA_027563575.1 Erythroxylum pedicellare
GGGGTTGGTTTGGGAGTAGGTAAATCTAGTTTAGAGAAAGTCTACCTCTATATATGTTTTTTTTACTTAACAATGGTGTTATATCATGGAAAAAAAGAAGCAATCATGTATTGCTTTATCCTCAATGGAAGCCAAATTTATAGCATTTTTAGCAGCAGTATAAAGTATATAGATATCAAGTATAATTATGTGAAAGATCTAATTGTACGAGAAGAAGTGAACATAAAGTATATATCTACACAAGATATGGTAACAATTCCTATGAAAAAATTAATTTTCTGAGATACATATATTGGGCAAGTGAAGTCACTAAGATTACGTAGATATTGAAATGTAATTGATTAACATTTCTCCATGTATGTTCATTCAATGTAGTCTCATGTTTAAATACAAATATGAGTTGATATTGTTTAAGTAACAAACCTTGCAAAATATTTGATTTTGAAATATGTTTACTTTGTACAACATTGTTTCATATGAATTAATAATATATTGGATAGATAAAAGATTGGCCTTCTTGCAGGGGAAATCAACTCTAGTCTTTGTGATAACAGGAGAAGAAACAAGTTTTAAGTTTAATATCAAGGTGATAATAGAGTGCTAAAGTAAAAAATTTAAATTGCGAATGTAAGTCAAAAGAAGATTGACTTGTAGTGATTATATAGTCAACATATCTATCTTAAGTCACTAGATGAGAATTTTGAAAGATAAAGTTAAGAGTAGATAAGTGAACTCAGGCTACATTCAGTATGTACTAACCATTCACACAACATTGTATTTATACAAGAAATATGTTCCAAAATAATAAGAGTTAATTCCATAGCACATGAATCTTACCGTGTGTGCCAAAACTACCATAAAAGGGATTAATGTAAGTCATAAAATATCAACTAACATTGCGTGAGACCTTAGAGGTTATATGAATCTGATAACCTTGTCTAATTCCTAAGGATTAAATTTAAGGTTTGCTATTTTAGAACATTACAAAAGATTATGTTTGATACGATCTTATAGAAAAATTCTAGAAAAATAAATTCAATTCAATTCAAAAGAATTTAAAGTAGAGGCAGGGGATTCTGATTCATAATTCACATTAAAAAAATTTGCATTCAAAGGTGGCCATCAAGTCTTAGTAAGAGAATTAAATATATTTATGACGCGATGAAATAAATGGGATTAGAGGAGATTGATATGCAAGATAGGACCCAGAGTATAACATACAAAATTTATTCAAAGATTGATTTATTAATCGATACATTATATATTCCTAACAAATGTATGACTATGTGCTCTTGTAATATACTGATTGCATGGATTATTAGACTGAGTATGGGAAATTTTATTGACTAAACTCATCATATGTGTGAGTGGGATATGATGATAAAAGGAGACACTTAATGACTTTAGGCGTGACCTTTCAATTATTAACTATAAATAATCAATTAACACCTTGACATTATCTATAAATATGACAATGTTCACTTTGTTGGTGTTCTTGTTACTTTAGATTCTCGCAATAGATAGGGAATGATACGAGTATTTTGTATTAATCATGTTGGTTTGGTTTTATATGAGGCCTCAGTAGTATAACAATACTTATTGCACAATGGAGTAGATTAAGTCCATTAGTTTAAAAGCTTTTCTTATAGAGCAGGACATGCAACTGGTAGAAAATCGAAATGTTCAACTCCTCTCGTGTTCTCTGTTCTCCCTCTCTCGCGGCCATATACAAACCTATACGATGCCTCCTAAAGATGTCTACGGTTAAACAAATATAAAGAAAAAAGAGAACAGCTGCAGTAACTTGAATGAACTGATTGGTTCTGCACCTATAAATTTTGCTAACCTACCCTTGCTCATTCCTGAGAATCGAGTTTGACCATGGTACAACCTTTTAACAAGAAAAATTAAAAGATTCACTGAATTGTATAGACTTGTGTAGTAGGAAGGCAAAACTTAGCATGCCTTTGTTGTTTCAATGACTGACCATTTGTAGCTAATCTTTAGACGCATTTTCTACTAAAGTGTGGAGGGTATGTTGAAGACAACGATGTACGCACGCGGATGGACAGAGGCAAAGAAAGTAGAATGAATTGCCTCAAATGGACCCAGAAAATTTATAAATTGGATAATTGAAGCAGGTTCTAAAACCTTTCTGTTGTAAACAGGCTTCTGGAGAAATATTCAGCTGCAGATCCACTTCTTCCATAATTCTTATCCTATATTCACCTTGACCTTTTTGTAAGCTTGGGATTTTTGCACATTCGGATGCTTGACGGAGTGACCTCAACCAGTTCATCTTCTTGAATATACTCAATACAGTCATCCAGACTATAATCCAACGGTGTGTCAAGAACCACTGCAATGAGAGTGAGGAATGTTAAAGGAGGAAAAAGTTTCACAGTTGCAGATACCAAATTGAGGAAAATATGGATAATGATAAAACTAACAAATGACACAAATATGTGGCTGAAAATAAGCTCTATGGTTCTGCATCATCATACTAAAATCAAGCAATTTTCCGCCATCATAGCAGAAATAATTAAAAGAATGCAGAATCTGGTTTGTTGATATGACAAATTAGTCTTAGTCATACTGGTGAAACAGAACAATTAAACACTTTGTTTCCCTTATATAGCTGATATTGTGTTCATAATAGAGAGATAAAAAGAAATTATGTTGCAGTCATCGTTTATTTGAAGAATTGTTGTACGAAATAGGTACATGGCAATGTTTTATTTAGGTTTGGATGTGGTCTGTGCAATTTGTACATCTTTAATTAGTAATCTACATGATACCTCAAACTGTAGCCTCCTATTCTAACTACTGACACTTCTTTATAAGTTCCAGATTGCAAAAGTTGAGTTTTAATCCAAATCATATATATATATATATATATAAAAAGATATATACCTATATACGTTAAGATGAAATTAATTGGCAATATCAAAATATGCTAATGTCTGAATCAAGATCTGCAACAAGTGGATGTTCTACAGTAAGCCACCTGTTTGTTCTTTATTTGAACGGACATTCGTTGCAGCCTTTTTCTTGCACACATTAAGTGATAAGTCCCCAGGTCGCTGATGGATACCAACTATTTGACCTTTATAGACTTCTACCCCAGGGCCAATGAACATCTGTCCCCTCTCCTGTGAACTAGAAAGCGCATAAGAAGTAGACGTTCCATCTTCAAATGCAACCTGAAAAATGATTCTCATTGTTCATCATTGTAACATTTCATAGGGTGGACATTATAGGAAGTTAAAAGATCTCATCCTCATTCAAAATTTATTACTGCATTTCTAGCTCATGTGGCTTACTGTTTGATGAATGATGTTACATTTCAAATCGAACAAATAAATAGTACCTCTGCTCAATTTTAGATCAAACCATTCCCATTATGAGTCATACTTTTGTAACACACAGGGCTGTTTAATGTCTCTATCAGCAGCTATTTTTCTTGTCACAGTAAGTCCTCATGATATGTTTAGCAACTTCGTTTATCATCTACCCATGTATTTATCCAATTATGTCCTTAAGATTACAGGTACAAAAGGAAAATAAGGAACCAAAATAGGAAGTAGAACAGCAAGGATAGATATCATGCAACAAACTAAACAAAGGAAGAAAAATCCAAATTATTCATCAATTGTTCACATAACCTTAAGAAAGTTCTAAGCTCTCTCCCCTCTTCTTAATCCTGCACGTTCCACCCTCCCCATGATTAAAACAGAAAACAGGTTAGGCCAATTGTTCTTTACGATACTACATAGGCCTAAAGTATAGGAGTCAATAAACCAGTTTCGAAGAAAGGAAGTTACTATTACATTTGTGATTTTTATACCAATCGACTTGTATAACTTAATGTTTAATGAATTCTATATACGCACAAGCCATGCACATGGCCCATCAGATTTTTTTATCATGGATCATCTGATTTTTTATCATGCTGATAGTACAAGGTTTATGAAAAGCATAGCAAGAGGTGTTTGAAATTCTATCCCTTCCTGAAAATATCACAAGCCTGAAAGCATGATTTTAATATGTGATATATACGTAATATTTTTAGACAAAAAATAAACTTACACGTAAAAGTCATGAAGAGGTTTACAACAAACTTCAATCTTATAGAATCAGCAGACACAAAAAATAAACTCACACTTAAACGTCATGGAGAGGTTTACAACACGGTTCAATCTTATAGAATCAGTAGTAGCATCTAACAAGGTTATTTTCATACATTTTTACATCAATATCCAAAAATTGTTTGTTCAATGAAAGCTAGAGAATGGTCTTGTGGGTTTCACTGGGGTCATATATTTGTTCATATTCATTCAAGGTAAATCATGCAACCTAAGCATCAACAACCAACTATCATTATTCCATTTCTCCACATTCTGAAGGTAAATACTAAATAGTCATCAATGTGTACATTGCTGCATAAAATGCACATTAATAAATAGCCAAATTATACTCAAAAATTGCAAACTTAATGTGAATTATAACAGCTTGAAAGGACAATATTACCAGTGAACCTTGATCTCGTGTACTTATATCACCAGCCCAAGGTCCATAGCTATCAAAAATTGTGTTAAGAATTGCAGTCCCGCGAGAAGCTGTTAAAATGGCATTTCTCAATCCCAGAAGTCCACGAGTAGGAATCTTATATTTAAGTAGTGTTGTGCCCTCCAAGCTAGTACATGAGCAGAGAGGAGAGATATCAACGGAAAACCGATGCAGTATAGAAACCATAAAAATGAAGACCAGTGTTAAAACAATTGTCATATGACAACTTTCAGCCACCCAAAGACATTTGGCCCTTCTTGAAGTTGCTGAGGACAAAAGTAATACTGCAATTCCAATCTATTTTAATCATACATTCAGAATTAACGCAAGAATGACATTTCTACATACCCAACCCCTTGCATATCAAACATCTGCCCCCTCCGCCTTCCCAGAAGTTCAACCACTGCTCCCATGTGTTCTTCTGGTACCTCTACAGTGGCAATCTACAAGCATTTTCAATTCAGGAATTAAATATACCAGCTAAAAGGAACACATTTCTATTGCCAACACCAGATTCTTCCCTTTTCTATTTTGCTTTCTTTTTTTAACCAACAATGGGCCAGGTTTAAGAGCGTCTCAATGATTCACTGTTATAAGAACTTAAAACCTTGGTTAAAGGAACAACAAATTAGAAAACCCCATTGCATCTGATAAGAAACGATAAAATCTCACAAGCTTTACTGTAAACTCTCTCCCCGAAAAGGTCCCAAGCTTTCAGCTGAATCATTTTTTCTAAAAACCAAAACTACTCCCTTCATTCTTTCCCCCTGTATATAATATATCCTACCTCCTATTTTTCTTTCCTCTAACCAACCCAGTCATTATGGCATATAACTAACTTCTCAGCTTCTTTATTATTCTGCTAGTTGCCCCTTCCTCCTCCTAGAATAAACTTTCCATACTTTTGGGCCATGGGATAGTTCGTCCAAACATTGACCCTCGCCCTGATCCATACTACCATAATTTCTGTCAACTTCACTTTCGATCACAAACAAAATTCATTGCTTTTTTTTTTATATATTATTCAGCAATGTACATATGCATGAGTGATGCATAGGGATTATAAAACAAAATGAAACGGCAACCATAGGGTGATGTCACAGAAGTCTTCACCGGACATATTACTAACTTATAGACACCTTATGGGATAGGCTCAATTTTATTAGTGTATGTAATTTATATTCTGTGCAACATAAGCACTGATTTAGGAAGAAAAATCATACACCTCCATATAGAAGAAAAGGATCATGCCCAAATGTTTGTCAATCAGGAAGTATTTCACTCTACACAATCTTTTTTAAAACAGACAATGAAGAAGTAACATTTAGTACAAAAGTTACCTCAAATGGCTCAAGAACTTGATCATCCACGTTCTTGCTAATGATCTTGGGAGGTCCTACCATGAATTCATATCCTTCTCTTCTCCTAAAAAGGATGAACATCCATGACAAAATATCAAGAGATGTTATGTAATAAAAAATGATCAAATCACGAATTACGAGAATCTAAGAATAATGGTTTCTTAACAATCCAAATGTTATAAGAGCAAGAAAGTAACTGACTTACATGTTTTCTATCAATATTGTAATATGCAAAGTACCACGCCCACTGACAGTAAATGTATCTGCTGTTTCACCATCTTCCACTTTCATAGCCAAATTTCTCTCTAGTTCACGATACAGCCGATCTCTTAGATTCCTGCTAGTTACATATTTTCCCTATAATGTAGCAAAGAAACTTCAATTCCTTTTATGGTCATGCAAGTAAATTGAAAATCAAACATGCTTGTGAGCTCTAAAAAGACCATCTAATCAATAATTACTCTCAATTGCCATCTTTCAAGCAACATTTGGAAGGATAAAATAATTGTAAGCGAAGGCACAATTTTCACATCAAGACCTAAGCACCATTTAAGATTTTGGATAAAGTCAACCTCACCTTAAAGCAAGACTCACTGTGAAGAAGAGAAATGAAGAAAAGGCAACAAATTACTTATACCAAAATGTTCATGCAGATGTAAAATCGGACTAGCATTCAAACCTCACGACCAACAAAAGGTGATGTGTTTATAGAGAAAGCCATTTTCACTGTTGGTTCTTCCACCTTAATAGAAGGTAATGGCTTCCCAGATACCTTATCAGCAATTGTTTCCCCAATCTGATCAATAAAATAATATCAGTGAATTTTCAAATACCAAAAGAGCCTGAGAGATATCAAATTTAGGTCAGATATTGAACAATGTGCCTGTACAAAAAGAATAAAGTTTATTGATAAGAATGTTTCCTTTCCATTTGGTGAGCACTCTAATTCGATTATAGCTACCAGTATAAACATGCATTCAGTTCCTTCTAACAGAGTTCTATATGTCCAATTATAAGGAATCTCATTAAAGTTAAATCACTTTTAGTATCTACTTTACATGTTTCATGCAAAAACACACTAACATTCCTTAAACCAGGAAATGCATAACTTTCAGAATTATAAACTTCAGGAAAAACAGTGAGTTGTATTTCTTCAATATGGTCAACAGGGAATCGGATCAGCAAAGCTTACTTGAATTTCACCTATTCCACACACGGCGCAAATGTCACCAGCTTTGACACTGTCTACTGGTACCCTATTGAACTTCTCGTATACAAAAAGTTCACTACACCTTGCAAATCTACAGGAATCTTCTGAAGTGCACACCTATACAATCCCAATCGGGGAAAGGAACTTCTCAGTTCTTCTAAGTGTAAAGAAGCCAAAGAAATTTATTGCAGAATAAAATAAAATTCTTTAATTTTATAATTAGAAGCTACTAGAAAGTGAATAAAATTCTTTTAAGTACACAATACAAGGATTTTGTCATAAGGTAACACTTGATCACTTCAGATACACTTCTTACAATATTCACAGCTAAAAAATATAACAAAGAGAGAGTAGGGGAAGAGAAAGAAAAATGCAAAACATTTACATGCTCAGCCATAAGGCCTACAATCATAAACACAAAGATCAAAATGGGTTACATTCACAATAAAAGAAGGCACTTTAGGTGCAGATTCAGATTTTATCTACAAAATTTGAAAATGACAAGTCATATTATGCTTTTCTTTCAATGCTATAGAAACCAAAGAGAGAATGAAAGTCGACGGTTGTAACTCAAATATCAGCTAATTTCTTGAGAAATTAAGAAAAGAAAAAGGAAAAGGTAAATCTTATGTTGATTACTTAAATTTGACAAACTTTTTCCGACTTCAAACCTAACAAGTCCTCCCTATCCCAAGTGAACGTCTCAAAAATCTGCCGCAGCTTGGCATGTCTTAACTAGACCAATATCATCCATTTTGATATATCTTGATCTTTTATACGATTCTCAACACATAAACCAGTAGGGAAGTTTTATGAGCTCAAAAACAAGTCTACTTTTTAATTTGCAAAAAATGCAATGGAGATATTTTGTTAATATTATATTGTCTTACAGGACATTCATCCCTGACATTAAGTTTCAACGCAAGATCAAGACTTGTCAAACTAGATTTATTTATTTGTAAAATGATTAATTCAGATCACTGGTCAAATTCTGCTAACAAAAAATTTCAAAAAGAGGATACAGAACTGACAGAGCTTTACAAGTACAAGATTTTAAGTGCACTACCAAACATTAAAGGTAAAGATAACACAGATTTCAAACCATAACCAAGAAATATAGAATAAGAACCTCACCCTCACATCCATTCCTCTCTGCAGAACCCCAGCATGCAATCGCCCAATTGCTATTCGTCCCTTATGCTCATCATACTCAATATTTGTCACCTTTAATATACTAATGCTGGTTAGATGAGCTAAGTCATATGAATATAAAGTAACAGATCATATAACATTAAAGATTCAAAAGGCAAAAAAAAAAACATGTTATAGATTTCACGTTAATCCAAAGTAGATTAGCCTTAATAGAAATGAATACTAAATCATTTTTTAAAATACCTCATTTGGAGTCTACTTCATTTTCTGGAAACAAACAGAATTTAAGCGGTCAAGAGAGCTGCCAACTTGGACTAAAGTGCAGCAAGGAATATTAGGATTCTTATCTAGCATAATCCAAGGCCATATTTCATATACAAGGTGATTAGATCCAAAGAGTCAAGTCATCCAGAATCATAAGGTCATAGCCACTACTATTTGTAACTATAAATGATCTAAATACTCAATGTCCACAATGCAGACAGCCCCTACAAGCCAAGACCCCATGCAGATAGACTTGCATAGCCCATTAAATCTCATACAGAGAATCAGACAAACCACATGGAGATAACCTTAGATTTCATAGTTTGTTTTTTTTTTTTTTGGAAAGAATTAGTATTGCTGCAAAGGCGGAATAACTGAGGTAGTTTTAGCAACAACGGCATTATGTGAAGTAATCTGGAAACTAGAATATGTAGGAAAACTTAAGTTAAAAAGAAGCAAAATTGTGTTCATTGAAGACTAAATGTGTTCAGAACAGCTGCCAGCTATTAGTTGGTGAAGTGCAAGTGCAGCAATCTAGTCATCAAAATAAGTTTTCACTTCCCACCAACCCATAACGTCACAACCTACATAAGGAATGAGTATGAAAATTAATTGAAATAGCAATACGAAGAATAATCACTAACAAGCATCTGCAGGGCACCATCCTTGTCGATGTGTGGACCAGGTATGCATCTTACTATAGACTCAAAAAGTGGACCAAGATCTTCAGCCAAATCATCAGGAGACAATCCCGCCTTCCCTTGTACACCACTTGCATATATTGCTTGGAAATCACACTGTCGTGAAAAAAACAAGACACGATGATATCAGGCTTTCAGCCATTTGATTATGACATTAAAGCACCTTTAAAAATGTAAAGCCTAAATAATGCATCCCTTCAAAGATGGAATCTCCTTTAAGAAAGTGTCTCTGATACTACTAGCTTATTCGTTTTCGTTCATGGCATATAAGACTAGCTTGTTAATTTACTTTTATGAAATTCATATGCATTACTTTCAATTTATTTTTCAATCAGCAGTAGTTTCAAACTAGAGATCATTTGGATGTAAATATCAATCTACTTACAAAGGAAATATCTAACGTCACTATTGCAAATCCTAAAGATAAAATGTTCATACCTGTTCATCAGAGGCATTTAGTTCAATAAATAGTTCAAAAGTGGCATTAATGACAAAATCTGGACGAGCAGAAGGTCTATCAATCTTATTGACTACTACAACAACAGAATGTCCAAATTCTAGTGCCTTTTTCAAAACAAATCGTGTCTGGGGCATTGGTCCCTCGACTGAATCAACCTGAAAAGAAAAGAATTGCGAGATTTTACTATGAAAACCTCATTGAGACAAAGAATTATACAATCATGAAAAGAATAAGTAAATAGAGAGGAACCACTCAAAATTTCCCAATCTCATACTCTAGAGCGGTAATAGTTAACATCAGCATTTACTCCTCTGATTTCAATTAATGAACATATAGAACTAATATCCTACAAGTACATGCTGATATCAAATGGACATAACCCACTTTCATGAGTGACAACAAAGTTATTTCTAACTCTTCGGTCTAACACATCCCTATCCAAATGTGGTGAAAAATAGAGGAACAATGAAAAGTAATCAAAATCAAAAGGTTTAGGTTGTGGAAAACCCCACAGAAGAAATGTGAAAATTTTCCAAACAATATTAGTATTATAGAATAATAAATGTTCCATCTAGAAGATCGACTCACTTAAAAAAAGTAATACTTGGAATTTTTGAATTTACTGTTAGTGTTGGATTGCACTTTGAAACCTTTGGTCCACTTACCATGAGAACTTTACATCAATACCTTGCCTTTACCCAAATATAACTGTTTATTCATCCACATTTGATATCAAATAATGGAAGGAGTGGCGCAAAAGTTTTTCTCATTATGTATCCTGTTAACAAAAGCATCTCTTCCAACTTTTATTAATGTACTCTGTGCTATTTGTTGAATAGAGTATCCTGCCTATAAATTAATTAAGAAAAGACGATTAATTTGTCTAAGATTGAGACATTGTCCTCTTTGGGACCATTTACTGTTTCAGATTTAATGGAGGTTCTCCATTCTTCAATGCCCATGGTAAATAGGTGAGGAGTAAATTCAATACATATACCAATTTATCCTATTCTCTGAAGCCTTTCTCGAGTCTAATAAACTAAAGGATAAGTTTATCATAGATGTAAGCAGTTTAATTGCAAAATTTGAAAATAATAACATAAAAGGTGTAAAAGAGTACCACTAAAAGAACACCTTCCACCATATTGAGGATTCGTTCAACTTCACCACCAAAGTCAGAGTGCCCCGGAGTATCTATTATATTAATTTTTGTGTCCTTATAAGCAATTGATGTGTTTTTGCTTAGTATGGTAATCCCTCTTTCGCGCTCTAGATCATTTGAGTCCATTATCCGTTCACGTATAAATTGGTTATCACGAAAAACCTGCAAAGATAGAAGATATTGCCATCATTATGTTGCTCATAATAAAAACCCGACTGACTAATATAATTTCAAGTTTCATAGTACAACTACTTTTAGCAATTTATTGTCATAATCCTTAATTAGGCATTTGGAAAGTGCCTAGTTGCCCAAAACACTTTGTTTTATGCATAAAAAAGCATAGAAGCTTATTGGCTAAAAAAGAATGCATGAGAACAATTTTGTAAGTCATTTGGACTATTTTGCTTCACAAATGATATTTCTGCACCTAGAATTCTTGACAATGCAATTCAACATGGTTTATAAGGTTAATCAAATCAAGATGGAGAGGCTAAAAATCAAGCCACATCAAACAATTTACTTTTGGTTTAATAACTACAACACTCATAGAATTATATGCATACACAAACAATCAACAGTGAGAATATGTTTATAAACAAATAGACAATATGAAATGGAAAAATAAACCTGGTATTCTACATAAATTGTATATCCTCCTTATGGATGCTTGTTTGTTTAGACCAGTGTAGTCATTTCAGAATCTAGGCATCAAAATGGCAGTTCTCTCTCTCTCTCTCTCTGTTCTGCTTTTCCTAGGTGAGATACATTTTCCTAAATTGAACGGACTTTATTGCAAATGAAAACTGAAACAAATGCAAGCTTGACAAAAGGAGAATCAAACAAGCAAAGCAAGCGCAGTAGAGTTTTTTAGCAATAAATTGAACAAATAACCTTATAGATAGCAGAATGTTTTGTTCACCTTAGCTTGCTTCAACATGGAATCAACCAATGTTGTTTTCCCATGATCAACATGAGCCACAATAGCTATATTTCTTATATCATTTCTCCTCATCAACTGGGCTTTCGTTTCTGATGCAGCAATAAAAGAGCATCAATATAAGCAAGCTTGTCAAATACACGAACAACCATAGGGTCCAAACGAGCATCAGCACATCCATGACAAATTCATCCATCCTAACTGTTTCAGACTTCTCAACCCCAATTAATTTATTGTCAATAACTAATTTGAGAAACATGTATAATAAGTGTGAACAAATTAATTTACTATAAAAAAGAAACATGAAATAAGATCATAGTTTTCCCATGTTCTATGTGTTAGCTTTCATTGCTTATCCTCCACTGTTCGAACTGTTTCAGGCCATTCAAACCCAATCTCGGAAATCAGAGAAGCACAATTTCAAGAAAAATTATTTCCTAGTGAAACAATTTATGAAGAGAGAAAAGCATCCAATGTGTCCAATAAGCAAACCATAAGAATTGGCCCGCAGGGACACATCGGAAGAAGAATTACCGGTTATGGTTTCAGTAGCCTGAGAAAGGGAGCATTTTATGCTTGGCGTAGAAGGTGACCTCACAGACACTACTTTAGTGTTGGGTGAAAAGGAAGATAACCTGGGGGCGAAGAGTGGCTTGGGTGGCAGAAAGGAGGAAAAAGGAGTCTTTCTAGGGTTAAGACTAGAGTTAGGGATAGCTTTGGGAGCAGAGAAGGAAGGACTGTAGAAGTTGAGTTCCATCTCCAATAGCTCTGACTCTCCCTGGAACTCAACACTTGCAACTACAGAGAGAGAGAGGGGGTCTTTGGCAAGTGACTGAGGTTAACGAATGAAACTGTTTGGGATTTGCTTTTTCTATTGGCCATTTGGCCTGCTTTCTGCCACGTCATCAGTTGTTGTCTTGTTCAGATATTGAACACAGCCACCCATCCAAAATCCCCAGCTTCATAGTTCAGATCATCGGGTCGTCCAAAGTTTTCTTCTTTTCTAATTTGGACGTTTACGTGACTTAGACACGAAACCTTAATAGTATTTTTAAACAATTAATTTCAGCAACTCATAAATTTACATTTTAAAAATTGTCTAGGAATTATATAATATTTAAATATTTATTAAAATATGATTAATCTATATTTTATTTCAAAATAAAAATAATAATCCATAAAAAATTAAACTAAGTAAAATACTTATAAAAATCGTGATTTTGATAAATTTTAAGTAAAAAATATTTATATAAATATTAACTATTCTTAAAATTTCAATAACATAATCTTTTTTTTAAGTGGTTATTCAAAGAATAATCATTATTTTTAAGCACAATGAATAATTGATTTTAACATAAAAATAAAATCTATTATACTTATTTATGTAAAATATAACTTGTCTAACAAATCCTTTTTACAATTATGGACTCTCTAAAATAATAAAAAGATTCTTATTTATTTTATTTGAATGAACTATTAAATGCGATTTTTATTAGTTTTGAGTGTAATATTATTAAATAATTAAAATATTCCAGATACTAAACATATCTCATTTAATATAAATTCATTT
>JAOQMP010000005.1:32462770-32494684 GCA_027563575.1 Erythroxylum pedicellare
AAAAATGATAAACGTGGGGAATTCGATAGGGACCTGGTTCTTTGGTTTAATCTTGACCTACACCCTAATTAAGCATATTTTATTAATTTGTTGTTCTTTAACCTCTCCTAGCAACCATTAATCGTGGGTTAACAAGTAACCCAAGTTTTCCCTTAGGTTTTGTTTAATCAAGATACGATCGTTGATTAAACTTAACCACCAAACAACATAGGATATGATCTTTAGATTTAATTAGGCAGTAGCATTACGAATTAAGAAAACCGATTAATTAACGCAACAACCACATACGATGCATCATTTGGCCTAGGTCATGTTATCCCTAATGATTACGAATCATTAGTTGCTAAGCATAAATTTCAATATAACAATTAGAGATTATATCGAAATTCTAGCAATGGGTTTGCAATTAACAATTCAATGAATGCATTAAAATCATCATCTCACAATACCCAATAGGTTCATACACAAATAACTGAATAATAACAAAAATATGATTATTCACACACAAAATCCAAATCAGTTAACATAGGATAACATAATCAATTCCTATTGAGATAAAGAAACAACAAAATAATTAAAAAATACTTAACTCGGGATGTCGACGTCGATGTCACCTCCGAACCGGTATTGGAATGCTTAGCCCTTCATGGGCTTTTCCCAAAAATGCTTCAGCCCAAAATTGACCCTACCGAAGCTCCCTCGTCTCTCCTGCCCAAGCTTCTTATTGTCCCCTGTTGCCTCCACTATTCCGTGATGTGACCATCTAATGTTGGAGTTTATGGTACAATGTAACTGTTCACTCGCTTCTCCTCTCTTTATGCCTCACGCAGCTCCTCTCCAACTTTTCCAGCCAAGCCGAGCCGCAACACAGCCTTCACGCCTGTGCCTCCACGCTTGCCTCCACGCCAACTGCTGCCGCACTGTAGCGTGATGGGATGAATTAACTTCGTCCCTCTTTAATCCTTATGTTGCGCCCTCTTCCCTTCGGAATGCAGATGCGTTGTGCGCACAACACAGCGCATAACGCACAATGTCTGTGTTGTGTGCAGGCGTTGCCTGCATCTTGCGCACAACGCAGCACAAAACGCATGTAACTGTTCTGTGGCACTATAGCTAGACTTGACAATTTAACATGCCGAGTTCTTTGGCCTAGCACATTGAAACGCAGTTGTTCCTAGGTGCTCCAGCCTTGTCCAAATGTTGGCATTTTCTTCATGGATTGCTACCATTTTTGTTTCATTTCAATTGCTATGTTATTTTATTTGGCAGCTTCTTGGTTTTCTTCTTTTGTGTTTTCTTTCTTGTCTTTTAATTTTCTTCTTCTTACTCTATGAAAATAAGTAAAAATTAATCTTCGAAAAATGGCCCAAATGGAGTGCTTTCGACTTATTTTAATTTCTTTGCTTTCAAATAGTATCTAAAATCATATATGAATTAAAGTGAGTATCTTAAGCATTTTCGTATCATTAATCACTAAGTGTAAATAATTAAATATATCAACAATTAAACACATATCACCCACACTTTCAAGGTTTGCTTAAAATTCTTTATTATGAAATCAAAGCCTATCATCATGTCCATACTTAACTAAAAATGAGATACTATGTTACATTGGTGATGATGATATATATATATACAATTTTTTGACCTTTGTGTGTATGCATAATGAGGAAACTTACTTTGAAAATTAAAGGTGTTGAATGGTTCCCTAGGGTACTGAAGTGAGCTACCATGATTATATGTATGATGTCTACTATAAATGAATGAATGATTGATATGTGATTCTTTGAGGCTTAAAAAGGGGTGAGCAAGTTTAGTTGTTATCATATAAGTTATGTTTATTTATCCTTTGATAGCATTGATTTCTATGCCTAAGTTGTCAACCATATATAATAGCATAATGCTTGCTTTTAGGATTAGTCCTAGTGGATGTAGAATGTGCAGACATATGCTTTGATTTGGATGTTCCATATTAATTTGGAAATGGTTCTTCATTTGGCAAAAATTTTCCATTATCAAATGTGGCTCTAAAATTTCTCACTTTCATGGTTATATTCTACTCGATGTATATCATTAGAATTCTTTTAAGCTCCTAGCATGTTTTCTAGTTTTTCACTCCCTTTAGTAAACCTGGAAAGTGAGTCCTTGAGGGAATCTACCACCTTTTTCAATATTTCATTCTCACTTCTTAATTCATCTAAGTCATGATTATTATAAATGATCAAATTTTTGGATGTTTTGATGCTACGCAATTCACTTTTGTTCTTTTCATTCTCACTCATATAAGCATCTAAGTTTTTCTAAGCCTCTTTATATATGGAGGATAGCTTCTTTTTTTTAATGCTCATGGTTTTAAGGATCTCAACTAATTCATTGTATGTCAAATTAACATCACTATCATTATTATAAAAATTAGGGTTGAATGTTACCTCATTATTGTCTATAGTGGTAAAGCATATATAAGCTATCTCTTCTTTAGAATGTTTGCTTTCAGATTCACTTATGTCATCCCAAATTGATGTTGTAAGTGCTCTCTTTTTTTTTTCCTTCTTATTCTTCTTATAGCTTCTCTCATATTTCTCATTATCCTTAAGTTGAAGAAATTGTGACTTTATATGGTTGGATTTTATACCTTCAAAGAAAATACTATTAGAGGATTTATGTTTAAAATCACTTTTATATTTGTTAAAATACTTTGTTTTTGGAAATCTCTTTTTCAATAACTTCTATAATTTTTTCATAAGTCAATGTCTTCTTCTTCACTTTCACTAGTTGATGTCTCTTCTCGTTCACTTATTTCTTCCTTTAAGGCTTTAAATGCTAAATTATTTTTCTTTGGAAGTGTAACTTCTTGTTTCTCTTAGAGCATCATTTTGTATTTGAGGAGAGATCTAATAAGTTCTTTCAACAGTAGTGTTCTTTGATCCTTAGTTTTTTGTATAGTCATTATTTTAGCTTGCTACATCTTAGGAAGTGACTTAAGCAACTTTCTTATAGGAAGTGACTTAAGAAAATTTCTTACTATTTCAACATTAGTATAGGTCTTTTCAAGACCCTTAAGAGCATTAGTAATATCAATAAATCTAATATGCATGCTAAATATGCTTTCATCTTTCTTTATTTGAAACAAGTCATATTAATATGTTATTGTGCTTATTTTGTTCTCCTTTACTCAATTGGTTCCCTCATTTTCAACTTCTAGATTATGTCAAATTTTGTGAGTTATTTCACATATAAAGACCCTTTTGAATTCATTTCTTCCTAATACACAAAAAGGATGTGTATGACTATACTATTTAAGGAAACTAATCTTTTAGCTTGAGGCTCCCATTCTTCCTTTAATTTTCGTGCCCTTTTATTAACTATAATTTTCGTATGAATAAAGAGGCCATTTGACATTATTTCCTAAAGGTCGAAACTTTTGGACATTAAAAAGAAACTCATCCTAGCTTTCTAATAAATATAATCATTACCATCAAAGAAAGGTGGTATATTAATGCTTTGCCTCTCTTGGTTGAATGATAATGATGATGCTACTAAATATCTTATTATGATCTTTATTATAGGATTTTGTTAGAAATGCTAAGTTAATAGACCTGCTTTAATATCACTTGCTAGTCCCTAATGGCACCCAAACAAAGGATGAATTATGTGTTTATAAAATTCAAAAAAAATTCTTACCAATGAAATAATTAGGGACTAGCAAGTGATATTAAAGCAGATCTATTAGCCTAGCATTTCTAACGAAATCCTACAACAATGATCATAATGAGATATTTAGTAGCATTATCATTATCATTGAACCATATTAAATGGACTGCTTAACATAAACAAAATCAAATAATGGTTTAAAGAGGATAGAAAAAGAGAATGCAAACAAATTTATAGTGTTTCGACAAACAACCTTATCCCATGTCCACTCTCAAGACTCCTCTTGAATTCTACTATAATTCTTTTTTCAAGGTAAAAAATAAACTATGTACAACCTTTTTTGTAAAGAACACAAATCTTCGTCTAAATTGAAGAGGAACCTCAATCTTACTTGCATTACCCTTAAGCATAATAATCTATTACGTAAAAAAATATTATAACTCAAAGTTCTTCACTTTATCACTTGTTAACTCCAAAATGGCTCACACATAAAAGTATGAAACAATGATACTCAAATGATTAAAAATCACTTAGAAATGTATTTAAAATATACCCAAAAGCTTTTTGATGTTAAAGCAAATGATAAAACACCTATTTATAGTGTTTTGGCACCCTTTACTAGTTGTTGGAGCCAAAAACTAGCTATTATAACGACTATATGTAGAGCATTCATGGACCAGTGTGCATTAAAGCTCCAAATTTACTAATTGTTGGAACACTAATTGACTAATATATGTATTGGTTGAAAAATATGGAACATTGGTCAACCAATACATTAGCCAATGTTATAATAAACTTATGGGACATCAAATTTAATAAATTTAACCTATATCAGTCGATCACTAACACATATAACTTGACCAATCACCCCAAGAACATAATTTTAACAGCTTCAAATACTCAAATTAATGGGACTAAATAGTAATTGAGAAAACTAATTAAATGAAAATTTAGGATGTGACAAATCTCTCCCTCTTTACAAAATTTTTGTCCTTAAAACGTTACTTCCAAAAAGTATAAGTGTGATATTTTGTAAGTTAATTACAAAATCATTATCTAAAAAATACACATGCATAAATAAAACTATAATTTATTTAGCAAATCTTGGAAAAATACTCTTAAGGACATTATATCAAACAATAGAAGTATGACTATAAGTATTAAACACAACATTTTACCTTAATAATAAACCTAACATTTATTTCATTCTTAATGCAATTGAAAATAAAATTTAGTTAATACATTTTAAATCATAACGTAGCATCTTATCAAATTCAAAGTATTGTAATTCTCTTTCTTGTTAGAACATTCCTAAAATATCCTCATTATTAAAAACAATTACTTATAATAAAATTGGTTGAAAAACTCAAGTCAATTTATCAAATTTATCTCACAATCTACAGTTCATAAAATTAAATCAAAATACCAAATATTTACCTCATCGCATTTAAAATGCATTATTAATTAGCAATAAAACAAGATTTCAAATGATTTCTCCTCACTTGCCATCTATTACATTTCTTGAATCTTATATCATTTCTACGACCATTTAACAACTCATAACTACACAACATAAATTCAACTTTAAATATGTGAGATAATTTCGATGGATGGAAATTTAATTTAAAACAAACCTTCTTTAAACCATAACTAACACAAAAATTCCATATACCACCACCAATATTCTTCATGTCGAACCTTGTTCATATTTGGTTCTTACAACCCCCTAATTAACCTCCAAAATGATACATCCTTAAGACTTAATCACGCTTGAATAATTCATAGCACACTGGTCTACCCCCAAATTTTTACTTATTTGTCTAAACCCTTATTTGTAAGCATGTAAACCATATAATCCTTTTACTTCCATGTTTTAACCCTTATTCAACTTTTATTTCACCTTATAAGAACAATTACTATTTGTTCCTATGTTTCCCCTCAAAATAGCCTCCCATCTACATGTATCATCTCTCCATTTGAAATATATTTCTAACCATCCTTATTCATTTACGCATTGCAAACTATTATTAAATTCTGAACATCCATCATTCACTCGTCTATTCAAACAACCCCTATCATTTTTCATTTACTAAATCTCTAGATAATAATCTTTTTTACCTTGCTCTCCATCTCAATTCACTTTCTTTTCTGAACATTACCTAGTTGTTTTTAAATGTGTTCTTTATCTTTCCTTTTAATTATTACTACTCATTCTAACCTGAACTTGTCATCAATTATCATTCGCTAATCATGCTTATCTAGTATCTCTAACATAATGACACAATTAATGCCTTTGCCGATGAACAATGTTTAAAAATCAGACCAAACATTAAACCATTTAAACGAAAGGTTTAAGAATTAAAGATTTAACCGATATTAAACTATTATAAAACTGATATATATATATATATATATAAGAATAATTAAAGACAAAATATTACTTTATATTTATTAAATCACCAAAAATAAAATGATTATATATTTCATATCTAAGATATCTAACAAGTTTTTAAAAATATTTTTGTCCAATTCCCTTAACTATTAGATATAAGCTATACAAAATATAGACAATTAATTAATAATAAAATTGTATCATATATGTAGAAATTTCTTAAAACTCATAATCCCACATTATTAAATTTAAGATAAGTACATTAATCCAATTAAAGAAAACATGTTCTAAAATCACTTAATATATTAAGAAAAGAATGAAATTTGGTTATTAAGAACTAAATAAGCTACATTAGATAAAATCAAAGTAACTGACCTAGGAATTTGTAGTTCCAAACTATGTTACTTACCTAACATTTGTAAAACGCAATAGGAGATGCACAATAATTCATTTAATAAATAAAACCTTAAAAGATATTCTTCAAATTTGCCTAATTGCCAAGTATATAGACTATCTTCAATAGATGTTTTAAAATGAATTGCACACTATTAACCACATTATGATAGATATTCTGCTTTTCTATCCTCTTCGTGTACAATTTTCTTGACTATTCCATTCTTTTTCTTTGTTGCTTCTTTGTTTTAAGATCATTTATAAGGTTTGTTCATTTTGTTTGATTATTTTCCTTTCTCTTCCTCTTTTATCATGATTTCTTTGGTTGTTTCATCTTCAACTTCTTACTTGGAGGATTTACAAACTAATTATCAGGTTTGAAATTTCTGTTTGTATGTTGTAAAGGTTTCTCTTGTTATATCCTTGATTATTTCCTAGATACTACCTAAATATGTTTTTCTAGAGTTTTGTTTCCTGTTTGGTTTGATGACTCTAATTCTCCATTAATGTTTGTTTATTGGATTATTAAAGGGATCACTAATTCTCCAACCACTTTATAAAACAGATCCAGAAGTGACCAGCTAAAGGAATTTTGCTCAAGTTTTAGGAAGAAGACCGTCTGTTATTGTGCTAGTCAGTGACCCATCGTCGAAGAAGAAGAAAATTACATATTTATGGTTCCTCACGATTTAAAGACAACTAGCCAATTAATTATTTAACCATTCGATTTTTATTCTTAACAGTTAACAATAAAAACAAAACTAAAAATTAGGCTGGTTTAAGTTTAACCCAATCGAACTGGTCAATCTATTCTAGTTTTAAATCATTGCCTATGACCATCCATAAATTTTCATTCCTTTTCATTGTAATTAATGTCCTTACTAAACATTTAAATATTTCTCTCCTATCCAATAACAGTCGCCTAAAATGACCTTAAAGTTTTGTCCAATAGTCCATATCTTTGCTTCCATATAAACTACCTCACTAATTAATTTATCATATATCCTTACTAACGTCACATGTCGAGTGCACTGAAAAATTTACCTAACTTTGTACACTAAAAAGTTGTAACCATGGTGAGTCGGGATCGTATCCACAGGGAATGTTCCATCAATTTTTGTAATGAAAGTAATTGATGTAAGGAAATAAAAACAGGGGTTTTGGATTTTATGCAACTGATAAAATAAAGCAAACTTAAACTAACGCGAATAAATTATAGAAAACAATTGAAAATGGTAAAAGTGTTGAATATATGTAAAGTCTGGTTCTATGATCAATCTTGTCCAAAACACGAATAAAAATATCCCATTATTCTAATGCTTTCACCTTCTCTTAGAACTATTGATCTTGGACTAACAACAAGTTTTGCTAATCCCAGTTTTCCTTTAGGTGGTGTTCAATTAAAAGACACATGTTAATTAAACCTAACTACCGAATAACCTAGGATACAATCTCTAGAATCAATTGGGCAGCTGCATTACGAAGGAGAAAACGAATGAATATAGGTAGTAACCTCACATGTTCAGGTTATCTAACCTAAGTTACATTATTCCTAATGATTTAAGACCATTAGTAGGTACTAACGAACATCAAATATAACAATTATGGATTACATTCAACATTCTAGCAATGAGTTTGTAATAAAACAATCCATTAAATGCATTAAGATCATCTTTATAAAACTTGATTCAATCAAAAACAAACAACGATAATAATCAAAAAAGAGAGATTTAACATTAAACAAGATGAGATAAGCTTAACCGTGACCTTGGCATCAACTTCACCTTCAAACTAGTGTCAGGAAGTTAGCCCTCCATCTTCTCCATTAATCTCCAAGAAAAATGACTATTGTCACCTCTGTCCATGTTGAAAACTGAAAAGAAAATGATGAAGAACCTCGTCTGTCTGCGAGTTTGTTCAAGTTATTCCATTTGTCATCACAAAATATTCTTTATATAGCAAAGAGCTAGGTTAAAAGTGGACAGTTGGCCCTTCTCATGCCCATAAATGACTTCTCACGGGTGTGAGAAGTGTCTCATGGTTGTCAGTTGTGTCTCACAGTTGTGAGTTGTGTCTCAAAGTTGTGAGACACAATGCATGGGCGGGAGAGGTGTCTCACTCCTATACAACCCATGTCATAGTTGTGAGTTAATGCTCACGACCATGACAATTTAGTTTTATGGTCGTGAGTTCTCCAATGCCTCATTCTTCATTTTTATGCTTTATCTTGTCTCCTGTTCTTTTAATCTTCTTCTTCTTCTTTCTTTATAAAGACAATAGAGTATGAATCTCGAGAAGATGGCTCAATGAGTATGCTTTCGACTCACTTTAGCTATTATGATTCCAAATTGTACGTAATATCAAATATGAACTAAAGTGAGTGTCTTAAGCATTTTAAAGCATTAATCACTAAGTGTCATGAATTAAATGTGTCAACAATTAAGCACATATCACTTACTCATTATTCAAATCTATTATTTATCTCTAACACGATTACCTTTCAAGTCCATTTATTATTAACCTGTAAGATTTATACTACATAACCTCAACTATAAAATCTTATTTATTAACATTAACCAAGTTTTAAAGGTAATTATAATCCATTAATTATTATTTATCAATTCCATATCATTATATATCCTTCATATCAATGAATGTTTGTTTCCATTTGAGTATAACTTACATTCTCATATTAATAAATAATTCCTCATACCTCTAACTTCTCCTATCATCACCTAATCATACTTCCATTATACCTTATCATTTCCTCTAGCCACACTTAGATTTTATTTACCAACTACAATCTACATTACATTATTCCTTTAAGTATTCCATAAAATGCACCACTGATATGATACTTTTCCTTAACTTTTTCCTTCAATATAGCCAATTATATTCTTTTCTTACTTACTACCTTATCCTTTTTTTATACTAATCTTTTCCCTATAGATCACTATCAAGACCCATCACACTATCAGTTCACATAAATTGATCATCCCTAATTTTGCCTTATTCAAATTAACCACTTACGTTTCCTCAATTACCTCAACTCATTGCCATCCTTGATATCCTCCTAATATATCCTTAACATTCTTAATCAACATCACCAATTAACATTAATAACTTAACTTGGGGCATTTTGGTTAACATGACCAACAAACATTTAAACTAATCCATACCTCAACAACTCTTCATAATCTTAATGCAAATATCCTATCTCAAATGTAATTTCGCATCACATATCCTTATTACACATGACTATGACCTTAATCATTCATAAGGCAAATAACCATTAAAGTCAACTAATTAAACTCCAACTTGTTCTTAACATCCACCACCATATATTTATCTAATAACTTTTTTTAATATCCTTTCTCTAAGGCATCTTCTTTAACTACACATTCATAATCATGCACACATATAATTCAACAGTTAGCCTAAAATTATTACAAATTCCTATACTTAAGATTATATGCTAAATAACTTAGTAAAACAATATAAGTAACTTCCTATTTAACCTTCATATTCTCAACACTCATATTCTTTCCAATCCAATTCTCTTAATTAGATTACCTCCTCAACCTATAAGGTTGACCAAGACACCTTAAAGGCATTTTACAAACACATCATTATAATGTAGGCTCTAATGCCAACTTGTCATACCCTGTGTTAATAAGGCCAAGAGCGAATCACTTAGCGTTAACTCCATACCAGGGCGCCAAGTTAAACCTATGAGAACACATGACTTAACATGTTCATACATTTTATCTATCTAATTAACATGCAATTGACAAGATATTTTAAGTCCAAATAGGAATAATTCATTTATTCATTCATCATAATAGTTTAAGTTTAATCCCATCATCATTCACTACATAAGTTCAAATCTTAATTAGTAACAAAATAATAGTAATAACATTTTACTCACATTTACTACTGGCTAGTCAACTCAATAACATTTTTTCCTTTTTCCTAAAAGAGGAGAAAAACAATGAAAACGTAAGTACTACACTTAATGAGGGAAAAATTTTTACCTATGAGTGGTCATGTATAAGAATTTTTTTTTCATTTTGAAAACCATTTGGTTTATAAAATAATTCATAAGTTTCCTATCTATGATCATGCATAACCATACCTACTGGATTTCTACAACATTCTAATATAAGCATCACCCACGTAAAAGCATAAAGTCAATTTTCACATTGCATCAAGGTTTAATCAAGACTTCATTTCTTGAATCAAACATCATTATAGTCATTAAGGCACAAGTTCGTTAATCACTATAATCATCATCCATTTAAAAAGATATCATTTTCTTAAATAAGCACTACCATATATAGCATAAAGCACACATGTAGTTCAATTTTATTTCACATGCCCTTTATCAAGTTTTTATTCATTTCCATCAGTTCTTTAACCTAAGGAGTCCTTATTTATTTGCCTAAGTCACCTTACTTAGGTCTTTTGCCTAAGTCACCTCACTTATATCTTTGTTTAAGGAAATTTTCCTAAGTCACATCACTTAGGTTGTTTACTTATGCCGCCTCTCTTAGGTCTTGCCTAAGGAATTTCACCTAAGTCACCTCACTTAGGTCTTTAGCGTAAGCTACCTCACTTAGATCTTTCATTAATTTTTATTTAATTTATTAGCATATTTTCATGGAGTGAACTCATTTTCTTACTTCACCATAAACTTTCAAATAAAAAAACCAATTTCCATTCTAGCAATAAGTTCAAGGCACATGTCATAAAATTCCAACATAAATTTTTCATAAGACATTTACAATGACTCGCTAAATCACAAATTTTACTCATTGAGTAATAAAATATCAGTAAGCATAACTTAAAATCCATTTAGATCTGAACCATATATATATATTTCATATTGAACGCCTTCTTATAGTCCCCACAATTGGCTCCCATCAATAGAGCACATCTAATGTTATAACACCCTAAATAACCTCTTATAAATCAGTTTTATCTCCCAAACCATTGTAAATGCATCCAAATCAATTTACAAACAATTAAACAACATATAAAACTATAATTCTAAAGGTTTATCCAAGTTTTAAATCAGTTCTCTAATCTCTCAAATCATGAACACAATACCATACTAAACTTTAGTCCTGCTAGATATTCTAGTTTTGAGAATTTGGCCATATCTCCTAACCTGTAATATTTTGGCACTTACCCTTTTTTGGAATAAAATAGAAATGTATAAATACAATTTTTTATTTTTCACTTTTTCAAATTCTCAACTCTGTATTCCAAAATAATTAGAGCAAAACAACTCAATAATTCACATCCAAAACATAACAACCATACTTACCAACCTATATTGCAAAAACTACAATATATTTTCTCAAATCATTTTCTGCCATTTAAAATATGTATAAGCATCCATGAAAGATTTTTATCCCTAAAAAATTTTAGCCAAATTCATCATACAGAATTTTATTTCAAGAGGCATTTAAGAAGGGATGCAATCCCACTCACCTATTGTTAGAAATCAAGTCTTCTTCTTCCTCCAAACCTCTTCCCTTCACTCTCTCTTCCTCTTCTCCTCTAAGCATGTCATCCCTTTCTATCCCAAATGCCCCTCTTTTGTAGCTCTTAGACCATAAATAATATGTTTTAAAAAAATCCCATCTATACCCTATAAAGTGAAATTTTAACTATGCCCTTGATAAGTATTGCTCCACCTATTTCATCCTCTTGTTCTTAATTGTCCATCCACTCTTTATTTTTATTTTTATTTTTAATATATTTTCACATATTTTATCACTTATAGGCACAGTATTTACCTGAAAATAATTTTCCTATAATAAATGCAATTTATTTCACCTTTAACACAATTTCTCCAGTTTATTCACTATCATCAATTACTCTTAAGTTTTCTCTAAAATTCTAAGTCAACAAATTTGTCCTCAAATTTCGACCAATGATTCACAAATATTTATTCTTTAAAATAATTATAGAAAAAATAAAAAAAGTATACTTCTAAGCACCAAAATACTAACTACTAAAAAATCAATTTTAAGAGGAAAAAGCACACTATACTGAAAAATATAAATTAATGGGACTTAGTAGTACTTAAGCAAACTAAATGAAAATTTTGGGTTTGACATAAAACCAATTTGTTTAATCTAATTAATTTTTAAACACTTCCCAAAATGTTCCTAGAGAGTGTTTAAAAGATCAAGAGATTTTTTAATTAAAAAAAAAGCTTTAATGCTTCTTAATGAATGTAAGGACTCATGCAATGAAATAAAATGAAATATATATACATGGTGAGCTTTTTAGAGCATCATATTAATAAAGTAGATTACAGTTAATATTACAAACTAAGGAATAACCTTGATAATTTTTGATCTTCTTTTGTTCTTAGTTTGATCTTTATTTGGACAGTTGTAAACTTGAACTTCTCTAAACTTCAACTTCTCTTTATTAACTTCTTGAGTTTATGACTTTATTTTGTACTTATATTACTTTTCATCAAAATAAGAAACTCATAAATAGGAATTATGTTTTGTTATCATTTATCATCAAAACAACGTTTGGAACCTCTCTTGGTTCAACAGACTATATATGAGGACCCACCATATAATTAATGTATATAATATTATTATTTTAACTATTAATTTTTTAATTATTTAGTAAGTCATCCTCAACGAAATTGATGATTATGATCAAGTTTTCATTCAATTTCTAAGGATAACATGTTCTAAACTAAATCTCAATGATCTAGCATTTTGATCAGTTAGATTTAGTTCTTCTTTTTCTTTCATGTATAAGGTTGCATCTAAACAAAATTGTTGAGAGCTTGTACTAGGAAAGATTATAGTTAATTATAAATAGTTTATAAATTAACTAACATTAAGAAAAGCTTGGAATGATTAAAGTTCCCTATTAGCATAAGGTTGAAGTATTCAAAAATAATGAACTCTATTTTTAGTTACTAATTGTTTTTGTTATTAATAATTTGTTTAATTTTGATTTTCTTAAAATTTTCACTTTTACTTTTTTTCTTTAAAATGGTATAACCCCATCATTTATTTAAAAGTCAACCTTTACTCCCTTATAGCCCTACCTAGTACTCCTTTTAGTTTGTCATTAAATTATTTATTTTTTGTGAACTCAACCCACATTAATTATGAAAACTCAAAGGTCTCATTTATTAACAAAGGTATTATCCTTCTTTCTAATTTTATTTCAATTTTATATTTTCTTAAAATCATTTTCTTGTCTATTCTTTAATTTTCTAAAAGTATGTTCTCTAATTGAAAATGGAGAGTATTCTCTCCAAGATAAATTATAAAGTAAAATCTCTTTTAAAAACACTAATTTAATCCTTATTTTGTTGTAATCCTTTAGTGTGAAAACAAAGAAACCAATTAAAAAATTTTCAAAATAATCTAAAAATGTTATCTAAAGAAATTTATAATTTAATTCAACAAAAATATTTTTAAAATTTTTTTAATTAATATTTTTCTTCTAACATCATATAATACACCATCATACAAATTTTTACATTTATGTACATATCATAAGTTAGTCATCTACTGACATAATGTTGTTATGGTTTAACTGTTCATTAACTTTTGAAAATATTGGCCAACTTAAAGAAGATATCCATTTAATTGAAAAACACACTACCCACCTTTTGTATGTTATGAGCCATATTCAATATCAAGTAAATAAGACATTCCTTATTTATTGTTTGGGAAAACAATCAAAGAGGTGAATAGCTTAGTGTGAGATATGCTTGAATTATAATGAAATAAAGTTTTAGTGACCTTAGGCTTCTAGTGAAATAAAGTTTCAATGTCATTAGACATATATGGAAATAGAGTTTCAATGATCTTAAGCTTATGTGGAAATAGAATATTAGTGACCTTATGATTCTTTGGTAATAAAGTTTCATTATAATTAGACTTGTTACATGTAACTCTATAAATACCTTGTTAAGGGTTGTGTAAGGGGTTATAATTTTCATACTTCTCCTAATATATCATCATTCTTATAGTAATATATCACCTTTCTCGTACACATAAACTAATTAAAACATATAAATTCTCGTGCTCTTTTTCTTCCTTATTTTATATATATGTATGTATGTATGTATATATAGTGAAATAATCGGTATTAAAGCTAACATTTCCTATTAAGATGTCTCTACATAAGTTCGATATTAAGAAGTTCAATGGATTGAATGACCACTCCATTAAAGTTGAAGATAAGAGTGATTCTTGTTCAGTAGGAATGAAAATCATCATTAGAAGGAGAAGAAAATTTGTCCAAAAACTTAGGGGTGTTGAAGAAAGAAGAGATTATGTCAAAGGTGCACAACACAATACTAATGAGTCTAGATGACAAGATCTCGAGAGAGGTAGTTAAGGAAACCAGTACTACTTCATTATGGAAACAAATTAAAAAGTAAGTATTAGAAGAAATCACTTTTTTATCCTTTATATCAAAAGCAACATTTGTACACTTTAAGGATCTCGAAAAATACACAGGAGAAAAATCACATTAATAATTTTAATTGGATCATCTTGGATCTACAATGAGTTAGGGTTTAAATTGAGGATATGGATTAAGCAACAATCCTATTATATTCTTTACCAAATTCATATAAGAATTTTGTTAATATTATATTAGATGATAGAAATTTTGTTTTTATCAATGATGTGAAAGATTCCCTATAGTCTAAATAATTAAATAAAAATGTTTCTGGCACATAAGAAGAAGGATCATAATTGGGTTTAATTGTTAACTAGGAGCAGGGAAAAGGATATTAAAAACAAGATCAATTCATGATCCAAATCAATGGAAAAAGTTTGGTGTTTAAATGTAAAGAGAAGAGACACTTTAGGAGGGAATGTCTGCAAAGGAAGAAGGAAAATGAGAAAAAGGAGACATATCGTAGAGTGAGTATGGCAATAGTACAAATGAGTTCTAATAAAGAGGATGGAAGAGGTGGTGATGCTTTAATGATCATCAAAGTCTAATTCTGCAAGTTGGTTGATAATAGATACTGGAGCATCATAACCTTTAATAGATTGATTCTAATCTTTTAAAGAATGAAATAGTCCTATCAAGTTAGGTGATGATGGAGAGCATGTTATCAAAAGTAATGATTTAGCACAAATCCAAATGTATATTAAATTGTCAAAATATTGGATGAATTGTATGTTCCTAAACTTTGAAAGAATTTGATCTCCTTAGATGCTTTTGATAGTCAAGGGCATAAATTTTCTAGAGCAATGGGCAACCAAAAATCCAAAAATATTAAGAGATGTTATGAATATAATAAAAGAAAATTTACAATATGGAATTTATATCATATGGCAAGATAATGTATCTCAATCATCAAAAGACATAATGATAGTACATAATTATGGCATCACATATTGGGCCATATCAAGTTATAAGGAATGAAGATTTTGATAAGAAAGGATTTTTAGATGTAGTTACATTGGGAAGATGAAATTTTGTGAGTCTTGTGTTCTTGGCAAATAGTATAAGGTGAAATTTGGTTCCGCTAAGCATACTTCCACTAGAATTCTTGATTATGATCATTCATATTTATGGGGTCCTAGTTTAATCCCATAATGGATGTAGTTATTTTTTCACATTAATTAATGATTACTTGAGAAAAGTATAAGTGTATTTTTCTAAAATCAAAGCATGAAGTGTTTTGAAAAGTTTAGGCTGTGGAAGACAATAATTAAAAAATGTACCAAAAAAATAGTTTAAGACATTTAAAATACATAATAGGTTGGAATTCTATAATAGCCATTTAATAAGTTCTATAGGAAGGAGGGTATGGTGAGGCAGCACACTATATGTTATGCACCATAACATAATGGAGTTGTGGAATGGATGAATCAAATACTGACATAGTTTGCTCAATGTATGTGGTTAAACACTAGATTGTCGAAGCATTTAGGTTGAATTTGTTTATACTACTAATTATTTGGTGAATAGATCACCATCAAGTGCAATAGATTTTAAGACTCCTTAAGAGGTATACAATACTCCCTTTGATTATTTTACCTTAAGGATATATAGTTGCCCCATATATGCTCATGTTAATGATTATAAACTAGAGCCAAAGTTAAAGGGTATAGACTATAGTGTAATAAAACAACAAAACTTAAGGATTTGTAATTAGTACATATATTACCTTTAATGAATCTATTATATGTGGCCACAAAGAGGACCAGGAGTTTGAAATTAAAGTTCTAAGAAGACAGTAGCAAATTGGTCTACAGATGTGAAGGACCAACAATATGTATAAGGTATAGCATAAAGGAAGGGGAAACAAAAAAGAAAAATTAGGAATCCTATCAGGTATTTAACTTGTGTTGATGTTGGAGAAACTAATCTTATAGCATATGCCTTAGCAGTAGATAAAAGTATAGATGGTGCCCGAAGGAATTAGGAGAGGTAGTAGACAATAAAGATGCATTAGAGTGGTTGGTGGCCATAAATGAGGAGATACAATCTCTAAATGAGAATGAGACATGGAAATTTGTACCTTTACAAAAAGGCGTAAAGCTATTAAGATGTAAATGGGTCTTTCAAAAAAATTAAGGTATTCCTAGAGCTGAGTCATCTAGGTTCAAGACACACCTAGCAACATAAGGCCTCTCATAAAAAGAGAGAATTGACTACCAAGAGGTATTCTCACTAATTGTAAAGCAAAAGACAATTTATGATCTTTTAGTCATAGTATGCGTATTTCATTTGGAATTGGAGTAGCTTCATGTTACAAGCTACACTCTCATAGCCAATATTTTTTTTAATTACAAGAAGAAGGACTATGTGTGTTTACTGAAGAAATCCTGTATATATTGAAAAGATCACTAAGACAATGGCACAAAAGCTTTGATGCATTCATATTGTCTCATGAATTTGTTTGTGACCAGTTTGACAACTTTGTTTATTATAAGAAGGTGTCAGATGGTTTATAGATCTAGGTGTCAGATGGTTTATAGATCTATTTGTTACTACACATTGAATATATGTTAATTGTAGTTAAGGATAAGATTGAACTTAATAATATGAAAAGCTTATTGAATAGTGAGTTTGAGATTAAGGATTTGAGTGTAACCAAGAAAATCATGGGGGTAGAGATTTGGAAGGACAAGAGAGCAGGCTTGTTATAATTGTAATAATAAAAGTACATTGAAAAGAAGACTTTTCAAATGAATTAGTAAAGCTGGTATGACTCCTTTAGCATCATATTTTAAACTTGATACTGGTGTATTCCCTAGTTAAAAGCCAAAAAGGATTACATGAAGCAAGTTCTTTAATCAAGTATAGTTGGAAGTCTGATGTGTGATATGGTACGTATAAGATCATAGATGTACATGTAATTAGTGTGGTAAGCATGTTTATAAGTAATCATGGGAAAGCTAGTGGATTATGTGATACTTAATAGGTATTACATATATTTACTTAGTTTATTATTCTAGTGATACCTGAGAGGTACGACTGATATGTATTTAGTTTATGATTCTAGTGTTTCAACTAATCGTATTGTTGGTTATACATATTCTAATTATTATGAATATCTCTTAAGAAGGAGATCATTGACGTGCTATTTCAATAGATAATTATGTTGTCTATATCAAAATACATGTCTAACAAAAGGGGTTAAAAAAGGTATATATTTAAGTGGTTTTGTTTATAGTTTAGGTATAGATGCGCATAATTATGTTATTGATTATGATTGTCAACTAAAAATCTCATCTATTATGAGAGACGAAATCATATGGATATCAATTTAAACTTTATTTAAGATGTTATTGAGAATAAAGATATTTTCTATACAAAAGATAGCCATTAAGAATCCACCATATAGTTAACAAATTCATTTCTTACAAAAAAAAGTTCTAAGTGTGACTTAGACTTGGTGAATAGTCACATAACAAAAAACTCTTAAAAGCTCGTAAGGCAAGAAGAGTTTTCTGGATCAAACTTTAGAGAATTCAAAACACGATAAAGAATAATGAAATATGCCCTGAATTCTAATAAAATAAAACTTCAATAACCTTAAGCTTCTAAGTAAAATAAAGTTTAGTGTCATTAAACTTATATGAAAATAAAATATCAATAAATGAAAACATAATATCAATAATTTTAACATTTTATAATAATAAAATTTCATTTTGATTAAATTTTTTATTGGTAATTTTATAAATTCCTTGCTAATTGTATAAAAATTTTAATTGTACATTCATGGCCTTTCTTATAGTAACAAAAAAATTGTCCCATTATTCATAGCCAAAAACTACATTAATTGTCCGAAACCATATAAATTCTTATATTCTTATTCTTTTTATCTATTGCAACACTACTTAGTAATTAGGTGATACCATTTTCCATGTAAGTCCAATAGATAAATGTTAATTTGAGAGATTAAAAAAAGTATAATCCATTAACATTCAGAGCTATAGGAAAGGATAATTTCATTAATGCAATAATGTCAAAGGTTTTTGCACGGCATCCGAAAACTTTCGATCAATCAAGTCAAGGCTCTTAAATGTTGAAACATGTGATCATTAGATCACTATATAAATACAATATGTTTACACAATACGTACTCAAAAACACAGTTGATATAAAAATGTAAATCCCTCCATTTCGATCACTTATTACAGAATTCAGCTTCAATTGACACAAACTATTCTTCCTTTGTTATATGTCTGCAAATTATTTTTGTTTTTGTTAAAACACTATTCTGATTACAGCGTCTTCTTTTATGTGAAACGGCTTTCGTTCCTTTGTGGACCTAGGCTTCTTAATCCAACAAAAACACCCACAATCAGCCAAGTTGCATAAAATAATACGGGCGTGTAGTGTAATTTCCTTGTGACATAAAACCCCGTGTAATATAGCCAATATCAACATCAACAATAACAATAATCACTCAAACCATGGAAAGATCGATGTAGAACAAGAAAGTTGCATACGCCAAAAAGTTTATAGTTAGGAACAACATCAGAACCCCTTGAAGCACCAGATGGGGTGAAAAACCTCCCACTAAATTAAAACTGACTGACACTTCCGTTTTCAAAAGAGTACCGTCCAAAGTAGCTAAGCACACAATTTTAAGAAATCCAAATTAGTCGTGCGATAAAGAAACTAGGATAAGACCAGGAGAAAGTCTCATCTACTCCCAAAAGGTACTGAATGCGCTTAAGAGGAAGGCAAGCAAAGAAACAGGCAAAGACAATCATACGTATTTAAATATCAACATACATATATGTCTAACTGTACAAAAACAAAGGAAATTAAGGTTGCTCCAAAAAATTCACATACTCAGAAAGACTCTTTGCTTTTGCTTTTTTCTTTGCCTCTCATTTCCTTATCACGAGAGAAATTGGGTAATAAAATCTCTGTATAAAAATAAATAATAAAGTGAAGAGAACGTCAATATAGAGGCAAGTATAAGGGCCTATAGGCTAGAGTAACTAGTTTTAAGGTTTAAAGTTACTCTCATACGTAATAGAGTTTCAAAAGAAGGAGCGCTTAACAGGAGGCCTTCCAACAGCTCTCATCAAATTGGCCACCTCGAACACACTAGCAACTTTTGTTCCTCTCTTGGCCTCAGCAGATGCTCTTCTCTCTTGTGCCTTTCTGTGTGCTTTTGCCACCTCATTCTGCATCTTCTCTAGTGCTCTTGCCCTTTTCTCTTCCAGCTTCCTCTATACACAAATTTTACATAAATCCACTTATCGTACAATTAAAGTTGCTACTATCACTCCCATAAATGCTTGTCCTTGAAAAGGTCGTTCGTCAGTTTTGTTGCTAAATGCATCTTTGGATCATCTTACTAACAATAATTAACACCCAAAACTTTGGACCACAAATTTATCCATACAAGTACTTCATCCAACGAATCCCATATATAATTCTAATCGATGGCGATAACGTATCATCTGGTTTAACTGCTTAAGTAAGTCAACATAGTTTTTCTGCATGGGAAAGTAAAAGACTCCAAAGGACCACATAAGACAAATTAAACTACCATGAAAGTAAAACAAACCAAGTTATTTCAGTTTACCCTACGTACCTCAACTTTCTTCATACAAGAATTAGCCTTTTGAATTTGCTCACTCTCCCAACCATTAATTACAGCTTCGTCTCTCTTAAACCTATTATTGATCTTCGAAACTTTGGCGTTCTGCCATGCAGATATCTTCGTCTCCACCTCTTCTTTCTTCACTCTGTGCACTGACATCTCACCACCACCACTGTCTCCGCCGTTATACCCACTACTGACCTGATCCGACACCATCCTTCTTGAACCGGGTTGATCTTGAGCCAAAGGATTATTATCAGGCACAATAGCCAAAGGGTTTGTCTCTTCAGGCACATCGTGATCATTCTCTCCAATCCTAGTCAGAAAGTTGCTCATCCTATTGGCACCCTCGTTGTTGTCAGAGTAGTTGCTGCTGTTGTTGTTACTGCCCTCTATGGCGGACCCTGCAAGCACAAGAGCGTTGAACTCTCTGCTCATGGAAGTGAAGTTCTCGGTTGAACCACCAGTTTCACTGCCCATGGACAGGGACTGTGACGGATTGCTGCCTGTTTCCCAACGGCCTCTTGTTGGTGGCACAGGAACAGGGTGAGGTGGGGTCAAAGCGTGAATATCACGAACATATTCAGTTTCATCCTGCTGATCAGAGTCGTAGAGGTGACTGGTTTCTCCATTGATGACGGTGGTGAGATTACTGTTGGGTCTTTGAGCACTTAGCATTAGAGAGAGGGTATCCGACAACTTAATTAGTGCGGTTGTTAAAACAAATGAAAGGAAATACTTGAGTTATAATGATTCCATAGTTAAGGTTGGAAGGCAACACTGTGGAGATGTTTTCTATGCAATCCTAAACACACGGGGAATGGCTAATCGTTCAGGGTCTAGTCTACGTAGAATAACGATACGGGTCGGAGTATGCAACTTTTCAAAGGTGGAATTATTTTCCCCTAGTGGCTTTTGCTTTTTTTCTTCTTTTGGGTTAAGAGAAGAAATTATTATTAGAGTAATCGTTTTTAGTAATTTTAATACACTATTAGTTATTAAAACAAGATTTTGCAATTTGTACGAATAAAAATGTAATGCGTTTTGGTTTAAAGTGGAACCAGACATGCAAATCCATCTCCTAATCAACTCTGTTTTGTTTATTACTTTATTTAGCAAAAAAGAAGAGAGTCGGCAAAAGGGAGTTTTTTTTTTTTTTTTGGACCCACTAACATTTGGGTAGTGACGTTGAATCAATCAAATCCTCCCCACGCGTCCAAGGGTAACAATCAACTTCTGTTGATGAGGGACGCGTGGCAAAACGAAGCCCCTATAAGCCCCCATCAGCGGAAGCTACGTATGTTGCTTCCATGCAAGTGACTACCTAATGCCATTGGATTGCTGACACGTGTGTGGTTTGTCTTTGGATTTTTCCTCACGGTTTCTAGGATGTCCACGTCTCACGTGATTGATTATTGAGATGCCCCTTGTATTACGTACGATTAATCAATTATTGTTGCTTCTTAATCTCCTTGTTCTTCTGTACTCCAATCCAAACCCAAATGAATGCGTAATCGCATCATGGAAAAGAATGATACATAAATTATCTCATATTACTTTTGCTCTTTTGGCTATCCAACCAGAAACCTACAAGTGGTCGTTGCCTAAATTTGGAGGCATCCAATGATGTAATGTAAGTATGGAAAAGGTGAAGTGGAATGTAATATGTGTCCACTCTTACCTGACAAAAGCTTGTCGTATTTGTTTCTGGGTCGATAAGGTTTGATTTGTATTACAGTGTTGGGGGGCCGGCCAAGTGAGGTTTGAGAAGCTAACATTGACCAATTCTTTCCAGTTTCTGTGCCATTATTTCACTTAGTTCATCGACTATTTTGAGCGAATTAAGGTTGAATGGAATAGCAAATCCCAGATTAGATTCATTAGTTGTTCCAAACTCTGTGGTAATAATTATTAACAACCAAATGAATTTTCTTCAAGTGATTGCTTTCCTCTTTTATCATGTAGGTAGTTGGTGGTCTCATTTATTTAAGGTATATATCTACTAAACTTAAATGCAGAAAATGGAGCTGACCTCACGGACATGCAATCTTCTCCACCTCATATATATATAAGCTAACTTCGCTTGGAGAGCAGGAATATGGGTTCAATCCGATCTATACTCTTTTAAACATTTATCTTGTTTTTATGGTTAATAATTATAATCTATCTTCTCACTCAAACTTTTATAATAAGAATAGTAATGATAATCATAATAATGACAGCACATAATAAACTAATTGAATGCTTAGAGACCACACAAATGAAAAAGAAAAATGTTTATCTTTCAAAGACTATAGTTCTTAGATAGATGCATGATTAAAAATTAAAAATTAAATTGTCTTAGACTTTTTTTTTTTTTTTGAAATAACTATTTAAAAAGTGATGAAAACCCTATTGGAAATAACTTTTTTAGAATTTAAAAGTTTTAAAAGTTAGGTTTCACAGTCAAAAGAAGAAGAGAAATCTTAGAGTAAGACCTTTAAGTCATCTTTAATGTGAATAAAGATCCAAGATCATACCCATGAAGCAGAGAATATTAGAAGATTTAGATGTGTGATAAGGACCCTTCTCTTATGATTTTAAAGTTCTTTTATTATTGTTTATTGTTTTAAGGATAATATGTGGTTAGGTATTTTAATAACTAAATAAAAGACACCCTATTGTTTTTTTTTATATGGATTGATTTTAGTTATTTTATTAAATATTTTTGTACTTGTGAAATTTCTTTGACAATCTTAAAGATAATTTGATAAAAGATAATTAAATCATATCTTAATTTACATATAAAAGATAATTAAATCATATCTTAATTTACAACATGAACCTATTTTTAGATTGATCTATGAATTAATATTAAGGGTCTAGTAGGGTTATAAAGATAGACTTCTATAATTCTGTTGATATTAAAGTATATTTTATAAAATTTCAATGATCTTTTTTTTGTTCTTAGAGGTTTTAATTAAATAGAGATATCAGTTAATCAACATAGACAAGTGCATGGTTGTACGTCAAATCTGTGCAATTTATTAACTTAGGAAATTGTATTGCATTAAGTCAAAAATATCACTAAAATGACTAAATTATGAATACAAGATGATGCTAGAGGAGTTCTTATCTAGATGTTTCATTATATTTGATTTCTTCTCTTTGATACTACTTGTTTTATTTCTAGGGGAATTTTAATTTGCTTTACCGCAATTGAGGGTTAGGTTAAATCATATCCATTCTTTACTACATAATAGTAGGAGAGTAGATGTCGTACTTACAAAATGCTGGTGGGATTGATACCATATTCATCATTACACCACTACAAAACAATATGTGCCTTTACCTAAAGTAGGGTAGTTAAGATGATAACTATTGAAAAGATATGTGATCTTTAAATTAGTAAATGAGCTCTTTAAAAACTATGCATTTCTTGATTAGAACTTTATTTGTACTTTTTCCATATGATATTTTTTAAAAAAGAAGAGAAGTTATTTACTTTTTCTTTTTTAGTTATATATATATCTATATCATATAACCTTTTCAATATAAATTTCCTAAATGTTAGACCACAAGTGAGAATGTAGCTAAACCAAACTCAAATCTATCTCCTTCATCGACTCAATATATGATCCATTGAGTGATAGCTTTTAACCACACCTAAACTTATTATGATAAGTACTCACCTCATCATTTTATAGAAGCATACTTTCTCGTAGACCTATGATTTCCAATTTTTGACAAACATGGGATATTAAACTCCAATCTTTCATATATTAAAAAGTGCTAGGCAAGATTTTCTATCATTGAATAAAGATGAGTAAAGTATAGTATACACACCTTATACTTCCTTTAAAAGACTCCTAAACTGATATGATTATAGCTAAATAATTATAACCAATCAAATACACCCTCTAGAAAGAAAATATTTACACCATATATTTGTCTAAACTATATACACAATATTACTTCCTCTCAAGTTGGTGCATTAAGATATCTAGTGCCTGACTTATGAAGAAGGTAATCAAACTATTTCTTACCCAATGCTTTAATAAACGTTTTGACCAGTTACTTAGATAAACACACATAAGTTGTTAATATTCATAGCTTGAGTTCTTCCTGTATAAAATAATAATCGCCTTCAATATGCTTAATGCGTTCATGAAACACCAAGTTAGCGACAATATGCATGATGGCTTGGTTGTCACAATACAATTGCATTAGAGCAAAATATGATACATAAGAGTTAACGATAAACTTTTCAGCCATTCCAATTTACAACTTATAGTTGCTATAGATTGAAACTATACCGTAGATATCGTTTATTGTTTCTAAGTTTTCTAAATGGAAAGTTTTCGAGTAAGAAAAAGTATTATGTTAGTGATTGATGAGTCATTGGACAACTATCCCAATTAGAGTCATAGAAAGAATAGAGACAAAAATCACTATCTACATGAAAGCCCTTGACCCAGATTACCTTTCAAATATTGTATAGCATACAAAGCGGCTTCCCAATGATCTATTGGTGGTTACTATATTAACTAGGCTAACATATGAATGTCATAACATAACTTGTTCTAAGTGATAGTTAAGTAAATCACTCACCTAATGAGGTAACCATATGACTTTAGCTTGTAAAGTATCATGTTATTGATTGGTGAGTCATTGCACAACTAGCCCAATTGGTGTCATAAGAAGCATAGATATGAAGATCACTATTTGCATAAAGTAAAAGCCCTTAACATGGATTACCTTTCAAGTATTGTACAACACATATAACAACTTCCTAATGATTTACTCTTGGTTACTACATAAATTAGGAAAATATATGAACGTAATAGCATAATTAGAGCCTAGTAATAATTAAGTAAATTAGTCACCCAATAAGGCATTAGCAGTGGTTCTGCTCCAGCGGAAAAGTAATAGGGTGACTACCCAGAAAACTTATATTTACATTGGCTTTAAATATCCCCTTAAGACTCCTTGTCACTTCAATCCTAAGAAAATATTTCAAGACCAGTAAATGTTTCATGTGAAAACAATCTTGTAAATAATTATTAACTTATTGTATCACTTCTGCATCATTGCTAGAGATAATTAGATCATTGACATACACTAGTACATGAAAACAAATCTCCCTATAATAATGAAGAATAATCTAAGATAGGCTATTGGAAACCCTAATTCTTTAATTTTGTGACAAATTATGCAAACCAGTATCAAGGAGCATGTTTCAAACCATAAAGTGAATTTTAAAGCCGACAAACCTTGCAATAAGATTGGGTTGAGAACTTTGGTGGCAATTTCATATATAGTCCCTTAGTAAGATCACTATGGTGGAAGGCATTATAAACACCCATATGATGTAATTCCTAATTTTTAGTAACTACAATGTCTAAAGTTATGTTGACAATGACCATCTCAGTGACAGGTGGAAAAGTCTTATTATAACTTAATCCCTTAACTTGATATTTTCCTAAAATAATCAAGTAAGTTTTATATCTATCAACTATCGTATAAGAGATATACTTAATCTTATATGCCCATTTATGTCTAATAGCTTTCTTTCTAGGAGAAAGGTTTTCCAAAGTCCACATGCCATTATTCTCTAAGGTTTGAAATTCTTGTTAAATGTGTCATGTTGATATGCTTATTTCAATAGTTTAAAAATATATGTTGACTCATTTCCTACAATAACAACTTCTAAAAAATTGTTGTAGAGAAAATTATCGTAATTCATACAGTGTGTGCTACAGGATAAAGTGTACTTAAGTAATTCAATTAGACAGATGAACCAGTAGAGAGGACTAAGCATCTCACAGTATGGATGAGATATTTCTTTAAATATGATGTTGGTTGATGATTTTGGAGACCATAACTTAAATTTGTCTTGTCAGTAATGATGTCATTCTGTGCGACACCTACATCAATGTCATTATCCTTGTTGTTTGGCTTATATACAATGTTATAGTAGTGTGCTTACTAGCATTGCGTATATGTTTCCCCTCATGAGAAGCACCTATACCATCTTCAATCACTTTAATTCTCTCAGCATCGTAGACTAGATCATCACCAAGTATTTCATTATATGTACCCCCAATGGGAGTACTATCCAAAAGTTGTGAGTTTATCTCAAGTGTTGAAGGGAGCAACCTACTTATAAGAGAATTCTTATTCCATAAAAGGCACATCCTGGGAGATGAAATATTCAGCACTCTTAATACCATATAATCTCCATCCCTTTTCCAATAAGGATGTCTTATATATATGCACTTCTTCCTACGACTAGCAAATTTGTCTTTGTTTCATAATTAATTATGAACATAACCTAAACACTCGAAAATCCGCAATGATCATAGGAAGACATTTGACCAAATAACAGCTCAGAAGGTGTCTTTCCACCTAAAGTAATAGAAAGGATCTATCAAATATCCTATATTAAAACAAATGTGCCCCAAAAATATAAGAAATGAGCCTAAAATATCAAGACATGTGCGATATTAAGCATATGACAATGCTTGCACTCTACACGCCTATTCTATGAGGGCGCTTTAATACAAGAGGATAGATGCAAAATACCATGTTTAGAAAAATATTGTTTCAAATAGGTAAACTTAGTTCGATTGTCACTCCTAATAACTTTTACATATCTATTAAATTGTTGTTAGGCCATATCATAAAAATTCTTTAAAATTTGTCCAACTTCACTTTTTTTAGCCAATAAATAAATCCATAATACACAAGAATAATCATATATGGTCATAAGGAAAAAAAATACAACACCATAAGATGTAAGCACTAACTTTATGAATATTGTAACCATACCCGTACCTGTACTAGATTTGATTTTGGTATAGTATTGTACAGTACTAGTCAATATTGGATTTCGTTTTGGATTTTTTAATTTATCGAATATTCTCTAATTTTTTTAAAATTACAAAATAGTCATTTAATATATGGTACTGTATAATTTATAACAACTTGTCTCCAATAATTATATTAATAAAAATTTAAACTAACAACAATTTACTTATTTTTATTAATATTATTTTCACATATTTCACAGATAAATAATATTATTTTAAAGAAATTTTTCAGAATGACATTGTTTTAAAAAATTACCTAGAATGATGATTGTTTCTTAAACATAAAACTATAAACGAAGTCATTGTACAATTGAAAGGAGAGGAGAAAGCATCAAACTGATCCCTACTTCTTAGCTTGGATAAGAAAATGGTTAAGTTAGGCTCAAGTAGTTCTATAAGCTTCTTAGTAAATTGAAGAACTTTTTGACAATCCTGTCCAAATCAGTATATGAGCTTCCACCATTTTCTACAGCTTCTAATGCCTTATCCTTCAACTCTTTAGCCCTCACTTGCTCTTACACAACCTCATCACTGAATGACTTAGTAATGATCCTTACCAACTCAATAGAGTCAAACATCGTGTCAGCACCCTCACACACTCTCACTCCCACACCAAACTCATCCACTAAAAGCCTAGCGTTGATGAACTGATTTGCCTTCATTGGCCAACCCAATATCATAAATAATTGACTCCTGAGCGTAGTGATTGGCAACTAGGAGAGAGAGCAGAGATGAAAGCTAGGGCTGGGTAAAGCGGAGAGACAGACAGAGAGAGTATATTTAACAAAAATAAGAGGACATAAATAGTTGTTTATTTTGTTAGGTATAATTTTTTTTTACAAATAAGTCCCTAAAGACTTTAAACTTCACGGGACCAACCTATATTTGAAATACTAGCCAGTACTAGATGAAAAGCTAATATTAGTTGGTACTAATGGTCGTTATCATTTGTACCAGCTATAATATATACACTTTATTATATATAGATCTATCATAATCTAATCACATATTATAATTGCCTTAAAATTTCCACAAGGGTCGGGAAAAAGTCAAGAGTAGTTGGGCACTCACCACTGGTATTAGGCTTCTTAATAAATCTGAACTTTTAAATCAAGCTCATCACTAGACCTACCCTTCTACCTATTATCAGAACTTTAATGAGCCACTAATAGACATCATGAAGAAAAGAAATTGGGCCTTGCCAAAAAAAAGATGGTAGGTTTTCATCGACTAATATTGAGTTCATTTAATTGGGTCGAAAAAGTTTAGGTCTAAAATAAAGTAGAGAAAGTGAAAAAAAATGGACAAAATTATGGGTTTAATTATAAGGAAGGTATGCACACCTTAATTATTAGTCATCTGGCCACCTCAAGTCATTCCACTTCAGCGTGGACATTAAATCCAACACATAATTTGTCATCTGAGTTACAAGATAAAACAAAAAGATAAACCCAAAAGACCTATCTATTAAGGAAAATTCCTTAGAACCTAGGAAAATGCATTTACTGCAAGGTAACAAATCTTCGTTAGGTGACAAACTTATTACTATCATAGATTTATAGGTTGAGGAAATCATTTATAAAACATGTCTTTATATTATGTAAGAGAGCTTCTAAGCATAAGGTTAAAAATCAAGAGGCAAAGCAAATCCTATAACAAGTCGCCATAAACCTACAAACCTTCTAGGCATAAAGGACTAAAGTTTAAAAGCCAAAACCAATCCTTGTTCCTAGAGTTTAAGCCTGCTGAAAAAAATTTCATAATAGACAGTTTTTGACCTCAAAGTAACTTGAGGCCAAAAATCATTAGGAAAATGATATATATATATATATATATGAAAACATATTTAAGGTTCAATCTTTAGAAAAAGCATACTAAGCCAAAAAAATTTCAAGCTTCACACAATTTTTGAAACAAGTGTCATAATCTCATATACTCACAAGTTACGTAAAAATTGATAATATTCTTTTACAAAAAGGTAACTTCTTACCTACATCTTTATCCATCTAAAATATTTTATTTTTTATCTAGCTAATTCAATCGTTGAAAATCCTATGCTAGAAAGTATTATGGTGCTCAATCTTATGGATCTTTGATAGAAGTTTTTAGAGAACAAAGGAATAGCCAAGTACTAGATCCTTAAATCTAGACTTAGACCCAAAAAGATCTTTTGAGTCCCAAAATTTATACCTATTAGTTTTCAAAATTTTGTAACTTCTATACTAAACAAGTTCATATTTTCATTAACAACTTTTCAATATACCTTTTTCTAAAGTTTCTCATCATGTTTATATCTTTTTGTTTAATGTTTAACTATTTTACAAACAATAACAGTTATGTTAATAACATTTATGTTGGTAGCATCAAACTATATGTTGTAATTACTTTGATCAACAAAATTGGTTAATGTATAATCATGAATTGCAAAATTCTTTCTAGCACCAGACATATGTAGAAACCCTTAATTATAGGTGATAATAAGAAAGGATACACTTGATAGGTTGAACAGGTGTGACCTTTTATTATAATTAACTGTTAAAATATAGTTACTATCATTTAGATAATGATAAATTGATGAGGTTGATGTTAATCTTCTTAAATACACAAATATACAAAAGAGATAATTTTGCAAAAAGGAAACAAGTTTCTTCGACAAGTTTGTTAACCCGTGGAATATAATCAAATCCAATTAAGTGGTGAATTTAATTGGTTAATGACGCATATATTTGAAAGATCCTAAACTTTTTCTATTCTTTAGATAATTAAGGATTTATCTACATGTTAGATATTATTTCTTACAGTATTATTGGAGCCTTATTTTGCATTTATATAAATCATAGAGTACATCAAACATGTAAAAGATTGGTCTTCTCACACAGGCAATCGACTAGTATTTGTGATAGCTAGAGATCTGCTAGGTTTAAGTTTATTATCAAGGTGATAATAGAGAGTTGAAGTAAGAAACTTAAACCCTAAATGCTAGCTTAGATGATAAGTTAAAAGGAAATTGATTTAGAATGATCATATGGTCACCATATCTATTTCGAGTTATCAGATGAGAGTTTTGAAAGATAAAACTAAGAGTAGATAAGTGAACTCAGGTTAAACATTAAGTATGCTTGAACTAACATTTGTACAGTATTGCATTTATAAAAGACATACACTCCTAATTAATAGGAGATAATACCATAGTACATGACTCTTACCATGTGTGTAGAAACGACCATAACAAGGATTAATGTCAGTCCGAAGATCTCAACTTATATTGAGTGAGATTCTAGAGGTTAGTGAATCTCTTAATATGCCTTTGTGACTTTTATCGACTTCTTAATAATTAAATTTAAGGTTGTTACTTTAGAATATCACTAAAAGATTATGTTTGATATGATCTTATAGGACAATTCTAGAAACACAATAAGGGAATTGAGAACAGAGAAAGGTCATTTTTCAATTATTAAATCACATTAAAAAAATTTGGTATTCAAAGGTGGCCATCGACTTTGAGTAAAATAATTGTACACATTTGTGATATGATAAAATAAAAGAAATCAAAAGAGATTGAAGTACAAAATTTGACCTAGGATATAGCATACAAAATGAATCAATTCATTAATCGAGATGTCATATATTCCTAATAGATATAAGAACGTGAGCTCTTCTTGTATGCTAGCCACATGGGTTATAGGACAAGTATGAGACCATTTAGATATCTTATTAATTAAATCAATCATGTGTGAGTGCAAGCTGATAATAAAGAAAAGCATATTTACTTAATGAGTTTAACGTGTGTGACCTTTCATTATACTTATCTATTAAGGTGAAGTTATTGTCTTTATCTATAAATAATAGATAATGATGAGTTGATAAGGTTGATGTTACTATTCTAAAATACAAAATATATAAAAGATATAATTTTGTAAGAAAGAAACAAGTTTCTTCGAGAAGTCCTTTTAAATCCCTATAATACAATCAGATCTAAGTAAGTGATAATTTGATTTAATAATGTATATATTAAAAGATCCTAAACTTTATGTATTTATTAGATAATTAAAAAATTGTCTATATGTTAGTTATTTATTTCTTACAGTGGGAAACAACTCTCAGGCCATATAAAATAGGCTAAGGTAATAAGTTATGGTTCATACTGTATCCAATTACTACCAATTGAATTATCCTATGATGATTTATAAGTAGCATCAAAATACAATATTTCCCACACTAGATACCTTGGTAATCTCAAGTCTGAGGATCAATTATACAACTATCATTATGAAATAATCTATAGACACATAAGTAATATTCTATTCTCATAATCGGGTTAGTTCAGTGACTTATTCTCTAATAATCACCAACACATTAGTTTAAGTATCTCTATACTTTAATTTATGAGATCAATTACTTTCTTCATAAGAAAAACATAATGTGTGCTAGTTTTGCCATTTCAACAATATGCAGTCTTGATGAAACTACAACTAGGAACATTTAGGAATAACACATAAGTGTAAATTGAATCTCATAATTATGATCTCATC
>JAOQMP010000005.1:32502723-32517793 GCA_027563575.1 Erythroxylum pedicellare
AGTACATAAGTTTTATGCACAGTTAACTCACATTTGAAGGTGCAATAAATCATATAATTACAGTGCAAACTCATAAGAGATATTAACGCAAAAGACCTTAAAAGTCTATAGAAGAAATAAAAGAAGAAAAACTAGTCAACCGCAAGCCTTAATTTAGTGAGATGAGGACTGAAAATTGAGTTGAAAACAAAGATTTTAAAAAAATAGTCCTATTTGTTTATGACTTAAATTTATAAATTTTTTATCAGACTACGATTTAATTTCATTAGGAACCCTTTCCTACTAGAATAAGAGTTCTAAGAACTTCTTATAATTATGTGTTTACTCAACCCTCTAAGAATAACAATCTTGAATTTTTTCTACAAACTTAAGTTTTCAACTAGATGTGATACTTATAAGGGTGATTCTTAGACCCTACGAGTGATTCCTAATTTCGACCCTCCATTCTTTATGTTACTAAATTTCAACCACCAAAACCCTAAATTCCAGACATATTAAACCCTAAAATCCTAGCCTAATATCAACCATATTTCCAAATTTTGTGAGTTATTTCTTCCATTTGGCCTACGTTACATGTACTTATTAGTCTCAAGGTGATGAACATATAAATACAAAAGCATATTTTCTGCAGCAAATTAACCCATATAGTACTTGTCAAAGCATGGAGTATTTTGAGATTCTTATCTAATGTTAAATGAGTGAAACATCATATCTCCAAAGTATATGTAACATATTTCCTAATTGTATATCATTCCTATTAACATTAGTAGTGTGTCAGAAACCATTTTAAGGAAGCAGTTCTCATGCGCATTTCCAGCCTCTAGGCCTCTAAATTCACACTTGTTAGCATTCTGAAAGTCTTCGAGAGAGAGTAAAATGGTTGAGCTATTCCACTGAAGAAAATGCATGTGCATGAAGAAAATGTTGAATGCACAATTATCAGATAGCAAAACTTTTTTAGAAATTTGAAACAAAAACATTATTCTGTTTTATTCAAATTTGAATAATGCATTACCTCTAAAATTTCCTTTCTAAAAGGTGATTACTTGATGTGTATAATCTTTTGTTTCCTTCCCCTTGACCATGCAATATTGTGATTCAAAAGCCAAAATATAAAAGGATGAAACTTACATCTTCACATCTGTAAAGTAATCACCAAATGTTGCAACCAGGTACTCAGTGACCTGTCCCTCAACCCACTCTGGAAGACACAAGCAAAGAACTAAAATGAGTGGAACACGAAGAGGTAGATAGATAAAAGCAGTAAAAGCAATTAGTTGAGTGACATTTCAGCAATTATATGTAAAATTTCACTTTGGAAAAGATATCCCAAAATAATCCCATTTCCAACTTAGTACCACAATCAAAACAAAAAATGAAGACCTCTTAGATTATGAAAGGAGAGGGCTTTGCTCAACTTAGACAAGTCTCTATTCCAAATCACCACAAACTAAAAGTGCATTTGAGAATGAAATATGAACAGTCTGATCATTAGCTTTATTTTTATCATAGGAGCACATCTCAAACTGTTAGTCAGCAACCGAAAAATTAAAAGAAGAATACAACAAAGTGTTAACTTGAAACACTTCTCATAGGATCATTAGCTTTATTTTCATCAGAAGAGCACATCTCAAGCTGTTTGTCAGCAACTGAAAAATTAAAAGAAGAATACACCAAAGTGTTGACTTGAAACACTTCTCATAATTTCACTAATTGTATTTCAAAACTCACCTGCTCGATATATTAATCAAATGCTAAAACCTCTTACATTTATAACCCATTTACATATCACAATTATTTTTTATGCAAAGGGTGTTTACCCACATGATTCAAGAAACTTCACATACAGACTTCTTATAAAGAGGAAAGTTGTCACGCCTCTTCTATGGACTGGTTGTTTAGAGCATGCTCTGCTCACTTTAAAACACATTTTCTTCTTTAAGTGTTCTTGATGTTGCAGATAATTAGGTGCTCCTGTATATAATATCTATCTTTTTGACTTGCATTCTGCCCTGGTGAAGTTACTTTAATTTATTTTTGCCTACTGAAGAGAATAGAGAAGAAATAACTATTCAAATGACACCATTGTCAACACGAACTTGACATTATTATCAGTAAGGCACCTGAATGTGAACTACATCAGGTAGTCTGAAATTCATATGGGTTATAAATGGATTCAGGCAATTTACTAACAATTATTAGCAGTACAATCTGGATTCAGGAAAAGGGTGGGTTGATTATAAAAACTAGCAGTCAGACGTGAACCAATCAACATTTAGGCAAAAGACAGTGAACCATCTTAAACACTTTTTAGAATGACCAACTTAACAAATGATGCCAAAATATTAAAGCTTCAATAGTCCTTGCCTTTATGATAAAGTTTGACAAGCAATTCCTCCACTCCAGGATCTTCAAAGATAACTCTAACAGTTTGATGTACAGCTTCCTACCATTATTCAGTGGTTTTAAACATGAGATTTGGACAATTATCTTAATATAAGGAAAAAATATACTATGCATGCCAAGAAAAATACACCAGTTATACCAATATATATCAGGAGTAAAGAATATGGAGATTTAAAAGCAAAAGAATTCGGTGATTCATCTACATCAATGCTGTGTCAGAACTAGTAAGTTACGAAAAAGGGGTCAATAACAAACAAGAAAATTTACACATAACTCCGCTATTGTATATTCTTTAGTTTTGCCTCCAAACTACCCTATCTAACTGTTCTGCCGCAAGCCTGAGCATACACATTAAATGGCATGAAAAGGAAAGTCTCCTCATCATCAGCATGGTAAAGGGACTCAAACATAGACTGCTTGAGTGAGATTACATTTCTCCTTCCAGAAAATGTGTACAGAAAATGCCCCACATTGATAATGAAGAATTTGAGATGCATTTTACAGAAAACAAAAGCAAGTTTGCTACTTTCTTATGATGCAAGTCTTGCATGACCAACTACTGTAGTCAGCTTTCGCCCATTAATATGCTTGCAAGTTATTGTGTGTCTTCTAAAAGAAAGAGAAGGCATAGCTAACTCTGTAAGAAGAAGGCCTTTCATCAACCCTATGGCTCCCAATGAAATGAACATGTCACTCTTTACGCCAGAAATGACAAGTATAATGCCACCAAAATGGACAGATTATTAGGATCCATGATCCAAGAAACAAATCCATAAAGAATTATTGGCCCATGGGGCCCTGATCATGCAAATTTTATTGGCAAACAAAATGTAGGAAACAGAAGAGCCCCGTTGGACCCTTGTCCATCTCTACTGATTCCAAGCAAACAAACACATGAAATCACCCAATAATTTTAGCACAGCAATCAGTTGGAGTGACTGCCCTTTCAAGCACTAAGCTTGTATACTGCACTCTTTAAATGCAAACACTTCAAAAAGAAAGCAAAGCTATAAAAAAAATCAACCTCTAAACTGAATATCAAGAGCAGGGAAAACTGACTCTTCCAACATGTTGCAGTATTAGAGTTCATCAATAAGTCAAATGTAAGGGAAAGGCATTGCGATTTACATATTACATGTAATGGAGAAAAGATAGGAGTGCCTTGAAGAACACCAAACTATATGTGGAAAATGAAGGAATGATCAAGCTTTACACCTTTGCAACCTCTAGGAAACCTTTGCAAGTATCTTCAAAATTAACCTGCATATGCATCAAGGATATCCAAGTTAAATGAAAATTAACCAGACATGGTATTCGTTTTTGTTCTGTATGTTTTTCTTTTTAAATCAATAAGCTACAAATCTAAAACAAGGGAGGAAACAAAACGGGAAAAACAATTAATAGAACAGCCATATGTGTCTGTCAATAAAATATGGGATAAGCAGTAAAGTTAATCAAGAGGATGGCAATTGAGCGAGAAATTGATCTGTGTTGCCAAATTAGAAGAGAACTGGTAGAAGGCATCCTACTATTCAAGTAAAATTTATAAGCTGTTAGACTGAGTGTTCCTAAGTAGTGTGCTTGTTAAACATTTACGGCATCTGCTTGGCATGTTCACCAAATCTACTGTGTAGAGAAGGGGATAATTAGCTAGGAAAGATTATTTATCTGCAGCAAAGCTCAGTCTCATTTATCACCAACATATCTACAATTTGAAACAGCTTCCTTTCATGTCAAAAGAACTGAACAACCACTATCTGTACATTTTAGAAATCAGTGTGCATATACCGGTTAAATAAGCGCCAAAAGCAATCACTTCACCTATGTAATGCAATGTCTTGTGATATGTGTGCACATGTGTTCACAGATCAAAAATCAAGAATAAACAAGCTTTACGTACACTACTATGGTCCTATACACTACTCACTACTGTATATTTCACCCTGAGTCCAAATAAGTACCGCACGAGGAACAATAACCACTAATTTATGCGTTTGCATTAGGATAAAAAGCTGCATTCAAATTTTCCCCAAAAAAAAAAGCTGCATTCAATGAATTTATAAACAAAAAGCTCGATAGAAGAAAAGGAGAGGCCTTGATGCAGGAGCATTCTAGATTTGCAATTAGTTCTACTAAGATGTCATTACTTATCTTCTATTGCTTGCTTTCTTGTTAAGTACTATAACAGTTGACATCTAGGGCTTTTAATTAGGAGCCAGGAGCTGCTGGTCCTGTCATTAGTAGGATCTCTAATAAGAAGATTATAAAAAGGAGTTTCTGCTGGAAAATACAGCGTCTTATTATTTCTGGTATTTTAATTCAAGAAGGTTTCTTTAAAACTGTAAGCATTTTATTATCCTAGCCACAATCATCGTAATTTTCACCATAATTTTTTTGAAACTTGCAGCCCTAAGTCCCTTCCCTCATCTAATTGATATTACGGCACAAAAGGGAGACAAGGGTTAGGTCCCCTCAGGCCAGTCAACTTTATCGGTTCTTTCTTTGCTCGTTAATGAAAATATATTTTAAAAGGAGAATCTTACAAATCCCCAAATTTTCCTTATCAAACAAAACATAATTCAACATTACCTTATCAAACAAAACATAATTCAGCATTCTGAGGGTGAAACCGAGAATGAAACCTATAAAAAGATAAGAAATACTTTTATGTAATATTACCTGCTCAGCAAAAAAAATATTACCTGCTCAGCATAATTTTGGGGAAGAGCTTCAATGATGCTGGTACTTAGCTCCATTGCAAGGTCATAGCAACGTAGATTATTGTTTATCTATATAAATTAATACTATTTTAAATAAAAATAAGTGGTATGTAAAACTTTGATAGCTACCAAAAGTTTTACCAACGGAACTAACAACTAAAAGATCACAAACCATTGCACATAAAGGTTCCAGACCAATTTCAGAAGCAGGTTCCACAAGTCTTTTCTTTTCAGCCTCTTGAAAATCTATCATCACCTGTTATAACAAACAGAAAGACAACCCACAAAAAAGTTAAGAGTGGAATATACTTAACCCTAATGAAGAAAATAACAAAAAATAACCGCAGAAGCCACATTAGGATAATATCAAAATATGAAAATGACACCCTAAAAGCACAAGACTTGGAACCCGCATGGGGATGAATGACACAAAGAACGGTCAATGAGGCAATTTCACAGCACAACTGGGATGCATCCGCATGAGAAATCAGATTGCAGCCATGTGATGCCAACATAATTTTGTGTATCGTTAGTAAAAAGGAGTTGGGTAGAACAACCATAACGAAAAATATTGACCAAAAATGTTTAGAAATCAACAATTTTTTTCGAAGCCACCTACTATTTGTTAGTATCCTTTTCCTCAAGAGTAGCAACTTATCCAGAAAGCGATCAGAGTAAAGAGTTTCCTTCAAAAGAGTCAGATATGGGTACCTGGATAATAGCTAAAGAAATCCTGTATAGCATGAGATCAGTGCTGTTATCCCTGACAATTTGAACTTGTTCCCCAAGAATCCTGAACAGATCAACAGCAGCTGGAGTGTATAGCTTGCCATCTTCCGTTTTCTTTGGTGGCTGCACCTTATCAGCTTCAAGGATATTTAAGTACCATTTCTATAAAGTTTCAAGAAGAAGAAATTACCATTAAAAGACAGGATTAACATATTCCAATGTAAAAGCATAACGGAAGCCAGGAAGCATGTCATTCACCTTTGTTGTAGCTTGCATTCTCTCAACATATGAGTTCATCAGGGGATCCATGGCCCCACTCTCTGAACAGACTTGAGCCAGAGACTCATCAACACCAAGGCCAATTAGATTTTCTTGGTACTCAACAACCCAACCTGTTACCTAGTTGGAACATTCAGAATTTTAAACAACTTAATCTACAGATTAAATGTACCCTGGGATGACGATTATTCCAGATAAGAAGAAACACAAGAATAAAACAAAAAGATTCATAATTGAATTGTATCATTTCAATCACATGCTTTGCATATATGCTTTTGCTTGTCTTCTCTAAAAATTCAGTCGGAGTACCTAGAGCTAATGCTCAATTTATAGGATAAAGAATTTTTGAGCATACTGGTCAACACACCCTGCAATTCTGCAACGTGCTATCATTCTCTTGACATTTTAAATCAAAAGGCTAACCGGAATACTTGACAATCAGATTAAAATATTTAAAAAATGGTAATAGAAAATGGAGGTGTATCCAGTCATTTCATTCAGAAAATTTACTTTATACACTACACAACCAAAGAATGATTCTCTAAGATAAAATTAATCAATATAAAAGGTATAACAATTATGAGAATAGTGTCTAATACTAGAAACATCAAATCAAATTTCATATCATATTTTTTTTATTTTTCCCATAAGACATGAATTTTTTAATAAGGTTAAAATTGGGAACATACACCCAAGCCAAGTTTTGGTGTAGCAAAAGAGCCAATTGCATTGAAAACAATGTCTTCGAAATCAATCCTAGTTTGGAACAACCAAACCTTTTTTTTTTTTTCACATGGTAAGCTCATTCACAATCCAGATATTACAGGTGATATTACAGTGCATTAAAAACCAGATGAATTACCTTTAAGATCTCAATATTAGATAGTTCATTTCCCCTTTCACTGAGTAACCGAAGCATCTGAGTAAATCTCTCAGTATAAAGATTGACCATAAGCTGGAATATTTCATATCTGCAAAAGACCTCAATTGAATGGAGCAAATACAAGTGTTGAGTCACGGTCACAAGGTCAATTATCGTGAACGACAATGCTAAGAACCATAAAATATCTTGCAATAGAAAGAAAATTAACCATGCAATAGAAAGAAAATTAACCAGTAAGCTACTATATGAATTTTGAAGCACAGTCGTTTATCAAACTTGCTCATATTTAAAAAGTATAATGTTTTAACAGGGTAATCCTAAGATGGGACTGGACTGTATCAATATTTATCAAAGTTTACATGGAACAGTCCTGATTTTATTCTAGAATAGAGAACTCAAGGATTAACAGCAGAATGCATACAATGACAGATGTCTAAGTATGAACTTCAATGAAATCATAAAGATCCTAAAAAGCTTACCTTCTATGTACAGTCATTATATTCTAGAACAGTGAACTCAAGGTTTAGCTGCAATATTCATACAACAGGTATCTAACTATGAACTACAATGAAATCATAAAGATCCCAAAATGCTTAGCTTCTATGTACAGTCATCATATTATCCTGAACATTAAGAATTAATTGTACTGGTAAATGCTTGTCCAACAGAAGACTATTCTGAGAATAATGAAATTATGATTTGGGGGTCCTGGGGAGCTAATAGATGACAAGGACAAAATTTCAAACAACTTAAGAGAATCTTATAGTTTAAATCATCTATCAATGGCAGCCAACATAATGAATATTTCATATGGGGAAGCTACTGCTGTATAAACGGTATACAATCAATATAGGAGCCAAGAATTTGTGGCTGACACATGGAATTGTTTCGTCATTAAGGACATTTTGATAGCATAGAACTAAATAATTAAAGGTCAGCTCAAGTTGGAACCTCAAATTCAGAGATTGAAGGAAACACCAGGATGAAATGTTTAGAAGTCAAGATGAATTGAGAAGAGTTCCTCATAGGACAAACCTTGGAGGAAAGCATGGGGCCACATAATCATAAATATCTCCAAGTTCTTCCCCTATCTAAATGTCAACAGAAAAAGAAGATATGAGTGCCATTATAAATATAACAACTGTGATGGATAAAACAATGTCACTGTGTATTTTAAACTTTGAACGTAAATGAAACAAAAAAAAGTAATATTGTATTATCAAGAGGGTTATCCACTAAAGGTATATATATCCAGTAGTGGGTCCTTTAAATTCAACGTGACACAATCAAACCTGAATGAACAAAATGTTTATATCATTCCACAACTCTTTTCTTATAATTAGTGATGTCATGATGTTAAAGTACAGACATGGACTGGAACATCTTTCCTAATGGTAGTCTAGCATATGTGTTATTGCATTAAGGTATTTTGTTCAGAATATTAGAGTTAGGGGTATAGATATTCCTGATTCTTTATAATTTTTAAATATCCTTGAACCTAATACCTCTATGTTCTTAATTGAGTACTCATGGTGAAAATGTGTAATTTGTTCCCACTCTTAAAATTTCCTTCCACAATATTAACCAAATAAATACTAATCCTTTTTACATTTTCCTATTCTATTCATTATAGTTCATTTCTTTTCTCACTTAAAAAGAAATTATTTAGTCCTCTTTGAATATCCGTTAAATATATAGCAGGACAATATTTTTCTAAATCCTACATATCACTATTTTCAATTACTGTCATGTGCTTTTACTTTCTTGAAGCCCTTCTACTATTAGAAGCCTCACAATAAGGACAAAAGACCATATTTTAATAAAGTTAATAAGAAACAATTAATTGGCATACTTTAGCATTAGAAAAACTTCAAAGATTTTAGAGTAAAATGATTGAAATAGGAAACACAATAAGGACGGGAACAAAAATAATATGCAGGTTCTTCTTTGGAATCTATAGCATATTCATCTATAGCATATTCTTCCAGTTACTCTTGTTTATATTCAGTGGGTGTAAGTGACAACAGTGAATTTCCCAAGTTCTTTTCACATTTACAAGTAGTCATTGAATCACTATAATATACAACAAAATTTTTATTTCTGACTTAATTTATCACAAAATATGATGGTTCCAACTTTTTCTGCTTCACTAGCTCCAGCATATAATTTCACATTTCAAACCTAGTTGTTGAATATGCTTAATTCTTATATCATGTAATACTATTTCACCGAGCCAACATGGAACCCTTTTGAAACTTCAGAAACTTGTCAAACATAACTATAGACAATTGTAAGTATTTGATTCCTACTTTTTTTCGTAAAAGATAGCATACTTAACACAATCATATCTCATATGTTCATTAAAAATTTTTAAAAAATACATTGTTTTCAATTTTACACAGTGAGTGCACTGAATACACCCAAGCTTCATCCCTACTTTCTTCACTAACATTTATGCTCATGCTTTTTAAATCATAAACAAAAAATAAATAGTAAGTTGAATGAGACTAAGGCATGACAAAAAATTGGGTAAATAAAAAAATTAACATATTTGATAAGATTTATAAATAAGTTGCAAAAGAGTCTGAAAAGGTATCAACCTAGCGTACACATAGAAGAAGTAGGATTTAACATAATCTAATAATGCCACATTATCAAAAAGTCCACATCACTTAATACTAACAAAAATCAACTCAAAACTTTGTTGTAAGTTTAAGAGATCTGGAAAAGAACTGAATGTGTAAAAACGTATGGAGGATCAGGACTTTTTAGTATTTTTTGTTGCACAATATTAAGATCACAACCAGCCATAACTTTTCAAGCCTCAAGAACACCAAGAACAAGAAAAGCAAATAAAGATGTTACATATATGATGAAACTGTCATGGTTTTAAACAAACCTATTAAATGGAAAGATTCCCTTCTCCTTATTGTAGTTCAACTCATATGCTATTGCAACTTAGCATCATGCTTTTAAATTATTAAAATGATGAGCACAACTACCTTGCAATCTAAAAAATATAGAGATAAAAACAGATGTTAGACAATTGTAGGGATTATGCATACCATTCGAGCTTCTTCCAGAGCAGCTTTCAGGTCCTCAAAGACAAGCTGATGAACAAGTTGCAAAGGAATTGTACATAGATAAGAAATGAACGTCTGCCCTATCAAGGAGATTCAAAAGGAAGAATACCTCTGTTAGCAGCCTATTAAAGCGCGCTTCAACTGCCTTCCTTATTTGCTCATAGCATTTGTCCTTATAACCTTTCCCTTGACCTTTTTGTTTCAGTTGTGTTAAGTTTCTGGATGAGGCAGTTGCAGCAGTAGACTTTCTGCAATTTATGAATAAGTGGGAATGAAAAATTATTGTAAAGTTCATGAAACAGCAGAACAACTGCAAACAACAAACTAGTATGAGAGGAACAGAACCCCAAATTTCAAGTACAGAGCAAATTTGTAAAACAAACTACCATGAGATACTTACTTGGCAGATCGACGAGCATTTGCAATTGCAGCCATTGCACCCTCTCCCTCAGCCTCAGCCGCCTCCTCAGCAAGTTGATGATCAAGGATTTCTTGCATTTCAACAACCCTAGAAGGAGGAAAAGAGATTTGTTGAAGACTTATGTGGATCAAGTATGTTATAAGTCTTTGACATAGCCTAAAATTATTCATATTCTAGGGACTTAAAACACCACAGAAGGGTATTCCAGGCATTCCTCATATACTTAGGTCAGTGCATACTTATAGCTGCTTAAAGACCACTTTTCCAAAAGACTTTCTATTATCAATTATTTGTCATTTACAACTAACTATTAATGTTGTTTTATATTCTTTTCTTTTGATCATAGTAAAATGAACTCATCAATAATAATATGTTGTTCAAAGAATGTTATTAAAAGAAATCCACTTCTAAGCCAGCATGATGAAATCCTCATATTGGTTGGAGATCAAAATAAATGTAATAAGCTTAAGCCTAAAACAGAAAACAGCTTTAAAAACAGAAAAGTAATGGCATTCCACAAATATCAAATAATCAAAAATGCAGCAGACATGAGCTTGAGAAGGTACAGCATACCTTATTGCACGAACCAAAGTTTGTGGGCTGCAAGAGTAAAATGCATAAATGTATTAGAGTTAAGAATGGAAAAGATCATCATGCAACAGAGCTTGTGTGCCAGGATCAGACATGTTAACGCATAGGCAGATGAATCAATAATCGCAACAATGCATGAGATTAATTAGTTTTAATATACCATGCTTACAGAAAACATATTAAATTTCTAATGAGAAATATATGAAAAAAGATCTTAATTTAACCTGAAACATAGGGAAAAGCATCAAGCAAAAGTAATCAAGTACTGCATTATTGACTTCATTCACCCTTCACTGACTTTCTTTACAAATGCAGCACCAACAAAGTAGACCTATGAGTTGAGTCTAGCCAAAAACAATTCGATTTTTCTTAAAGTTGATGAATCACAGACGGGAAATTCTTGAGGGTGAAGACTCCTGACTAAGCAATGAAAGGTTATGCTTCACTTGTTACATGAAAATATTCTATAATTTTATTTTCCTAAAACATTTTCATTTTCAATCTTTCAATTTAGTAAGAATATGTTTGACATATGATGAAAAATGTCCTCCAAAATAAGGTACTGAAAAATCGTTTTAAGGAATTAAATTAAAAGACCATCACTTTCCTTGTTATCATATTTAATGTGAAAAAAAGAAAACAATAACAACATGGTTTCTAAAATAAACTAAAAAGCAAAGTATTTGAAAAAATTCAAAGCAAATATATTATATTTTGAACAAACAGGCTTTTCTTAATTATAACTATTTTCCATCAAAACAAAACAAAAAATAGAAAAGCTCTCCATTATTAAAAAGAAAATCAACTGATATCAATTACTACATGGCATATCTTTTTAACTCCTTCTGATTGCCTTTCATATCATAAATGCCTAAAGGTTTGCAACTAGCTCCATATATATAAGGAGTTCCATCTGCTTTATTAGCATGTTCAAAGTTGGAATCCAAAACATTAAAGGTTTCCATTACTGAAGGCACATTATTGCCTTGGAAATGGAATGGTAACCAACTTCAATCTCCATGATCTTTCATTTTTTGGGGGCATGATATGAAAGGTGTTTGGCTACAATGAGATCAATCAATAAAAATTACATGTATGATAAAGATCATTAAATATTTGTAATCTAGTGTTGCATAAATTGAATATTACACTGCTCAGATAACTCTGGTCATGGAAATCTTTCCTAAATATGGTGCTGATGACTTTGCCGCTTGTAGATGCATAATGAAAATATTACGTCATAAGACTTTCAATAGTTACCTCTCTTTTGAAAGTTTATAGAAGTTAGATATATGTCCCCATAATGTCTTCTCAAAAGTCTCCCAGCTTCGATCTACATCTTCAAAATATTCCCTGAGAATCACATAGTTTACATCAGAGCAAAACAATTTAACAAAGCTGTGCAAATCAGGCGAAAGAATGCTCAAGAATACAATGCTCAACAATATCGTTGCTCTGTTATTATATTCATTTTCAGAGTTTTTGCTCCACCTTTTTCAACATGATTTGACCCAATAAGTTCTTCACTTAGAAGTCAAGGGACATGCACAACAACTTTACAATCATCTTCCATAGAAATTTGTTTTTCAAGATAATGCTTGATCTAAGTCATCCTTAATATATTTGCATCTACATAAATCAGTAAGCAAAGTCACACTGCAAATAGGCCCCTACAACAACCGAATTCTGTCATCAAATTCCAAGTCCTAGCTCTTCGAATCAATATAACAATGGTAATGCAGAGACATCAAGATTGAAGAATTATGTTTCAAGGTCTCAAGACTGAGAAACAAACTCTGTGGAAAACCAAAGTGGCAATTTTTTTCCCCATTAGTTGCCAAGTCAATAGATACAAGTAAAATGAATATCAGAAGAAGGTAGAGACCTTAATCTGCCAACCTCTTCCTTGTGGGATTGTGCAGCAGCTAATGCAAATCTTCGCTTCCCATCAAGTGCTGTTAACCTCTGCATTAATTAAAGATTAAAAGACAGAGCAAACAAGAAATACACCAGTTAAATACTTGAGAATTATTCAAATGAAAACTGAAGATGATAATTAATTGTACCTCATAAGTATTTACAAGCTCTTTATCATCACTCAAAGAATCCCGTGCCTCAGCTGCCTCTACAGATATAGACATCATACCCTCAACATCCTAGAAAGAAATCAAGAGGTCCACAAGTATTTCATCGTATTAATCACCTTAAAAGTGAACAGTAGACAGCTATTTAAAAAAAGCAAAGTGTTATCAAGTCTTATAAGCTATAAATGCAAAGTGTTGTCAAGTCTTATAAACTATGTAAATCAATTTGCTTTCTTCTTCATTCTCAGGGTTCATTAACTCTCCATTGACATTACTGCAGAAATTGCAATTCATTGTCCAAATTAGGCTGTAAATCGCGTGCCCAAGAAAAGAAAAATCACTTTCAAGGAAGCTAAGGTCAATAGTAAAGTGTACCTTCAGAGTTGTGTTTAGGTTATTCCTTGCATTGCTAAGGAGCTTTATCTGATCATGGTTTTCAATTAAGGTTTGACACTCTTGGCAGAGCCTGATGTAGAAAGCAATTATTAATAGACAAAGAAGCTGCACATATTATCTGGCACATGAAAAAATTAAAACCAAGGGGGAATCTTGGTAAATCTCACTGGCAAACATACTTTTCAATGGAAACAAAGTTTTCACGGAGCTGGTTTATTATCTTCTGTGATGAGGCAAGTGATTCCAATCCAGCTTGTGCTTGCTCAACCTGCATTATACAACTTAATGCCATGAAGAGATTAAACATAATCTGCGTGTTTATATAATATTAGTTGGTCTACACACCTGCTCTGCAACCATGGTACTAAGTTGAGCATCATTTGCCTGAAATGAACACAAAGAAGAAATCTACACTTTTAGTAATTGAGTTGCTAATTTGACTCTCGTTCAATTAGGGAACTGGTCAAGTTATTCACTTTTGTTCCCACCATAATTACATACTACATGCCATAATCCAATTCCTGTATAAGCATCCTCTCAACAATAACCCAATACACACCACCCTGCTGAATCACGCGGTTATTAATTCTTACACAATAAAACCATGGAGAAAATTCATACGCGGAAGAAGTGAATAGTCATAAATTCAAGACAAAATCAAAATGAAGGAGAAGGAGATCAATACAGAAGCGAATCGAAGGCGTAAATTGTGAATGAAAAAGAAATTAGTAAGATCCAGCAGAAAAGCAGGAAGATAAATAAGAAAAGGAAACCTGTTGTCGAGTAATGTAATCTGCTTTGATGGAGGCGATAGACTGCAAGAGCTCAGGGAGAGGGAGGAGCTTGGCGACCTCACGCACGGCGGCCTCCTTGGCTTCCACGCCCAGATCCTCAACCATCATTCTTCTTCTTCTTCTTCTTCCTCTTCAAATACACAAAATTTACAACACCGGGTATTCACTAATAAATAAACATAAGGACAGAGAAGGTACGACACGAAAATGACGATGGATTTGTTGAATCAAACTACTTATTACCAGTTTCGTTTTTAGTTAAAAATCGAGTCAAAACTTGATTACTGCCCTGCGTGAAGTACCTAACTATGTCGTTAAAATGAATTTCATGAAGCTTACTTCTTTTACGACTTTGATGTTAGATAAAATTCCTCACTCATAGTTTCTTCGTTCGGCTTTTGGATATCTCATTACTTGTAGGTAGCTAAATAAAAATTAAACATAAAGTAAATTTGTAAAAGGTATATGTTGATTCAAAGTTTATTAGATTGAGTTTTAAAATAGAACAGTACCGGTACCGGTTGCTACCAAGTACCGGGTACCGTTTTGGGTAATTTTATAAATTTATGAAATAGTCCCTAAAATTTTTAAAAATTACAAAATAGTTCATATTGGTATATTATACAGTTGTACTGTATACTTTACTAGTTTACTGTTTACATCAACCATGCTTTCAAAAATCTT
>JAOQMP010000005.1:32535135-32545857 GCA_027563575.1 Erythroxylum pedicellare
GCAATCAAGTAAATGCAAATCCTTTAGGGTTCAAAAATAATGATAGGTTTTCAAGAAAAATGGGTGAAAGGATATCAATATGGTTGTAATCAAATAACATAGTGAATAAAATTAATATCCCTATATTCAAATGTCATCCAATCTACAATGCAGTTCATCAATTTAATCAAATAATTCATAAGGAAATGGATGAAATTCAACTTATGATTTCAAAACAAGAAGAGAAACATACATTGGATTGGAGCAAATGCAAAACCTAGAAAATTTGAAAAATTGGAAAATCACCCAAAAATCTAAGTATAGTTGATATAAGATGTAAGAAATTCTAATGGGAAAAGTGACAGAAATAAAGGGTAGAGTTTAAAAGAGGGCTCATGGACTTACACGATCAACTACATAACTATATATTCGATCGAGTCACAATAAATGTGTGACATGTGAATTGGCGCATGTTCTAGAAAATTAAACATATAACTCTAGGTAACAGTGTGTGATAATTTTTAAAAAATCCAAGGATGGTCATAGTTGGTCATTGGAAACATATCCATCATAAAGAAATGTATTTTTGCGACCGTGTAAACATATAAATTCCTGAAAACTTAAAAATTTGCACTCAAACTCAGAAGAATTAATTATCATATACCACAAACATAAAAAAAAATTAGGCAAAATAATAAGGATGCTTCATAATTCTATCATAAAACACATCGAAAATCACTAAAATCCTAAAACTAATCTCAAAAGAAAATAAAATAAAACAATCAAATTAATTAAAACTATACTAATTCTTAGGTTACCTCTTAAGTAGCTTGTTTAATAATCTTAGCTATACATACCTATTCATAAGCAAATCAATATGACATAAAGTTTTAATTTTTTTGTTTACTTACTATAGTTTCCCTAATTGCTAAGTAAGTTATTTGCTTTTTCCTTATAGGAAGATTCTCATCTTTCTTTTTATCTTAAACCAGACATAACTCTGATAAACTTTTAGAAAAAAAGTCCTGTAAACATTCAAAATTGAATCATCAAATGAAACAATAAAATAACAAGCATTAACATATTTTAGGGAATGATTCATGATATCTTATATCTTAAATGTGACCTCTTCATCGCTAAACTTAAGCACTAGCATACCTCATTAACATCAATAATAGACCTAAAGGTGGCTAAGAAAGGTTGACCTATAACTGGAGGTACTTTCATATACTCTTGTATATCAAGAATTAAAAAGACAACTAGGAAAATAAACTTATGGTCTTTATCATATCCTTAATAATACCTCTAAGATACTTTATCACTATGTCTACTAATTGTATACTCATCCTAGTAGGTTTTAGTTCACCTAATCCCATTTTCTTAAACAAAGAATAAGCATAATATTAATACTAACCCTAGGTCAGTTAAAGCCTTTTCTATTTTCAAACTACCAATTTGGCAAGAGATAGTAAAACTCTTTGGATCTTTAAGCTACTCTAGTGACTTACTTTGACAAACCATCAAACATCTTCCACTTAGTATTATGTCGCCAACTCCTCCTACTCTTTTTTACTAATAAATCTTTTAAGAATTTTGAATACTTCAAAATCTACCCAAGAGCCTTAATAAAGGGGTAAGCTAATATGAAGTTGTTTAAATAATTGAAGGAATTTACCAAACAAAGAATAAGTCATCATATTAATACCAACTCCTAAGTCGATTAAAGCCTTTTCTATTTTCAAACTACCAATTTGGCAAGAGATAGTAAAACTCTTTGGATCTTTAAACTTCTTTAGTAGCTTGCTTTGACAAATCACCAAGCATCTTCCACTTAGTATTATATTGCTAACTTCTCCTATTTCCTCTCGTTTACTAGTAAATCCTTAAAAAATTTTGAATACTTAATATGAAGTTGTTTAAATAATTCAACGAAACTACGAAACAAAGAATAAGTCATCATATTAATACAAACCCCTCGGTTAGTTAAAACCTTTTCTATTTTCAGGCTACCAATTTGGCAAGAGATAGTAAAACTCTTTGGATCTTTAAGTTTCTCTAGTAGCTTGCTTTTACAAATCATCGAGCATCTTCCACTTAGTATTATATTGCCAACTCCTCCTATTGCCTCTTGTTTACTCATAAATCCTTTAAGAATTTTGAATACTTCAGCATCTCCACGAGAGCCTTAATAAAGTGGTAAGTTAATATGAAGTTGTTTAAACAATTCAAGGAATTTTTCAAACAAAGAATAAGTCGTCATATTAATACAATATTGTCCCATCTTCACAAAGCATGACTTTGTCAAGTCCTTTTCTTCTCCATCGAGCTTTTCATAACTAGGAATGCAAGTCTTTTGGAACAATAGAAACCAATTAAGCAAATGAACACGCCTTGACCCCAGCCTTTAGCAGTTCAATAGAGGGGGCCGAAGACATCATTGTCTTTGACAACATTATGATAATGTTTTAAGTTGCCTTTATTGTGCAAATTGTAAATTTTATTCTTTGAAGCTCCAATTAGGAGAAGGTCCTCAAGTTGTCTTGCCTCTTTTATAGCATTTTCGACATATTTTTCACCCATTTTTGCTAGAAGCATTATAGAGAGTATTGAGAAATCCTCCTTTGAAAGGGAAAACTCTCCTTCTTCCATGACCACGTGAAAGGCCTTCCCTCTAGGCAGAAGCCTCAACTACTGTACAACCGTTGGGAGGACAAAAGAAGGGTAAGAAGATGGGAACCAATGACGAGGGAAGTAAGTTTCCAAAAATGGAAAAGGAAGGCCAATTTGGTAAATCAATAAGAGAGAAGGGAGAGCAAAATCAAAAAGAGGAAAGAAGAGAGAAGGGAGAAGGGAGAGCATAATCTTACATTTGCTAACAGTTTTTTGTTCTTCTTATCATTGACTTATAAGCCTTAATTGGATTACAAGCACAGTCAAGCAACAAATGGATGATGGGGTAATTTATAAAATAACTTTTATAACAATTATTTATGCCATTTGGAAAGAAAGAAACAAGAGGATCTATAGGGGCGAGGAAGTAAACAAACATTAGTTGGCTGAAGAAATTATCAACTAGATTTGATTCATAATTATTGCAAAATCTACTTAGTATACCCTTTCTAATGGAATTAGATGTTGATGGATCTTGTAATTTTGGAATGTAACTAGCACTTATTTTAGTTATTTATTCCATTTGTTTTAGTTTCTTGTATTATTTTGTGGTAAACACATTGTAATGTTGGGATAACTTGGCTATGGTTAATGAAAATTTTATTTAATTTCCAAAAAATTAAATACATGATAAAGTCAAAATACAAAAATAAAATATTCTAAATTTAAATTGTAGAATGATGGTAATTTCTACCTTCAAACTTCAATAATTACATAACTATCCTTTATGGAGGTGAAATGAAGAATAAAAAAATATCAAAATATAGAGAACATATATTTTGTTTATCATAATTATAATTAGCATACTATCATTGAAGTTTCAATATTCTTTATGTACTTTTATCTTATGTGGCGCCTGTGGTCATGGTAATATTAAAGATGGGATCACTTTCCTGGATGTAACGATAAATCTTCTTCATGGTTGGCCTGCAATCCACTTAAATAAAAAGAACTTTTATGAGAAAGCCATTTGAACCGGAGGTGTAAGTTACAAAATCTTAGTTGGCTCCTAATAGAATTTGTAATCTGTCGTAGAATGTTTCTGCCAACACTCGCATACTACAGGTCATTTTTCTTTTGACAATTAAGTTTATTCCAAAACTTTTATCAAATAGACCTTTCACATAAATTAAAAAAAAAAAAGTTGGTAAATGAGGATATGTTATAAATTGAAGCTAATGATATACTAGAAACTAATGATTCTTACTATGTATTTGGGCCCCTCCCACTAGTTTGGTTCAAAGCTTGTATCATTGGATGCTTATCCGATATTTCTGTCTTAAAAACAGCAGTTTCCTTTGTATGATCTGGCTTTGGAATGCGTAACAACCCTCCCAAATTTAATAGCAGATGTAGTAATGGTAACCATATGAATAGCTCAAAATCAATTGGCAATCTTATTTCTAAAAAGTAATCTAGAGTTTAGAGATGCTTGACGACCAGAGGAGACCTCACATTGTGCACACCATCAGACCACATCAACCCTCCGAATGAATATTGGCCAACTGCGTAACCTTTAGTTGCCTGGAAAGTGACTTGAAATGTCTTGCTTTCACCTATTTTCTTGAACCTCAATATTGAAGGCTTAACTGAAACTTTAATTCCTCTAGGTGACTTGACACGGGCAAAGTAAATGCCAGGAGAACCTACATTTTTAACTGTTCTAGTCGCAGTGATGGTTGTGTTGAGATTAGGGATAGAGAATGAGGGATAGTTGAAATCTGAAAAGCTCAAGGAACTAGGGCATGAGTATGGCTTTGGTGAGAATAACTTGATCTGCGATTCATTGTAACCTCTTGCACATAGAAGGTTCAAGTAGTCAAGGGTCTCCAACTCATAAACTAGTCCAGGGTCCAATGCTCGGCTTGGACGAACTTGTCCTGCACCATAATCAAATGGAGATGCAGGTCTTCTGGTGTTGGCATCAATGATTGGATTTCCGTCGTTTGCTCTTGTTTTCGCTGTGGATAGATGATAACGTCACACAGTTGACTGAAATGTACATACAGAAAATTGTATACAAGCATTGTTTGTACCGGTAGTAACAAGGGCAGATAAGATTGCAGCAGGACTCCAATCCCGGTGGTAAGCTCTGAGAAGACCAACAATTCCAGCAACATGAGGGCACGCCATTGAAGTGCCTGACAGCATGGTGAAAGGAGTCCGACGTTTATCGATTGTTTCGTCAGTTGGACTTGCTACTAAAGTGTAAGCGGCAATTACGTCAACTCCTGGAGCAATTACATCAGGCTACACGAAATAGAATATCAACAAGCCCAGTGGTAAAGGTTAGTTTGATGTTCAAAAGCAACAAATCCAAACCTTGAGAACTGATGGCTCAACAAGACTAGGCCCTCTAGATGAGAAAGCAGCAACTGAAGGAGCTGGTCGTACTCCCAAAACTGTCTCGGAAGGAGTGAAGAAAGCCATAGGATTCCTGTCATTCATGCAGACGTTATTCTCAAATGTTAGAATGGTAAGGTTTCTTAGTTGGGTTGACGTCAATTTACTTCGTATAATTGATGTAGGCATAGATAGCTTGACCAGCCTTGAAACTAACATGTGCTGCAGGAAGCAGATGAGGTTCAGCTAGAACGTCATCACCAGTGGCTTCATCATTGGCCAATATGAATCCAACTGCACCCGCACCAAGGGCCTGAAGCCCTTTATCTATCCTTCCAGTCTGACCTCGAAGGCAAACTAATATCTTCCCTTTAACCTTTTTGGGATCAAGTGATCCTGGAATGCAAAGTCCACTGATACAAATTTGTGAATCAAAACAAAGACGATATGATGTTGTTATACACGTAACTTTTTGGAGTCACATATTTGCATTAACGTTTTATATTACGCTACTTACGAATCCGAGGCTGAAGCATTGGCAGCATTTGCCGTTTCACCACTGATCAAAGGGTAGAACTTTGCATTTGGCAGTCTTTTAGCAGTAAGACTTGCTGCCTAACAACGAAACCAAAATAGTAGAGCAAAGCGCATTAACATTCTAATCAACAAAGTGAAAAGTAGTTCTATTATAACTGGTAACTAATCTTGATATTTGTAAGAACTGTTAGCAAGTAGAGCATCCAATTATTACATAATAGGTATTTATTAGTTGATATTATCTGTTGTTGAGAAGCTTACTGTTAGGGGGAGAGGGGGAGGAATACCTTGAGGTGCTTCTTGTTTCCAAGTGCAACATAGCTTGAAAAATCTCTATCTAACGTACTAGCACCAACCGAGACAAACCAAGGTGCTGAATTTCCTACAGTTTCCTTTCCTGGACCTTCATTTCCGGCTGAGGTGACTACAATAATGCCCCTCCGAATGGCATGAAAAGAGCCAATGGCAATGGGATCGGAAAAGAATTCAACTGCAGACCCTCCTACAGATACAGAGAGTACATCAACTCCATCATATATGGCACTGTCAAAGCCAGCCATAATATCTGCATCAAAGCACTCGCCGCCATCTAATGGTGGCCAGCAGACTTTGTAAGAAGCTACCCTCGCATTTGGTGATCCTCCTTTAACAGTTCCCAAGGCAGCTCCAAAAACACTGGCTTTTGGAACGAAGTTACCAGCTGCAGTTGACAATGTATGTGATCCATGACCCTGAGTGTCACGTCCGGTGCGATATGTTGAATTTAGATAGCCAGCGTATGCACCAATTCCTTTGTTGAAGAATCTTGAACCAATTAGCTTCCTAAGAACAGTAAAAAATGCCAAGATTAGGTCCTTATTTTCTGCAATTGCAATCGTGTCATCCGTAAGTACTACATTGGCCCGCAACAACACTGCTATCTACAGTCCACAACTCTAAACTTTGGTTGCAAGATTAATTCACGATCAAAGGACAATGATGGGAAAATAAAAGTAGTGGAAGAAATCAAATATATCAGGAACAATTGCTAGAGGGGGTAAAAAAAGTACTACAGTTCAAATCTTTTTCATGTAAAATGAATGCACCTATTGCAAGGAAACCCTTGTGTATCTTTCTGACATGTACCACGCCATTTGGATGGAATCGGACCGAACCCTTCGTCACTGAAGCTCTTTAACTCTGGCCAAACACCTGGGCAATCAAATCGAATCGAATGTTGTATGAATGCACATTCATCAAGCAGAAATTAAAAGGATTGTTGATGATTTACTCTTTTTCATGGAACAGTTTGGTGTTCTCCGTAAGAAGATCATTAATCTATGGCATAAATAAGGTTATCTACCGACCTTAGCGCTATTTCCTTAAAGTAGAAAGTGTATGATGAGCCTCGGATAGGTTTGACATCAATATTCAGGCAAAAATGGTGAACTATCCATTAAAGTCCCTAAAATTCTAGCTTGAATAAGTGCAAGAATCCGAAATGACTAACCGGTGTCAAGGTTAGCAATGATGACATCTTGGCCAAACCTTGTCTTTATCCAAGAAGAACCGTCAGGAATTACTCCTTCATTTTCAAGTCCAAGGAAACTCCATGAATGTGTCGTGTGCAGTTTTCTTCCCCTGTTCAAGAAAACGGATAGCACACTTGGATGCTCTGCAATATTTAGTAATATAAAGCCATTTAAACCAGCTATTATGAGACCTTGTCTATTCATATTAGAGCATAGACGCAAAAGGATTGGAACGGAGCATAAGATAAAGATTCTCATTCGATTCTAAACAAACAAGAATCTAACTTACTGGCAAGTTCTGCTGCTTCTTCCTCTTCCAGTATCGCTGCAAAGCCATTAATGTTCTTATTATACGAGTAGAAGATCTTCTCCTTGGCTTTCTCTATGCTGTTAAATAAAATAGGATCACATGATAAAGAAACTACGATGCTAATTCTAGTGCAAAAATAGAGGAACAGGACAAGAAGGTACAACCTTTTGCAGATTGATCCTAATAATTGATAATGAGAAGTAGTTGCAATCTTTATATCATTCAAGGTTGGATCACTTCCGTGTGCATGAGAACCTAAATATACTACATAGGACTGCATTGAAAAATGAGAAATTTCTTGTGAAAACCACGAACAAGAAGACAAAGAAAATGAAAAAGAGAATTCATTTCCAACAAAACTTCAGTGATTCATGACATAACAAAAACCACACACACACAAAAAAAAGAAAAGAAAGAACAACATTGAAACAGAAACACGCCATTCAAATCCAATTGTATGTTTATCAACACGAACTGCAAGTCAGGGAAAGAAAACAATTCGAAGGTATATCCCACCTTTGGTTTGGCATGAGTTGGCGTCAGCAAAAGAGAAAAGAGGAAACAAGGTAGAAGCAAAGCACTGATAACGGACAACCTCATTGCTGCTGCTATGCATGAGCTCTCGAAGTTTGTAAGGTACTTAAAGAAAATTAAAGGGTAGGTGTGTTTTGGAATGTCTCTATTCCCCGTTATGGAAACGCCTGTATTCCATATTCATGCATATATTTGCTACTGTTGGAACCAAAACACTTAAGGAAGTTTTGGTGAATTTAAGATAGTCACAGCCTGGTTTATTCATTTTCTTTGGAATAGTTACTACAAATTGCCGAACTAAGAGAATGTATAAGGAATCAATTAGAAAAATCATTAATATTGATTTATGTTAATTTTACTTAAATGACTTGTCTTTAAATCGTTAAAGGGAAATAAAATATATATTTACATTTCCAGCCATTTAATGAGATTATAGGAAATTCCCTTCCCTTACGAGTTTTTCCTTTTAAATGATTTGTCTTTAATCCATTAAGAGGAAATAAATTATTTACATTTATAGAATTATATAAAATTAACTTAATTTAAGTTTATTATCCGGTAGGTACTCGCATATCCAGAAATTTCACGTATCATATTATATATATAAATGTACACTCTTTACGAATTGATATTACTATGCTTATCAAATTGCCCAACATATGCAGCATGGTAAATTTTATACAATGGAATTGCAAGGTAATCATGTGATAAGATTAAGAGTATTGAATTCTCAGTCTATCCACTAATTGGCCTTCCATCTCTTAATTTTGAAGGATTTTATATATACCTTTTTCAGGCAAAGCGTAAGGCACTCAATATCACGTATATGATATCTCTAAAACTAGTAAGGTTTGTGGACTGTCTTTCTCGTTTCGACATTGTAATGACTTCAAATAGTACACAAGACTTGGCTTTAGCGTGGCAACTGAAATGATGTTGGTCCCCTTCATAAAATAGAAGGAATGGATAACTTCAAACTCCTAATTCCCCTAAAGACCAAGGTTAATGAGGGTGAATCATGAGACTCAGCTTGGAACATGACGATCGAACAAGATGGAAATGCCATATCAAGATTTTCACTAATAAATCATACCTCCACCTACTCTAACAACTTAAACCTTTGGTATTTTGTAGTAAACTTATTTGGTTTAAGGATAACTCGTCTAAAGTATTATTTATTCTATGGTTAACAATCAAACAAAGGCTTAATACTCAAGATAGGGTGAAAAGCATCGATCCCACTAATATCTCATGCAAACTGTGTGGCTTATAGCTTAAAACTTTGAATCATCTCCTCTTTTTTTGCTCTTGCTCAAAATCCTTTTAGAGTTGTGTTTATAATCTTTGCATAATCTAATACTTGGAAAATACCTAGTTAATGTCCATAGCTTGTGTAATGAATGACATATTTACATATCATGGTGACTTAATAATGTTTAAATTAGTGATAAGCTATATAACTCATGTGATTTGGAGGGATAGGTATAAAAGGACCTTTCGGAATGAATTCCAACCTCTTCCAGAGTTCACTCTATAACTTGATGGATTACGTAGTTAATTATGACTTGCAATATTCATCTTAGGATGAGCTTTGATTTAGTCTTGATATAGAACATTTAACTCTAAGTTAAGGAGGCTCTTAACCTAAGACGGTCTACTTCTTTCAACTTCTCCTACTTATCATTTTGCTAAAGGTTCCAAGCTTCTTAGCTCCACATGTCATTCCTTATTCTATTGACTCAAATCTTGTATTTTGTTTCCTCCTTGTTTTGATCGACCTCAGTTTGTTACTTATACTTTTTATTGCTAACTAAGCTTGTCACCTGGTTTTTGGCTTACTAGGTATAAGCTTATTGTGCTTCCTTTTTGCTATCATAATACTATTCATTTAACTTTTTGAAAAAAGGAATTTATTAAACAATATAAAAACTTGAATTTTTTAGATATAATTTGACCTTACTAAATGCAATGAGTAGAGCAACAAAGTTAAAACAAATGATTTATCACTCTCAAATGAGTTGAGAGTCCTTTTCTACCAAACAAACTTTTGAGGCATGGTCTAAATTAAAAGGTATTCATAGCCTAAATTTTCAAATTTATTTATATTTTCCAAAAGATTAGAAAAATTCTACCCCCATTCAAAACATAATTAAGTGATAAGAAGAAATTCATTTTTAAGGAAGCTCACCTTAAATGTAAAACTTTTTTTTATCGTTTACTAATTATTGTTGAACTAAGGGAGGTTCTAATTAAGATTTTGATGATAAAAAAACATATGTACTAATAATAAGTTTAATGGTGTTAATAAAAAAGGAATATGAGAACAAGATATCTCCGTACTGAATGATTATGAAAGAAAAGATGAAATTGCAATCTTTAATATTAAGATTAAGTCAAGAAGATCAAGATACATCGAGATTATTTTATGCATTACTTATTATGCGGTCATGTTGATTCTTTTTTATAGTCTAAAATGCTCATCATGCCTAAATTTTTCACTTCACTTCATCACATAAGTCTTTCCTTTCACTAATAGGTATTAAAGCTTTGATTTAAATATAAAAGCCTCTAGATCTTTATAATAAAGTTTTAGGGAATATTTTGGGATGGCTCTAGGTCGAGAACCTGACCCGCAATAAAATTTTTTAGTGTACTAGGATACAGGTAAAGGATCTCTCTTAAAGAGGAAATTTACATTTTTGTAGGTTATATTAAACTATGTCTTTTACATTTACTGTGTAGCATACCTCCTAGTTAGTTTCTTACTTAGCATAATTAAAGTAGTGACAGGCCTAGTTAGAATTACCCTTGTACAGGTCTTTTTTGGTATGTATTTTT
>JAOQMP010000005.1:32559844-32584251 GCA_027563575.1 Erythroxylum pedicellare
ATAATCTTAGAAACTATAGAAAATAATAAGAAAACAAAACAATAACTAAATCATGTATAGTCGACTAAACTAGATTCATTAATTCTCAAGAAAAATAATCAACCCATCATGGAATAAACATGGCTCATCATTTTCTTATTCTTCAATCCCATATTTATTGTAACAGAGAAGTCTTAAAGCAATAAACGGAATAAATAACCAAAATGAACTATCCAAGAGCTAACAGAGTATTAAGTTCAGATTCAATAATGCAACAGATGTAAAGCAAAATGACCAAACTAGAGTGTTCAGATGAGGGAGTTGGCAGTGGTCTCCTACCACTCTCAAGCTCTCTGCATCATCTCTCACCTTCTGCTTTTGATTGATCCTCACCCCGATGATCAAGTGCTCACACTAGCTTTTACCTCTGTCTTCTCTCTATTAGCTTTTCCTCTTCTTCCTCACCATCAACTAGTCTCTTTTCTCTTCACCTCTTTGATGTTTCTTTTCTTTATTTTCCTTCTCTCTGGGCATGCCCGTGTCTGCCTCCGCATTCTTTGTTTTCTATTTTGGTGTGAGGCTAGGTTTAGTTTTCACATTGTTAACCCTGCAGATGACACGTAATATTAAGATAATAAAGAAAATTCTATCACACCCGTGATTGTGGGAGTCACGAGTATGATCCTATTAATAAGTATTAATTAAGTAACACCATGCATAATTCACAACAAACATTCATTCTTTCATGCATAATTTTTCTTATTTTTGTGCAACATCCACAAGACACTTCATTCAACATTCATGTCATTTTCACTCAATTCATTTCAAATTTGGATTAAAACACAACAATTTGTAGCCAAAATCAAGAAATAAAGCCAAACAAAATCAATAGAAATTAGACACAATAGATGCAAGGAAATATTTCTCTAAAATTAGACTATTTATCTTATTCTAGGAATTGATTGAACCTAACAAAAGGTTAGTATTATAACCAATCTTAGCATATTATCTAAAGAAATGGGAAAAAACTCTTAGCTTAATATGTATTTTCATTTTTCCTTGTGGTTTTATACTAAAGCATGCTCTATTAAACTCCTTAAAATATTTATATAGATCTTCATGTTCATGACTATAAAAGGTTTGAAACAAATGTATTATTCATGGTTCTAATTCAAAACTGATACTAGCCTTTGAAGTAGAAACTCTAATGTAGAAGGGTTACTGGTTCAAATCAAGTGTAACAATCTCTTTCAAAGTATTATATTTAGTCATAATCCTTTCCTCTTTTAGCTTTAAAATGCTATAAAAAAAGAAATTAGGAGCTAGATTTTCCCCTTGTAATTTTTGTTTAGCTTTTTTCCTTTCCTATATAAGGCTCTTTCTATTTTTGGATTAAATTGTAAAATCTCTTAAAACTAAAAACACTAAAAGTTTAGAGATCTTCCTAACATATCATCTTGAATAATCATAATCGAAGTTGAATAAGAAAGTTATATGTGATTTGAGGCTTACTATGGAAACTATCTATAAATGCCTAAATATTTTCATTTTTTTCCTTAACACATCCATTTGCATCCTAAATCAAAATATAAGACTATATTAGGTGTAAAAGACTAAATAATTCTTTTTTATTTTAAAAAATTGTATTTCCAAGCCAAATTATTATCATAAGAAGTAAATTTAGGGCGATAACAACTAGTAAAGCAAAAGAGATTAAGCATTACAAGGGAACTTATATCCCTTCGCGTTTAACAAATTGTGATCAGATGGGAGGGCACAAGCATCATAGATTTAGGGCCTATTTGTTTTCATTTTTATTTTTATTTTTAGTTTTTTTTTTCAAATTCAGTAAAACAAATCTACTTGTTTCAGTTTTTGATTTTGGCTTCTTCCAGTTTTCAAAAATTATGAAAACCATAAAAGTGGTTTTATTTTTCTGTTTCTATTTTATTGGAAAATAAGTAATATATTCATTAAAAAAGGTGGAAATTACAATGAGAAATGAAATTCATCTCCAAACAATTACAGTGTAACATAATAACAACCTACATATTCAGCTAACTCCTGTAAAGCACTATCTATATTCTAATTAGTACACTGAATCACGTAGAGATGAGTTGTTGATGAGTAGTTGTCTCAATCTTCATTATAAACTTGAGGTGAAACTCTATCTAGGTGAATTTATTATACTATTCAGATTTTCCAAATAACTTAGTGTTCCTTATCATCCATATGAAATGCACTGACATGGAAAAACTAGCCTTAAATACCTTGCAATCTTCCTTACTTTTCCATTTCAGCCCCATTATCTAAGATAGACATTTCGTCCAGCTGAGGTTCCTATCCTGCATATCAAACAAATTGAGAAATTTTCTCCATAACTGACTTATATAGCAGTACTTGAAAAAGATGAAGGATAGATCTTATCAGGGATATGAAATTTTATGTTATCTTTGGTTCCTAGCTTTTGTATAACTGCTAACTATAAATGAATGAATGAGTCGTAGCTATTCCTAAACCCCATATTAATTTATGAAGGGGAAACCTAGTAAGTGGACCAAGGAACAACTCTTTGCATGAAAGAGCATTAAACTTGTGCGATATATATAACTCCCATCTGAATTCATTCTCTAGCCTTTGATCTGGTAAATAATCTGATGTATAATATGCAGTTGGACTAATTCCCCTATCTATTTGAAATGGCCAATTATAGTTGTCATTTTGAATAAATTTGTACATCTTGGTATTTTCAGGGCCTAAGAGTAGTGAAGTATTATGAGTAGCATAAAGGCCCAAGTGAATGTCAGTTGTCAAACTAGAATTTAGTTATTTTCTCATCTCTAATGTAGTGCTTGATATGAGGAGGCATAACTAATCTGGTACATAAGATTTGTTGAAAAGTATAGGGTTAAGTATTTTTTTGAGTGATAAACCAAATGCTTCTTTATTTGACATGAAACATGTGCACCCATTTCACCCAGTGGCTCTCCTTATCATAACATATTCTAGATAGCCTTTTAGCTAATGATACCTTGTTCATTCTAATAGTAGGGTTGATTCCCAATCTACCATTTTCTTTAAGACGACAAATGACACTCTATTTGATTTTGGAATTTTTTTTACTAAGATTCAACCTATGCCATATGAAATCCCTTATGCTTCTATCATTCTTCTTTAGAACTCCTTTAGGAATAAGTAAGCATAACAACAAATAGATGTGTAGGTTATTGAAAATTGAAATGGCAAGCTGAAGCATGTCTCTATAAGATAAAAATCTTTTGGTCTAACTTGGTATTCTTTTCTAAACTTTATCTATGAGAGGTCTACATTTAGCTTCCTTAAGCTTCCTTGTGGAGATAGGAACTCCCAAGTAAGTAAGAGGTAACTGATGAATGGATAGTCCAGCTTCAATTAGCTTAGACAATTAAACAGAGCCCTTTTTAGGATTAAACTTTAGTCCAGTGACAAGATGATATCTTGATATATTATTTGATATTATCTCCATTGTTTTGGATTTATTTTGGTACTTAAATATGAAAATTAATGTTTGTTTTGTTTTAGTAGATTAAAAGTGGAGATTACATCAAATTGGGACACTATTGGTGATAACCATGAATTTTAGATAAAGATAAAAGATGACTCAAGGGATAAAGGGAGATAAAGTTAAATGCCAAATTTACTTAAAGAATTGAAGTTTAAATAGAAGACTTCTTTTTATCCTTATCATGAAAGGACTAGGATTTATTTTAGATAAGCATCTTTACAAGATAGGATATGATTAGGATTAGAGTAGGAAAACCCTATAAAGGGGATGTTCCTTACAAATCTTTCTATTCTTAGTTTTCTCTTAAATATTTATCATTCTTTTATTTTTGTTATTGGAGCGAAAGTCATGGGTGACTAAACTCAATTATTATAATTTAAGGGGATTCGATATTATAGCTGTAACATTGTGAGGTTTTATGTTTTAAACCTTTTATTCATGTTTTAAGTTAAGTATTTCTTTTTTTTTAGTTGTAATATTTCATGAATAATTAATATTGATTAATCTAAAATTTTAATTTAATTTTGATTATTTTAATATTATTCATAAATTCAATGATTCGTAATTGTCATGAAGGATAGGTACAAGTAGCAAATAGGTTATTTATGAAATTTTATATTTAATTTATGATAAACAAGAAAACTAAGTTGAATAGTTGCAGCTATCTTAATTATTTAATTTAGGGTCTTTTTCACTAAGCTTGTTGATATCATTTATTTAATATGGAATGTTATCACACCCAGTCAATAGATGGTAAGTTTTGGTTTGGATACTAGGTATGAACCAATTAATTTAAAAAATTAAGACTTATTACAGCTATCCTAATATGTTTTGGACTAACTATTTAAATTACGACACTTATTCTTTTTAGACCAATGATCAATGTTACAATTAGATGAGATCTCTCCTTTGAACTGGAGTTCAATAATCTTGAATTTCTCCCTTTTATATTTAGTTAATTTATTTTGATTTCTTATTAATTTTAGTTAATTAGTCAATTAATCAAACCCGCCCAATTTATTTTATTATTTGAAATTAAGAAGCTAGTATTTGGTTCTCTTGAGATTCGACCTAGTTCCACGATTATTACAAAAAGTTAGAGAATCAAAATTATTTTGAGGGCTTCGACAATCAAATCAAAATTTGGCACCATTATCGGGGAACTATTTTAGTTTCTTAGTTTCTTTTCATTATTTTATAGTTACTGCTAACCTTTTGTCTTGCATGACTCGTGCTTCTCAAAATTATAATATAATCTAGAAATTAAGAAGACAACGCATCGTTTGATAAAAAAGACTAACTAAAGAAGTAGTCATTCACCTTCAGAAGTGAAAGTTGAAATAAATCTAATAATTGGTGAAGACTCTAATTTTTAAGAAGTGGAAGAAAAGATGGCAAATATTAAACCTAGAATGTTGATAGAGTTACTGACATCGAATTTGAATCAACAATCCTTATGCATACAATTACCAGATGTTGAGGTAGATTTCAAATTGAAATATGGTTTGATTCACTTACTCCCTATTTTTTGAGGTCTTGCAGGTGAAGATACACATAAACACCTGACATAATTTCATGTTATCTACTTTGGAATGAAGCCATAAGGGCTAACAGAAGAAAAAATGAATCTTAGGGCCTTTCCGTTCTTATTGAAAGATAAGGCAAAACATTGGCTATATTATCTTCCCCCTAGTTCAGTGATAATATGGAATGAGATGAAAAAAATGTTTCTGGAGAATTTCTTTCCTACATTAAGAACAACGAATATCATAAAGGAGATATGTGGGATAAGACAAATTATTGAAGAAATATTATATGAATATTGGGAAAGGTTTAAAGAGTTATATGTTAGCTATCCACATCAGCAAATTCGAGACCAACTTGTGATTCAATACTTTTATGAAGGATTATTGCCAAAGGATCGGAGTATAGTTGATGAGATAATAGAGGATTTTTGGTAAATAAAACACCTGAGGTGGCCAGGTAATTGATATCAATTATGACCAAGAATTCTCAACAATTTAGGACAAGGATGGATGGAGTTATTAAGTGCATGAATGAGGTAAGTACCATGCACCTTAAGGATAAAATTTTAGATTTAATTGCTCTAGTTTATGAAATGGCTATAGATCAATTTCAATCTACAAGAGTATATGGAATATGCTCATTCTCTGGACCTCTTATGGATATATGTATTACATTGCAACAAGACTCCCTTTAAGAAACTAATGCAAAGGGGGATTCCTAGTCAACCTCAAAAAAATGTAACCCTTATTCCAATCACTATAATCCAAGATGAAGGAACCATCCAAACTTGAGCTATGGAAATCAAAAAGGGAAACAACAATATCAACCTAACAATTTTAAACAACATCAAGCCCTTACATATGTTCAACCTCAATCTTCAAATTCAAGTATGTCATTAGATGAAATTGTTAAGGCACTTGCTGCTAACAGCTAACAATTTTAACAGGAAACAAGAGCAAGCCTTCAGAACTTAGGAAATTAGATTACTTAATTAGTCACCTTTGTAAGTAAATTGGAAGTGCAAGCATCAAGAAAATTACCTTCCCAAATGGTGGTGAATCCTAAGGAGAATTTGAGTGCAATAAATTTGAAAAATGGTAAGGAAATTCAATCTAGAACTTCTTTACCAATGGAGGTAGAAAACGACGATGATGGAGAAAAAAGGAATAACTTAGAACTCAAGAATAAAAAACATAAAAAATGATTTATCTTCATCGATATCAATTAATGCATATGTAGCTCCTTTTCCTAGTAGGTTGGCTAAACCAAAAGAAGACAAACATGAAAGAGACATCCTAGAAACCTTTAAAAAGGTGGAAATCAATATACCACTTCTTGAAGCTAGCAACAAGTTCTACAATATGAAAATTTCTTAAAAGAGTTATGCACAAATAAAAGGAACTTGAAGGATAAGGATAGAATATTTTAGGTAAGAATGTATCATCCATGATAAATAGAAATTTACCAGAAAAATGCAAAGATTTAGGTATGTTTACACTTTCGCGTGTTACTAATAATATGAAAATTAAGCAGTCCATACTAGACTTAGGTGCATCAATTAATGTCATGCTATACTTAATTTACCGAGCTTTAAATATGAATTCTTTGCAAGAAACTAATGTGATTATTCAACTAGTTGATCGTTCGAATGTACGTCTTATTAGAGTTATTAAGAATGTTTTAGTCTAAGTTAATGGTTTGGTATTTCCAGTAGATTTTTACATTTTGAAAATGGATAAGATAGTTTTGAACATTTAGCTTCGATTTTGTTAGGTAGGCCATTTATAAAGATAACCAAGATAAAAATTGATGTGGATGAGTGTACCTTTTTTGTAGAGTTTGAAGGAGAGATAGTGAAATTCAATATTTTCGAAACAGTGGAATACCTTAATGATTTCTAATTTGTCTATCATATGGATATTATGGATTCATTTGTGTAGGATATGTTTAATGAAGATAGTGTTGAATATGAGATAATCTTAAGGATTCATCGGAAGTGAATAACCAAGTTAATGAAACTTGTGAAGTTATAAAATCATTTTCAAAGATGCTAATAGATTTAGAAACTTTGAATGCTGAACTTATTATAAATCATAAGAAAATGCCACCTTCTGTTTTGAAGGCTCCAAAGATAGAATTGAAGGCCTTACCTTATCACCTAAAATATGTCTATTTAGGCAATGGAGAGTCATTATCTATGATCATTTCAAAGAGGTTGACTACAGGGCAAGAGGAAAAATTAGTAACACTACTTAAAGAATACAAAACTGTAATCAGTTGGAATTTAAGATAAATAAAAGGCATCAACCCAATGATTTGCATGTACATGATTCTTTTAGAAGAGAATGCTAAACCAAAATGGGAATCCCAAAGAAGATTCAATCTAATAATGAAAGATGTGGAAATTAAAAAGATTTTAAAACTTTTGGATGCAGTTATAATCTATCCAATCTTAGACAACAAATGGGTAAGTCCAGTGAATGTTGTGCCTAAGAAAAATGGTATGACGGTGATACAAAACCAAAATGATAAGTTTGTATAAATGAGGGTACAAAATGGGTGGCGAATATGCATAAAGTTTAGAAAGCTTAACTTAGTTGCCAGAAAGGAACATTTCCCATTACTATTTGTGGATCAAATGTTAGAAAGACTTAATGGTAAATCATGTTTTTTCTTTATGGATGGTTTTTAGGTTACTTCCAATAGTAATTGGTTAAGAGGATCAAGAAAAGACTACATTCATATGTCCCTTTAGAACTTATGCCTTTAGGCAAATGCCATTCAGTCTCTGTAATGCTTCAGGTACGTTCCAAAGATGCATGATGAGTATATTATCTAAGTATTTTAAGAATTGCATTGAAGTATGAATGACTTCACTATTTATGAAGATTCATTTGATGATTGCTTAAATCATTTGTCTAATATTCTTAAATGATGTATTGAAATGAATTTGGTGTTAGATTATGAAAAATGTCAAGGCATTGTTTTAAGGCATATGATTTCATTTAGGGGCATAGAAGTTAATAAAGTTAAAGTAGATTTAATTGTCAACTTACCTTACCCTACAAACATTAGGAAAGTTTAATCTTTTTTGGACATGTAAGATTTTACTGCAGGTTTAATAAAGATTTTTCTAAAATTGCAATACCTTTATTGAAGTTGCTACAAAAAGACATTCCATTTGACTTGGGGAAGGATTGCAAGGAAGTTTATGATAAACTCAAGGAACTATTAACAAGTATACCTATTATTCAACTACTAAATTTGGATCTTTTGATCGAGATCATGTGTGATGATAGCAATTATGTAGTGGGGGCTATTTTAGGTCAAAGGATTGAGAAACAAAGTCATGTTATCTTCTATGCTTCGAGAACATTGGATGTTACAAAGTCTAAATATTCTGTAGCTAAGAAAGAGCTTTTGGCAATTGTTTTTTCTTTAGATATATTTAGATCTTATTTGTTTGGTGTAAAAGTTATTGTCTACTCTGACCATGCAACATTGAAATATCTTTTGTCAAAGGAGTCCAAATCGAGGCTGATATGATGGATTCTACTACTTCAAGAGTTTGATTTGATGATAAAGGATCGAAAAGGCATTTAAATTTAATAATAGACCATTTGAGTAGGTTGGTACAAAATCAAGATATTTTACCTATTTCTGAAACTTTTCCTAATAAGCAATTGTTCTAAATGCAAGGCATTTCAATGGTATGCTGACCTTGTTAATTATTTAGTTATTAAAATTTTACCTTATTACATTAGTAAGTCTAGGAAGGAAAAAATAAGAAATAAGGCAAAATATTATTTGCGGGATGAACCTTACTTATGAAAGTTCTGCTCTGATCAAATTATAAGGTGTTGTGTGCCAGAAAATAGACAACATTATGTTTTAGCTTTTTATCACAAATATGCTTGTAGTGGTCACTTTGGTTTTAAACAAACTACTAGAAAAGTTTTAGATAATGGACTATATTAGAAGGCTTCATTTAGAGATGCTTATGTGTTCTGTAAAAGTTTTGATAGATGTCAAAAGATAGGTACCTTATCTCATCGAAATGAAATGCCTCAAAACTCAATTCTTATAATTGAAATATTTAATGTATGGGGTATTGATTTTATGAGGAATTTTCCATCATCTTCTGGTTTTTCTTATATACTTTTAGTTGTTGATTACATTTCCAAGTGGGTGGTAGTAAAAGCCATCAGAAGTGATGATTCTACAGCTACTATAGGATTTATAAAGACTAACATTTTTAATACATTTAGATCCCCACATGCCATTATTAGTGATCAAAGAAGTCATTTTTGCAATAAAGTCATGACAGTGTTGTTTAAAAAGTATAGAGTGCATCATTGAATAGCTACGACCTACCATCCCCAAACAAATGGACAAGCAAAAGTATCGAATAGAGATGCGAAATTTATTTTGGAAAAGACTGTGAATCTTAGTAAAAAAGATTGAAGTTTACGACTAGACGATGCTCTTTGGGTGTATCATATAGCTTATAAGACATCAATAGGAATGTCTCGTTATTGATTAGTTTTTGGTAAAGCTTATCATTTATCAGTAGAGATTGAACACAAAGCTTATTGGGTAGTGCAACGTTACAACATGGATTTGGCTAAAGCTAGGGAGGAAAGGAAATTGCAATTACAAAAGCTAGAGAAAAGAAGCTTGGATGCTTACGAGAATTAAAAAATCTACAAAAAGAAAACCAAATTGTTCCACGATAGTATTATCTTGAGGAAGCAATTCGAGGTGGGACAAAAAGTGTTATTGTACAATTCTCGATTAAAGCTTATGCCACGTAAGTTATGTTCTAGATGGCTTGACTCGTCTGTTATCTCTAATATATTTTCTCATAGTACAGTAGAAATAAAAATTTTAGAGACCGGAAAGATTTTTAAGGTTAATAGACAAAGCCTGAAATCGTTTTATAAGGAGATGACGATTTCCAGTGTGGTGAATATTAATTTAGAACTTCCATCATACGAAAAAATTTGAAAAGAGCTGGCTCCGTCGAGCATAACAATGTTAAACAACTGCACTTTTTGGGAGGCAACCCAAAGTATGATAGTTTTTATTGATTTTGTTTTACTTATATATAGTTTTCTTTGCTTATTTTTGAAACATACATTTATTGACTTAAAAGAAAAAGGGTCTTAAATTCAAGAATACCAAATCTCATAAGGTGATATCACACCTTATGTAATTTAGTGTTCTAGAGTGAAGACCTTAAAATTCCATAATACTAAATCACATAAGGCGATCCAGAATACTAAATCTCATAGGGCAAGATCTCACCTTATGTAATTTAGTGTTCTAGAATGGAACCCTAAAGTCTTCTTATAAATTAATATTTTAATTTTAATTTTCTTAAAAATTAAATTTTAATTAAATATTTTTATCATTCAATTATTTAATTTCTTTATTTATTTTAATTTTTAATTTTTTAAATTTTTAATAAAAAACCCTAATCTGATTGTTTCCTCTTTGTAGGAAATTAAAACAAAATAACTCCAACGCCCAGACAGACTCCTAGCCACAACGTCCAACAATTAAAACATAATGCTTATTTCTTCTTTGTAAACAATTAAAAGAAAAATCACAACAGAAACTCCATTCAAGGTAGCAATAATGCCAAAACAAAGAAGACAACAGCAGCCAGACGCCCAAAGCAACATTCACAATCCATGCAAATCACAAACAAATAGACGCCTAGCGCAGCTCTAACGTGTCACCAACAGCTCCAACGCACTTAGAGTGTTTTCACAACAAAATCGCCACAACGCCCACCAACACAAAAGCTCCATCAACCCAGCCGCAACCTACTTACTGCAGCCAATATAGCCACCAACATTGCACCCAACACAGCACAACAGATCACTTAACCAAACTAATAGACACCCTCTTCGCCAAAGAACACAACAGTAGCGCCACTCAAAACACCTACACACCACCAACAGTTTTTAGTATTATTTTATAGTTCATTTTAATTTTAATTAATTAATTATATGGAATTCTTATTAATTAATTTTAGTTAATTTTCCTTTTAGTTTAATTTTAATTATTTTAAGTTGCCTTTTGAATTTTTTTCGAAGTATTCTACAGTTAACATTAGTTAGGATTATGGGACATTCTAATACTAACACTAAGACCACAGCAAAAGGAAAGTTGTCAATGAATGTCACTTCGCATCATTAATCCGCTGCAAGCTTTGATATCAATACTAATGGAAGCATGAACAGATCGTAAAAAATGCTTCTATTTTACCACCAACTGAGTTGAATTTACAAGGATGTCTCACTTTCAACACCAAATAGCAAAAACAATAATACATTGTTATTAATTCTTGACATATTACTACGGATAAGTATGTACACTACCACTCCTTAGAAGATTTGGAAATTAAAGACAAATTTGATGACCTGCTAATTGATTTAAGATGGAAGTACTTTGCATTGATTCGTTGTCCTATTTTTATTAAAATAACTAGGGAGTTTTATACTACCTTTAATTTTGAAAAATTGGACAATTTTAACTTTAAATAGTCATAATGTGATACAATACGGAGTCAATTTCAAATAAAATGTCACTGGGTTTAATTTTGCCTTAGGGTGAATAGATGAAGATTATGCTAACTCGACTTAGTATAAAGAATTTGTAGTGGACTATGGGGAATTTAACTGTTTTCAAGTATGGAAATCAATATCTTCTAACATGTTTGCTTAACATTTAAGTCAATCTAAGGGTAGTTATCTTAATAAGATGAAGTGGATTTATATGCATCTTTTCTTAGCTTTTAGTTATTCAGGCTGGAAGGCTAATGCTTGTAGTTGTACTAAAGCTTAGTCGTTTTTTTATTTCATTTATAGTGAACAAAGTATGAGTCAATTTAGGTGCTTGGTTAGTAATGCAATTCAACATTGCTCTATCTTCTAACAAAATTTTTGCCTTGTATCTCTTATCACTCATTTCGCTATTAATCTAAATTTGCTTGATCTGACTAACACTGATATACATATAGTCTATGAGATTGAACCTTTAAATAAGACTTGTTTAAGTAGGATGGGGGTAATAGATAACCCTTCAATGTGAATTAGCTTTTGGATATTTCTGGATAACATGAAAGGAGATGAGAGGCTGTTGTGACGATAATTGATGTATGCTTGAGGATAAACATGAGTCCTAGTCATGACAAGATGTTATCTTGATATATTATTTGATATTATCTCCTTTGTTTTGAATTTATTTTGGTGCTTAAATATGAAAATTAATGATTGTTTTATTTTAGGAGATGAAAAGTGGACCCCACTCCCATCAAACATTTGTGCCCATACATCCTTTAGACATTTGAGCATATGCTCAGTGGAAGCAATGCCCTAGAGCAGTCATATTCAATTCTAATGGATTCATCATTAAAATATAAATATCACAATATTTAAAAACCCAATTTCTCATTTTCATTTCATAAAACTGAATATACATTATAGCATTACATACTTCATCCTTATATATACTATCAAAGAACTATCAGAGTCTACAGCTCTATTACAAAATATGTTATATGCTACATGAATGAGAAACTATACAAAATTCTATCTAAATCCTTCAGTCTCAGCTGACTGACTTTTGAGTTATTTCTTCTATCTAAAATTAGTACTAGATCTCATCTAAATTGTCTTAAAAGCTAAGCCCACTCTCTCACACCTGCAAAGTTAATGTTACAATTTTGATGAGTTTTGTGAACTCAGTGAGCTACTCATCATTGATGGCTCACTCATAACATCACTCATAACACACAACACATACTGTTCATATTTCAAGTTCACAAACACTTTATGTCATCATATAATGCACATCTTTCACCAATTATCAAAAAGCACCATATACACTTGGTTCACTTATTCACCTTTTACATTCATAACTATTCATACAATTCAATTCAGTTATTCATATAATGCATAATAAATTGTATGTACAGTGTTCATGAGACTCACTTTGTAGTACCCCACTCTTGCAAGTCAAACTATTTTAATCATACATATCAAATGTATATATAGTGTTCATAAGACTTACTTTCAATTTATTATTGTTGTGACTGAGTGCCTATAACTATCCTGTATCCATTGTAGATACCAGACTTATTGATAACTATTTCGTATCTGTTGGGGATATTGGTCTCATTATACATATTGAGCTTTGGCTCTTAATCACATTTTGAGTTCTAAGCTCTTTTTCACTTTATAAACTTTAAGCTCTTTTTCGGTGGCTACTCCGGTCACAACAATCTTTATGTTATCATGCATTCGTGTAATGAAATGTATCGATCAAATAAGATCAATCAATCACTTTATTTCACTTTACACATGTCATCGGACCTTAGTCCGACGTTCAACATTTAAGTTGAGAATCACTTATTTCATTCATATGCACATTCACATTTTTCTTCAAAACTTTTTCCAACATTCAACAATCAAGTCGAGTATTACATATTTCATCAAATTCACATACAATGAGCACTTGCAATGATTTTTACATGCATCAAATACCTCAGATAATCAATTTCTGGAATCAGCACAATCACATTCACATTCACATTGCCTAACAATGATATCAGTAGTCATTCAATCCAAAAATTTAAAACAGAACAACAATGAAATGAGACCATATAGGTTAACTCACAATACGCTCCAGATTAGCATTAGCTTCTATAATCTAAAAACATCTGGATGCGGACATTCTATCCTATATCATCATTATGCAAAACACATATTGTACACACATTATTAATTACACAATCTTATGAATACTCAATCACATACATATATGTATATATATGTGTGTTTTGTATAATGCATGCTCAATAATAATCCCGGGTGTATTATCTAAATTCATATCTTAAGCTCATTCTCTTTTCATAATTGATATATGTCTAATTGAACTTAGATTTACACTTCATTTGCAGATGATCATTCAAAGTTCACCATTTAATCCTTATCCTTTGTATGTGTCTAAGTTAATCTTATATCATAACTCATTTTCTCGTCATTTCTTTTCTAACATTATATTCTCTCATAATACCCTATTCTTATTCACATTTAAACACTTCATACATATTACTCAACTCCTTTGAATCATAACTATAATCATATGAACATCTTCATTCCCATTATACTAATGCCTTTGGCACTTTGATATCATCCATTCATTCACTAAGTTATAATCCCAATTATCACTTCAAACATATCACAAATTAGTCACATAATCCAAAGCATCATTCTAGATTCAATTCAGGCCTCATTTAAGCCTTAATTAAGACCAAATGACTAATGAATGTCCGTTAAGCGGACATTCATGTCTGCTAAGCAGACTTTCACAGGTCTCTTATAGAAATGTTATATTTTGACCCTTTAAACATAAAAATCTCTTCTCAGGGTCTTCATAGAAGTTGTAGAAATCAAAGTCCTCTTTCTATGAATACTTAAACGACCTCAATTTGAGTTCTAAAAAAAAGTTATGCCACTTTCCCGAACATATATCCAATTGCATCCTTATTTTTCAGATTTCAAATTCTTTACTTATTACATTCACTACCTTATGCTTGTTCTATCATTTCTAGTTTAATTTTCTCATCATTTCCCCATTATTCTAACTCCATTTCAACTTAATATATCCATAAACAAATTATAGTCCATGATTAATCATGACCACTAAAAACAAAACATATATATATATATACACATTCATCATCAACTTTCTACACCCAGTACTCAACTTGTAGTCAAATTTTGAAACTCTCAAAGATAGAATTTAAATTCGATGTCTTTATGAAAAATGTAGCCACATGTCTCTAATTTAATCAAATAAAACAATCATTCCATTTGGATATCTACAGGTCAAGTTATGGATAAAATTATAGATGCATAATCAATGGAAAATGTTACAGCTAACATTTTTCCAACATACTTTAAACCATTATCATTTTATCTATAAACTTTCATCCTAGTTCTTCCATTTTCAAGACACTAAACTTGCCTTTTCTTTAACTTCAAATCTCAATCCACTCCATGTCTAACACAATGAATGATCTACCTTTTTATCCATCAAATACAGAACATAACAATATCCATTCACAAATCCATTTTTAGCTCTTCTTTCTACATCCATTAAGGATTCATTCTAACTCTAAATCATCTCAATATCAATTTATGAATCATTAATCATCATCTATGTAAAAGCAAGACATGAATCCACCCACATTCCTCATTCACGTTTGAGCATAAAATCATCTTAATTTACATTTTCAATCTATCTCATAAGGATCATTATAAATGCATTCATTTATCCAACCTAAGAATGTCATTAATACACTAAAAAGAAAGACCATAAACCTCCTTATTTTTACAACCATGTTACAACATGTATGTAACTCCATGATTATGATCATTCAATCTTAAAGTACTCATCATAAATGCTTCATTTAACACTACTTATGAAGATTAACAAGCTACTTACTTGATTTAGCTTCAATGTCTTTATATCACCATGAAACCCTAACTTTCCATAGCTCCATACGATCTTCATCATTCCAAAGGTAGTAGAGATAGGTCTTTAGTAGCAAATATGAAGAAGATAGCAAAAATGATGGTAACAAATGAAGGTAAGAGAAAGCTTCATCATTGATGGGGTGGAGTCAATGTCGTGGATGAGAAGATTGAAGAAGATAAGAGAGAAAATTATACGAGGAGAGAGCAATTGAATAAAGTGAAAGACAATTAAAAATGAGATGGTCTTTCACTTTGAACAATTTCGTAGGTTATGGCATGAGGTGTGGCAAGTGACACCTATCACTTGCCATATGTCACTTTCTTGTGATTTCTTCTTGGTCTTTTATTTAACTAGTTCATTTGTCTCCAATTTCTACTTCAATTATCTCCCAATTTTCAATAACATATGTCATTAAATCCCAAAGTCATTTATAAAATTTCCATTGCCATTTAACTCTTATTTCTACTACTATTCATCAATTCTTCATCCACTTGGCATTTTTTCTAGTCCAAAAATACCCTTAAATTTTAGAAAATTCTTATATTTTTACCAAAAATGTGAGATCCCACATCAGTTGGAGAGGGGAACGAAGTACGTCTTATAAGGGTATGGCTACCTTTCCCTTACATATGCATTTTTCATGGCCTAATGCACCGAATTCTATCAGAACTCCGAGGTTAAATGTGCTCGGTTGAAAGTAATATTAGAATGGGTGACCTCCTAGGAAGGCCTCTAGAAAAGCAAAATCGTGAGGGCTTGGCTGGGTCAAGGCCTAAAGCGGACAATACCTGTGAGCGGGTGATCTGGGCTATTACAGGTGGTATTAGAGCTAGGACTCGAGTCGGTAGGACCAGCTGGAGAGTTGAACTCTCCCCCATAGACGAATTTTCCATGGCCTAATGCACCGGATCCTATCAGAACTCCGAGGTTAAATGTGCTTGGGCGAGAGTAGTACTAGAATGGGTGACCTCCTGGGAAGGCCTCAAGAAAAGCAAAACCATGAGGGCTTGGCTGGGCCAAGGCCCAAAGCGGACAATATCTATGAGCGGGTGATCTGAGCTGTTACAGGTGGTATCAGAGCTAGTTCTCAGGATGGTTTGACCGGCAGGAGGCTAGACCACCCTTATAGACGCTTTTTCCATGGCCTAATGCATCGGATCCCATGAGAAATCTGAGGTTAAATGTGCTTGGGTGAGAGTAGTTCCAGGATAGGTGACATCTTAGGAAGGCCTCTGGAAAAGCAAAACCGTGAGGGCTTGGCTGGGCCAAGGCTCAAAGCAGACAATATCTGTGAGCGGATGATTTGGGCTATTACAGGTGGTATCAGAGCTGGTACCCGAACCGTTGTGCCAGCTAGGCTGGACTCCAAAAGAGAGTTGGGCCCTAAGGAGAGTGGAGAGAGTGAGATCCCACATCGATTGGAGAAGGGAACGAAGTATGCCTTATAAGGGTATGGATACCTTTCTCTTACAGACGCGTTTTCTATGGCATAGTGCACCGAATCCCATCAGAACTCTGAGGTTAAATGTGCTTGGGTGAGAATAGTACTAGGATGGGTGACCTCTTGGAAAGGCCTCAGGAAAAGCAAAACCGTGAGGGTTGGCTAGGTCAAGGCCTAAAGCGGACAATATCTGTGAACGGGTGATCTGGGCTGTTACAGGTGGTATTAGAGCTAGTTTTCGGGTCGGTTGGACCGGCAGGAGGCTAGGCCTCCCTTATAGACGCGTTTTCCATGGCCTAATGTACCGAATCCCGTGAGAACTCTGAGGTTAAATGTGCTTAGGCAAGAGTAGTTCCAAGATGGGTGACCTCCTGGGAAGGCCTCAAGAAAAGCAAAACCGTGAGGGCTTGGCTGGGCCTAGGCCCAAAGCGGACAATATTTGTAAGCGGGTGATCTGGGCTGCTACAAAAAATTTTGAGTCAACAATTAAACTCTCCAAATCAATTTTTAACACATATAATTCACAATTCCAAATATAATCACATTTATAGATCAATTATATCTAAAAATGTCAATTAATGCATGTACAATTATTTTAATGTGCAAATATCAATATTCACGTTTGTGTGTATGCATGAGCATGAAATGCAATTTTGCTAATCTCTTATTGCTATTTTCTTAATTACAGAAGTCTAGGATTCTACCCCTCATTATGGGAACAAGATGTTACACACTTTTTTAATTAATTTGTTGTGATCGAGTGCCTTTTTCACTGTCCCATATCCATTGTGGATACTGGGCTCATTAATAACTGTCCCTTATCTGTTGGGGATACATGGCCCATTATACATAGTGAGCCAGAGGCTCTTACCACATTTTGAGCCTTAAGCTCTTTTTCATTGGCGACTCCGGTCACAACTGCCTTTATGTTATCATGCATTCATGTAGTAAAATGCATCATATGTATTCAATCATTCACTTATGCTCAATTTTTTTTTTTGCATTCACATTCACCATCGGACCTTAGTCTAGCATTCAACAATTAATTTAAGTATCACATATTTTGTCAAATTCACATACAATGAGCACTTCCAATATATTATTCAGGCGTCAAATGCCTCAGGCATTCAGTGTCTGGAATCAACATATTCACATCACATAATAATCCAATTCAGAATTTAAACAAAATAATAAATCAATGTGAGACCATCTAGGTTACTCACCGTATACTCCAGATAGCTACTGCCTCAACATCCAAGCAATGTCTGGATGTTGTCGCTCTAATTGCTCTTCTATATCATGCAATACATACACATTTACACATTACTAATTTGCACATTTTCATGAATACTCAATCATATACATACATATATATATATATATATATATATGTGATATGTATAATGCATGCTTATTGACAATCCCAGGTATATTTCCTTAATTCACTTCTTATGATCATTCATACTTCATAACTTATATATGTCTAAATTAAACTTAGATTTATACTTCATTTGTATAAGATTATTCGAAGTTCATCTTTCAATTAACTATTCATCAATCATACATTTACCAATCCTTTCTTAGCATTATACATCCACATAATTTCCCAATTCTCATTCATCCATACCTAATTCATATTGTTCATAAGAACACTTTTACATCATTAACAACTCATAACTTCCAAATTAAGACACATTCATATCAAGTCAATCCATTCTTCAATTCTAATGTCAATCAACGTCCTAAACTTATCAATCACTTAACCACTTACTTTAGCAACCATCTTGGTTCATTTCAAACCTCAATTAAGTCCAAAGACAGATAAGGTAAGAAGACAGAAGTGCATGATAATGCTTATGCACGATCATGCAACTACCATGACCCCTCTCTGTCACGATCGTGCTTGTGTATGATCATGCAACTACCAGATGACTAACTCTCTATCTTGGGAAGTATTAGGAAAACATGTATAACTCAAGCTACATTCAATATTTTATCACCCTACTTTCACAAAGATCAAGTTAAGACCTATATCTACAACTTTCATTCTTTAAGTTTCTTCAAATTCATGCTCTAAAGATATGAAAAATAGGTCAAAGGATGAAGATGAAATTGAACCCATAATTTTGACTTACAACTCTAATTTTCCAAATTCAAGAACACTTCAATAAAACCTATCTTTAGCATCATTACACCATCATTCAAGCTTCAAAGCTCAACTTACAATCATTCACACAATAGCCTAAAGCCCATGGTTTCACACTTAAAAAACAAAGCATATTCATTCATCAAATTTCCAATATAAGTCAACATCAATCCCATATATATCCTCATCTTAATTCACTGCTAATCAATCTTTATGAATGATATGATCATAAATAACAGAACAAAGCAATCAAATACTTACTTCTTTCACTCAAGGTTTCCTCAATTAGTAAGCTATGCAAGGCCTCCTCAAACTTCCAACTTTCACCAATAGCAAGATAGATGGAAGGGTTTCAATTACAAGATAAGGGCCACAAAAATTTGGCAAAAATCCAAGGGTTTTAGAGATGGCATGAAGGTGTCATGGGTGAGAAGAAGAGAAAAAGAAAACACAAGGATAAAACATGAAAGAAAGCATCTTGCAAGGGTGGAAGACGTCGAGAACAAATGAGTGATGGAGAGGTAGGAAATTTGTCATGCAAAGTGTCAATTAAAGGGTTATGCTAAGTGTTTTTGTCTTATTCAACCATTTGTCTCTACATTACTAGTCCATTTGTTACTTAATAACTAATCCTCTTGTCATTCATACACTAAAACACTTGTTACCCATTTAATCCTTCATTTGTCCCTCATTTATTTATGCCATTTATCAGTCTCTCACTAATGCCACATGTCACACTCTCATTGACCTAGACAACCTAAATTCCCATGTATCGATTTTGTCTGATTATCCAACATTTTTCGTGCACTAGATGCCTATAACACTTCATCAATTACTCAATAATAACAATAAACTCCAATTTACTAGTTGTAATCACCAAACCAAAATTCAAGACACAGATAATACTCGATCACTTCGAAAATCATTTAAAGTCATTTATACCTAGAATAGGTCAATTAAGTGCATTTACTATCTTTGCATTGTTTCTAAATCATGATTCATATATGTATATATATATGATGCAAGTAAATGAAATGCATTTCCTAGTTTCTCAATATCATCTCTCATAGTTAGTATTCTAGGGTTCTAACCCTTACCGTGGGAAAAACGGGATATTACAATATTAGAGATCAACTCTTACAATAGTGTCTGGAAAGCCATGACCAATTCAATCATCCACATCCATTATGGTAGAATTTAGAATTTTATGTCTAGTAACTATTCAAGAATAATGAGGACATTAATCTAACAAAGGATGCTTATTAGGGAATGAATTTAGATGACTTGAAGATGGCATAAGAAGAATGCGTTATCCTTCTAAAACAAGTACTGATCGAGCCAATCAAATCGGAATGGACATATCAAACTTTTTTGTGAAAAAAAGAACATAAAAGAATAGAGGAAAAAAGAGGTTAGTTATTTATTGCAAACCTCTAAATCATTTTTTCAAGATGACAAGTTTTCTCTGCCTTAGATAAATACGCAAGTGTTATTTCTAAAAGATTTTAAACTATTCTCATAGTTTGACTTAAAAGCTAGATTTTGGCAATTGAGTATCAACTCCTAATTGTTCTACCTCTCTCTTAAAAGCACAAGTACGCAGTTCAAGGTGGCATGACCTGTAAATAGTGAGATAGAGCTCAGAGATAGATCTAGACATGGTAGCACAGGATTTTTTGGAGCACTACTACACCACCTTTGATTCCAACCACCCTGATTTAGTTAACCTTTACCAATAGGGCTCAATTCTCAATTTTGAAGGCTAAAATGTTCAGGGTTCTCAAAACATTGCCTCTAAGCTTACCTCCCTCCCTTTTTAATAGTGTCATCATAACATCACCACTGTCGATTGTCAACCCTCTGGCCCAGTAGGTAGCAGGCTTATCTTTGTCTCCTGTAACCTCAAGCTCGTCAATGAACATCACGTCCTTAAGTTTAGCCAGGCATCTCTTGCTTCTCTTTATGATTTGATTTCATGATATATGCTTATATATGTTCCATGCTTAGGATTTTAGGGTTTATTTCAACTTGTTTTCTCATCCATCTAATTGTTGGAGGTTTTGATTATATGTTTGATGAAATCGAGAGCTTTAATTTGGGTGTTATAGATCTTTACTTTGCTGCTGTATTTTTTATTCCAATATTCTATCAAACTTCTACAATATCCATTAAATGCCTAACTTGATGAACTATATTTGTTCTTCGGTGTTTGTATCGTACCTAGTAGGTGGTACTAGTCTATATGTGTATGCTTTTGTTGCCAAAGGAATGAACTCAAAACTGTTGTTTTTTTTGTTCATAAAGGTCATTTTTTATAGAATATGATATTTGTGCTCTCGGATATAATTAAGTGATTAAACCTTGCTTTGTATTGATTAAAGCCTTCTTTTTAGATTATGCATTATAGGTCATTTGGAAACAACCTCTCTATTTATTAGGGAGAAGGCTGCGTACTATTAGACCTTTCGAAACTCTATGTTTTAGTGGGATTAACACTGGGTGTTATTGTTGTTGAGCATTGACCTAAAGGATTAGCATAAAACAACATTTTTCATTCCTAATACATAATACCAATGGATAGTCATGCCATTCAGGCTAAAAGTTGCCCCATTATTGTTTCAAATAGCAATGACAAGGATTTATGACAATGTACTATCATCTACTTTAATTTACATCAATGATATCCTGCTTTACTCTCAAACTCAGTAAAAGTATCAAGCCCTGTTATAATAATTTTTTGGATCTTACAAAGAAGTATGGGATCATGCTCTTATCTTGCAAAATCCATATTGGTTCAGCTCATATGGAATTTCTAGGCATGAGGTTTCATTATGGTTTCAACCAGCCTGGCTTCATATAGCTGGTCAACTACTAAACTTCCCAAATATAAACCTTACTATTAAACATATCCAACGATTTCTAGGATTGTCAACTATGTTAAGGATTCCTTCCCTCATATGTCAGACTATATTAGGCAATTTATAAAGCTACTGAAGAAAAAATCACCACGATGGGGCCTTTATCAAATAAAGACAGTAAATTAATTAAAAAAGATTGGTCATTGTCCACCTCCACTAAAGATTCCTGACAAAGGAAAACAAATCTTGCAGACTAATATTAGTGAAGATTTCTATGGAACAATTTTAATAAAGGAGATAGAAGGAAAAAGGTTTTACTGTGGATAATTTAAACCCTAAAAAAAGCATTATTACACAATCTAAAATCTGGCAATCAAAAGAGATCTAGAAAAGTTTAATTTCCATCTCAGTCCTTATCCCTTTATAGTAGAAATGGGCAATACATCCTTTCCAAAAATACCATATCCAAACAAAAAACTTCTATTAGAAAGTCAATTGCTTTGTAGGAAAGATTGGTTCTTTAGCTATAAATTCACAGTTCACCATGTTAAAGGCCATTAAAACATCTTAGCTGACTTACTCTCTCGGCCTCAAAAACATATTAGTCTTATCATTCTCTCCAGAACTATTCCTCTCATCCTTTTAATAGCTGACCTACCCAACATTGCAAAAACAAAGAAGTTCTTTGCTCCCATTACAAGCACATCCACTACTATTCATGAAATAACTTCTCTTGCCCAGACAAGCCTTTTCTATTATCTCCACCTTTTTCTCAACCTTGGAACCATAAATTGTTGCCCATCCCTATCTAACTTTTGGTGAACATATCTCATTGTGTTTTTCAACAATGGCCCACTTTCAAAGAATGCATTGTGATACTTATGGGTACTCTCTACCCTCTTTGCATATGCTATCTCTCTTCCTCCCTTACGATTTTTTCAATATTTATACAATAGAAAAATTGAAAGTTCCCTCCTTTGACTTTCCTTGAGTGATATCAACCACTAATGAGATGAAGGACGTAACTCTGATAGGTTATTAAGGATCTTAGGTCATAGGAGACTACATTAGAGAAGCAATCAACCTAGTCTGATAGGTTATTAAGGATCTTTGGTCATAGGAGACTCCATTAGAGAAGCAATCAACCTAGTCTGATAGGTTATTAAGGGTCTTAGGTCATAGGAGACTCCATTAGAGAAGCAATCAACCTAGTGCTTCTTTTTCCTTCATCAACCATATAGCACAGCATATGATGGATCCATCTACTCTAAGAATCAGGTATATTTTTGGCATATGTCAATCCAATGGACAAAATATAAGGAAAATGTCTTTAAAGGCCTTACGCATTTTCTTAAGGACCTAAACCATTTTCCTAAATATGCACTACCAGTTGTCTCTACATCTATTAGACCTTACCCAGGGGAATTCGTTCTTGGGGAACCTTAAATTCCAAACTTTGACATCCTAGATAGCCTTAGACATTACTGGATCAAACTCAAGCCTCCTTCTTCTAGGATCTCCAAGATCTAAATGATGATATTCCCATCATAGATAAAGAAGAGCTAACTAAATTTTTGAAAGATTTATGCACAGATGAAGCAAGCCTCAGTAAAATATGGAGATCCACTGGTGATGATACTGATAACACGAGTAGAGGAGCTTCTTCGTCCATTCTGCAATTAGGGTAAAAACCTATTTGATGAAGATGATGATTACGATTCCTCCTATTATTGTGGATCTCTGTATTTAAAATTGTTTGTGGTTATGTCTAAGTTTCTTTTATGATGTGACATCGTTCTTATCCATTTACTGTGACACCATTCTCATATTGATGATGTGACGTTGTTCTTATCTATTTAGGGTATGATGTGATTTTTTTCTTAATTTTGTGATCTCTTTTGCCTATAAAAGCAAAGGACCTCTTCCATTGTAATCAAGTTATAATTCAAGTCATTTTTTATTAATAAAAGTTGTGTTGTTTCATATGGCTTCTCTCTAAAAGTGTACAAGTATGCTTTACACGTGCTTTTCTATAAGGATCCTGTGCATCAGAAAACATCAAACCTGTGATCTTATTTAAGATTTAAGTTATATAGTAAAGATTGATTTGCTTAGATCCCTAAGAAGCAGACCTTAAGAGTTAACAAAGTGTTAGACCTGAACTCTTCTTGGATGTTAGAACTATTAAATAAGAAATTGTTGGCGATTAGTCATGTGTAAAGAAAAAGGAGAATTCTTGAATTTGAAATGAAGTAAAAAAGATGGTTTAGGTACAAGATGGGTTATATGTGAAATGTTGGAAGTTAAAAGCTGGAAAATGTAGTTGAAACATGTTCATTGAGTATGCTTTGGTGTTTT
>JAOQMP010000005.1:32625484-32642877 GCA_027563575.1 Erythroxylum pedicellare
TAAATTATTGAATCCATAAAAATAATTTTAGTTATTTATTTATTAAATGCAAAATTTTATTATTTAATAATAATACAAAATATTTTAATTAATTATTTACAAAATCAATCATATAATAGTCAAACATAAGTAAAAAATTCTTATTGTCATTCTCAATATTTGATACCAAACACTGGTATAACTATTAAGTTCTATAATTTTGTTTCTAGTGCTTGCATACCAAATGCACATAATCAATAATTCCATTCTTACTTCGATTCCCACTTTTAATTCTCATTTTCATTTTTTATTCTGATTCCGTCATTATTGCTTACCAAATGAGACTTAACAGTTTAAGAGGGTGGAGCCTATTTATGTCTACTCCACCACAAGTTTATTTATTGGTGTTGGTATTTGGATAATATATATAAGAGAGGACGAATTTTGTGTATAAGTTTTTCACCTATTTGAAATTTTAATAAATGAATTAATGAATGAATTACTTACTTTTTTAAATGATTACAATAATTTGATCAATGATAATGACAAATAATCATCATAATAGTAAAAGAGAGTAAGAAAAGAAACATAAATCAATTTATAATGGTTCAACAATTAGGAATTCACATCTTCTTTCTTTAGAAGGTGAACAAAAACTCTTTGTATAATATTTTCTATATCTAGGGAAAGAAAAATCCTTAATAACTCTTATTTAAGGATAAAGGGACCCTCACAATGTTTATCTAAATAATTTATGTAAGTGCAATAATTGCATAATCATATACAACTTAAAACCTCTCTTTTTGTTGCTCATACCAATAAACTAAAGTTTAAAATCTCTCTTTTTGCTGCTTATACCAATAAATTAAAATTAAATATATATTATGCAATACACATATATACTATGTAGTGTATCAAGACTTTTTTTTAACTTTTTAGTATGTCAAAAGCTCTTTTTACAACTTAACTATTGTCCATTTATACCAAAAAATAAACCTAAATAGTTGTTTGACACATAAACTAGTGATTATAATGACTAATATCTAGATAAGATTGACTAGTTAATCACCTACCTTTGGCTAGCTAAACATCCTCCAACTGGAGTATCAACTAACTACGTAAAAAACTCCCCTCTCAATTAAATTTTGAACAATTATGGAATAGTCAACCTAAACTCTTTGACTAATAGGTTGGTTACCATTTATCCATCGACTAGTCAAGGATCTAGTTGGATGCAACTAACATATCATACTTCTTTTTCCTATGTCCAACTAGTCGATGATCTAGTTAAATGAAAATAACCCATCATACTTCTTTTTGTTCATATGTCCAACTATTCGAATCCAAGCAGAAACAATGTGTAAACTTTGACTCAAAGTCTTTTTCAAAGATAAAGCACACCCTTTTGACAAAAACTTGATTAAAAAATATTTCAAAATTTTCCTTAAATTATGTTTAAAGATCAAGATATTTTCTTTAAAGGTTAAAATAAATTTTATGAAGAGATTTACGTATTTGCCTTACATGTAAATGATCACACAATGATTAATCATCTAATTCATTGAAATCATCCAATTTATTGAAATCACTAAGATAAAGTTATAAGAAGATTAAAATTACTTGTTTATATCTTGAGATGCTTGATTTGTCATTATTATTAATTCTTTACATAAATCTTCTTGAAGATCTTTTGAGTTGTATATGCGCTCCAATTTTTCATTTTATTTATCTTATAATTTCTCAATTCATTCAAGTGGTGCTTTTACACATTTTCCCCTTACATTAACTATTATCTTTCATATCTTGCTTGATTTCATTATAATAAAGCTACTAATATCACCAAATTTAAATTCATTAATACAAACATATTTATTATTAGTAAAACTATTAGTATGGACCTCATTTAGTCTAACACTTATTGAAGGATCCATTTCCTCCTCTTTATGATTCACAGGAGGTTCAGTCTCTTCATCATTGAATAAACTAGTAAAGCCAATCCCTTTATCTCCCACCTATATATTATCTTAACTGATCTTGTCAATAATAGGAGCTAACTCAGTTACTATTGGATTCTCATTTACATTCTCTTGTGTAAGTGCAACAAATTCTTTGTTTCCCTACTTAGGATTATGTTCATTGCTTAAGGTGCTAATGTTATGAGGATTATCTAACCCCATTAGCTCATTATAGCCTCCTATGTTGAATGTTTTCCCTGTAGGCTTCCATATCTTGTTGAAATTTTTTGGTTTCCAGGGATAAGAAATGATTATTTCCATTCTTACAAGCTCACCAACCTCTCGTAGCTTCATGATAGGAATGGTTTCAAGTAGCTTAGCATTCTTTTTTTATCCCCACACACATTTTAGCATAACATATTCTTTTCATGCATGCTATTTGTGTTTCCATCCTGATAGGTTTGCCTATGGAGCTAGCTAAGAATCTAAGCCCTTTAGTTGTCTAGAATTGCATAGGTGCAATATGGAAAATGACCCAGATTGAAATCCTATCAATGTTAACTCTATCAAGTTCAACTTCTAGCTTCCATTTTTGTATAAACATCGAATGTCCCCTAAAATGTCAAGGTCCTTATTCTAGAATCTCATTAAGGCATGTTTCATTATTAACTTTGAAAATAAAAGTGACCTCCATGAGCATTATTCTCTATAACCCCTTTTTACTCCATTTATTCATATCCTATGTTTGAACAAGAGGAACTATTGTTCTTTTACTCTAAAAGAAACAAAGTAATGAAGAGGACCATAGTGAAGCTCCATCTTTAAGTAGATTTATAGGTAGGATAAGTTCCCTTTCCACCATGACTCCTTCAAAGTTTTTGAGCTTACATTTGCTTTATTGAGTGGATAGTTTATCCTTTCATGAACCAAAGAGTTGAATAGATGGTTCTGTTGGTGCTGAAGTTTCACCAGTTATTACAACATATGAAACGCGAACTAGCTTAAGGAATTCCTTTAAGCTAAGGCTTTTCCCTCTTTCTTTTGGTCATTTAGTCAAGGGAGGTTGCAGGGCCAAAATCTAGCCATATATGGAGCTGAGTCCCTGGGTAGGGTCACTACCAAACAATTGGTCCAAAGAGGAAGGCACCTGAAGCTGACGATAACTTACCAAAAAAGGAAATAATCCAGGGGCAGTTATGTAATCTTCCTAATAAGGTGATGAAGGCCTTCTCTCAAGTTATTTTTTATAAGACATTCTTATAAAAATATACAAAAACTAAAATTTGATGTAGCTAAACAGGTATTAGAGGAAGATGGAGGAGGAATTGTACTAAGCTAGTTAAAAGCTTATGCATAACATAAAAAACCGTTAACCAGAAGTGCAAATAATAGTTACCAAATAGAACAAGTAACCATAAGGAGACAATTCAAGCGACAAATAAACAAAGATTCTAACAACAAAAAGACAAAGTAGAAACCAACATCAAAGAGTTAGGTAGAACCCATCAAAGCCAAATAAAGAACTTAGAGAGAAGTGAGACATTCTCTCTCATCTTGAATTTGTTCTATATATTATAATAGTTTACTATTGCATGTCTTTCGATTGTTATCATAAATAATACTAAGGAATTTTAGAATATAATTATACAATTAGGATTTAAAGAGAAAATAAGTATTTTGTTACTTACTAATGAAGATTTGGTATTCTTAGTCCCTAATGGCATCCAAGAGGGGGTGAACTGGTTTTTATAAAATTTAAGAACTTTTTTAACCAGTGTTCAATTAAAAACAATCAGTGTATATATATGGATGAGAAAATTACTTAATATAAAATAATATTTATTACATAATAATTTAAAGAGAATAAGAAAAGACAATGCAAACTGATTTATAGTGGTATGGCAAACAACCCTTACTTACATCCATTCTTAAGACTCTTCTTAGAATTCCAATATAATTCTTCACTCAATGTGAGAAATCCTTTTTACAACTTCTTCCAAGGTAAAAAGGAACCTTAATCCCACTTAAATCACCACCAATTACAATACTATAATACTCCAATCAAATAATACAACACAAAATACCTCACTTTGTTACTTGGTAACTCCAAAGAGGCTCACTCACATAAATATGAGATAATGATGCCCAAATGATTGAAAAACACTTTAAAATTTCATATAAAATACACCCTAAATGTTTCTCTATGCTAAAATTAATGAGAAAACACCTATATAGAGTGTTTTGGGACCTTTCCTAGCCACTAGAGCCAATAACTGGGTGTTATATTGGTTGACCAATACGTTGCAAATAGCCATTATAATGGTAGTATATTAGTCGAGCGGTATGTATTAAAAGCACCAGATTTATCAATTTTTGGGATTTTGGTCAACCAATAGATATATTTTTCGAATAATATGGCATATTGGTTGACTAATACATCAATCAATGTTACAATAAACTCACGGTACTTCAAATTTAACAATTTTAACTTATATTAGTCGACTACTAATCCATATAAATCAAACAATGACCCTTAAAATATTGTTTTAACAACTTTAAATGCTCAAACTCAACTTGTTTAATGCAATTATGATTTAAATACTTCAAAAAATGTTCACTAAATTTTGCTTAAAGATCAGTAGGCTTGTATATTAAATTATAAGTTTCAATGCCTCTTAATGAATGAAAAGACTTATATAATGAAGTGAAGTAAAATGTTTATGTATGGTGATGCTTTTATAACATTAAATAGAATAAATAAGGCTATAATTATCATTACAAACTAAAGAATGATCTATATAAGCCTTGATCTTCTTTTTTCTTAGTTTGATCTTCATTTTGATGGTTGCAAACTTTAATTTCTATTTATCAACTTTATAAGGTATCTTCTTAAATTTATGACTTCATTTTGATCTTATATTGTTATTCAAAATAATAAAATCATTAGTAGTAATTATATTTTTATCATTAAAGCATCAATTTGAACCTCTTTTAGTTCAATAATCTCCCTCTTTTTGATGGCGATAAAAACATTTATGATATTAGAGAACAGTATAGTGATTAGCTCCCCCTAATTCATGTATAAAACATAATATAATATCAATGACATAGTTCAATATCAAAAAAAGAATTATTAAATATTTAAGAAATATTTAGATATGTAGATAACATAAATTTACTCAAGTATATCATATAATGTGCAAGAAACACAAAAATGACAAAACAATCATTACCTCTAAATGCACTTCTCCCCTCTTTTGGAATCATAAAAAATAAATAATTTATACATAAATGCATAATATAAAGTGTCATATATCAGTCTAACTTGGTTAAAAGATCAAAACCATTTTGATTGAGATTGGAAAGCTTGTTTAAGAAAGAAGGCTATTGAATATTTAAAGGGTTAAAGTAATAAGAGCAAGTTTTGACAAAAATAGGGATTGAAATTGTAACGAATATAAGCATAATTACAATATCCAATATTAAATAAAAATGTATAATTTTGAAAAAACTCCAAAAAATTAAAAAAAAAGTGTCAAAGATCAAAATTGAACAAAAGTAAAGATGTATCAACATAATTAAAAGGGAAACAACCTTCATCCTTTTATAATTTTAGTATGAAACGATCAATTTGAGAAGATAAATCTTAATAAAAACAAAATTTGAAAATCCCCAAATTTGAAATCCAATAATGAAAAGATTTCAATTTGATGTAATTTAACGAGATTTTTACGAAATGGGGATAGAGCTTTTCAAAGAAAATGGTGAATTGTTTAGGGTTTCGAAGATATAAACAACCGAGATAAAAATAGAAGAAAAGAGGAGGAAAAGAGAATAAATTGGGAAGATTGATCAACCAACACTAATATGTGGTTAACCATACTATCAACCAAACAAGTCACAAACTCATTGAAATGAAAATTTTTCTTAATCAAACGGATATTGGTAAATGACTCAAAGACATTGGTCGATTAATGTATGTAAATGGTTTATTAGAGGAGTAACCAAATTCCTAACAAACTCATCGGAAAGAAGGGAATTTTAAATAAGTGGACATTGGTCAACCAATATCTCTATATGGATGACCAAACAAACGGCTAGAAAGTTAACAAACTCATTGAAAAGGCAAAAAACATAAATTTTAGGTACATTGGTCGACTACATTAGGATATTGATTGACCAATGTGTTTTGAAAATCTAGAAACTAGCCTCAAAGCTCAAATAAAAAGGTTAACAACACATAATCAACCAACTAAATATCAAGAATAAATTAAAACATACAAGAGGATCATTTTCATATAAAATTTCCATAAAAGATAACTAATTATCTTTTACTTGTGCAAAATTTATCTTTATTTAATGATTTAGATTAATTATTACCTAACTTATACAGATTCGAACTTAATAACCTAATTTTGCACATATTCTCTAAGTTAAGGTATTAAGTTTCACATTATGAAAATAATTATTAAAAACCTTATTCATAATTCAAACCCAATTAATCAAAACTAAGGATTTATACTCAAATTGATACATAAGAGCAATATATGACAAATTTCTAAATTATGAACTAATAGTTACCTCTTGTTGAACATCAATTTTAAATGAGTTTAATGAAATTTCTTCTTTAGTTTACAATTTATTGGAGGCATCTCATCCTTGTTATCATCCTCACTTAGTTTAAAAAATGTTTCTTTTGAACTGCCTTTAATCTTTCTTACTCTTTTTAAGGACAAATTTCTCCACATTCTAAATAAACATTTTAAAGACTTTTTTGGACATAAGAAGTTTAAGTTCATCAAGATAAAAATATTAAACTCTTCAAAGATAATGCTCAATTCAATAATTACCATCTCTACTACATACCATTTTCTTTTGAGAAACTTACAAAACAAGTTAATCAATGTGTTTTAGGTATCCAAATAAGCTTGGTTCCTTGATTGTTAAGCTCTTTATTTTTTTAACCCACAAATTTAAAATTTTCTTGTTATTATTTATTTAAGAAAACAAAATCTATCAACATGTCCAAATTTAACACAAAAATGGCATCCCATGTTATATGAGTGATGATGATGCATAGATGCTTTACTATGCAGGTATACATAATGAGGAAACTTCCTTTGGACATTAAAAGTGTTGAATGGTTTCCTAGGGTAATGAAATGAGCTAGCATTATTATATGTATGATGTCTAATATAAATGAAAGCTTGATGTATGTTTCTTTGAGGCATAAAAGGGTGTGAGTGGGTTTGTATATTATTATAGAATTTATACCTATTCTTTCCTTTATTATATTGAACTCTATGACTAGGTTATGAGCCATATATGAACGTGTGATGCTTGCTTTAAAATTAGTCCTAGTGGATGTGACATGTGCATGCATATGTTTAGATATAGATGCTCTATACTCATTTGTCACAATAGGTAATGGTTCTTCACTGTGAAAATATTTTCTTTTAAAAAGCTTAGTTTTAGAATTGGCTTCACTTTTATGGTTATGTCATATTCTATGTCTATTATTGCAATTCTTTTTTAAGCTTTTAGTATGATCTTTAGTTTTTCACTTCCTTTTGCAAATTTGGACAATGATTCACTAAAAAGCATCAATCTCTTTTATTAATGTTTCACTCTCATATCTTAAATATTTAAGTTATGATTGTCATCAATGATCACTTTTTTTAATGCTTTAATGCTATGAATTCACTTTTCATATTTTCATTACTAATCATGCACAAATCTAGCTATTTTTGTATTTCTTTGAGTTTGGAAGATAATATCTTCCATTTATTACTCATGATTTCTAAACTTTCAACTAATTCATCATATGTCAAATAATTATCACTATCACACAAGATAGTTTGGATGTTACCTCATCGTCGACCATAGTAAAAAAGCATATATGAGTTATTTCTTCTTCCAACTGCTCATTTTTTTAATTCACCTATATTATTCCAAGTTGATGCTGTGAGTGCTTTCTTCTTGTCGTTATTCTCGTTCTTATAGTTTCTTTTTTACTTCTCATTATCATTAAGTAGAGGACATTATGAATTTATGTAAGTAAAGGACCTTATGACTTTATGTGGTGGGTTTTCTACATTCATTGAAAAAAATATTAAAAGATTTATGTTTTAAATCACTTTTACCTTCCTTAAAGTCACTTAATAATTTCTTAAATTTTTACTAGTTGATGTTTCTTCCTTCTCACTCAATTATTCCCTTTAGGCTTGAAACGTTAAGTTCCTTCTCTTTAGGAGTAATGTTTCTTCTTATGTCAGTTGGAGCCTCATTTCTTAGGAGACATCCATTAATTTCCTTCAATGGTAATGTTCTTATATTCTTGGCTTCTTATGCGGCCATCAATTTAGCTTCCTGCATCTTTGGAAGTGAGTTAAGTAACTTTCTTACCATTTCAACATTAGTATAGGTCTTTACAAGACCTTTGAAGGCATTAATAATATCAACAAAACATTTATACATACTAGATATGCTTTGATATATTTTATTTGAAACAATTTTTATTGAGTTGTTAACATGCTTACTTCACTATACTTAATTTGATTTATGTCTTCATGAGTAATTTCTAATATATGTCAAATGTCATAAGCCATTTCACATATAGAGAACCTGTTGAATTCATTTCTTTCTAATATATAAAATAAGATAGGTACGACCCTGTTATCCAAAGAGATTCATCTCTTATTTTGATGTTCTCATTCTTTCTTTAATTTGGAGATTTTTAGTATTTATGATTTTTTAAAATATAAAGGGATCATTTGAAACTATTTCTAAAAATTTTACACTCCATTAAAAAGGAACACTATCCTATTTTGCCAATAAGTGTAATCACTTTCATCAAAGAAAGGTGCTTTACTAATGTTTTGTCCTTTTTAGTTGAATGATGATGTTAATGCTCTTAAATATGTCATTATGAACTTTGCTAAAGGATTTTTGCAAGAAATGCTAGCCTAATAAACCCAACTTTTATATCACCCGTTAGTCCATAATAGCACCTAAAAGGAGGACATCTTGATTGTTTATAAAATTCAAGAATTTTTCTAACCAATGTATTTAATTAACAAAAAAAATATAAATATAGATGAGAAAATTGCTTAATATAAATTAATCAAATAATTGAATAATAATTTAAAGAGGATAGGAAAACAAGAATACAAATCAATTTATAGTAGTTTGGCAAATAACCCTTACCTAGGTCTACTCCCAAAACTTTTAATAGAATTTCATTATAATTCTTCTTTTAAGGCGAAGAATAACCTTTGTACAATCTTTTTATAAATTGATTTATAGTAATTTGGCATACATTTATTGCCTATGTCCACTTTTGAGACCTTTTATGGAATTATACTATAATACTTCTTTCAAAGCAAAGAATAACCTTTATATAATCTTTTCTCGACAAAGAGAAAACCTTTTTACATTCTTCTTCCAAAAATGAAGATGAACCTCAATCTTATTTGGATCACCTATAATTGTAATAATATAATGCCTTAACCAAATATTACAACTCAAAATACCTTGCTTTGTCACTTGATAACTCCAAAGAGGTTCATTCATACAAATATGAGATAATGATAATCAAATGATAGAAAATTACTTAGAAAGGCATGTAAAATACATTCAAATACTTCTTGGTGCTAAAACTAATTAAGAAACCTATTATAGTGTTTTAAGACCCTTCCTAGTCAAGAACAAGCCGTTTCAAGGGCTACTTGCAATGTACTGATCAACTAGTATAGATTAAAAGTACCAAATCCACTAGTTGTTGAGACACTGGTCAACTAGTAGGCATATTGGTTGACCAATACATTAACCAATATTACAACAAACTCACAGTACGTTAAATTTAACAAGTTTAACATATATTTGTTGACCTCTAACTCATATAAGTCAACCATTCACATCAAAAATATGATTTTAATAACTTTAAATGCTCAAACTCAATTTGTCTAATGCAAGCATAATTTAAACACTTCCTAAAATGTTTCCTAAAGTTTGTTTAAAAGATCAATATAATTTTAAAGTAAAAACCAAAAGTTCCAATTCCTCTTAATGAATGGAAAGATTCATGCGATCAAGTGAAATGAAATGTGTATGCATGGTAAGCATTTTAAAACATCAAGATGATTAAATGAGATTACAATTAAAATACAAACTAAAGAATAACATTGATAAGGTTGATCTTCTTTTTGTTCTTGGTTTGATGTTTATTTCGATAGTTGCAAACTTCAATTTCTCTTTATTAACTTCATAAGCTATCTGCTTGAGTTATGATTTCAATTTGTTCTTATATTTCTTTTCATCAAATTAATAAACTCATTAGTAATAATTATATTTTTATTATCAAAATATTGGAACTTCTCTTGATGGAATAGATACATAAGACAAAGTCTTAAATATTGAGAGAATTTTAGTTTTATCATAAAGAAAAGGTGACGTGACAATCATGTTGTGTCCGTTAAATCACATGACCTTTTTATGATAAAACCAAAATTCTCTCAATATTTAAGACTTTAGCTTATATATTTGTTGCAACAAATAATTGTGATAGTAATATATATTTATATAATATAAAAGATTATGATACATCATATTAAAAATAAAGTTAAAAATATTAAAAATTTTGTTTAAAATTAAATAATTTATAACTATATTCTTTGAAATCTATATTTTTATAATCTATATCTCTTTTATTCATATCGTCTAACTTAGACATATCATAATTTAACATATTGATTAACTCTAAAATTCTTGAAAATAGGACAACTTTTAAGGAATTGTTTTATATGAAAACTTCAATTATAATTTTTTTTTCAAAATGATTATCAAACTCTTTAATTGTTTGTCATTTGTCTGATTTTCATTTATTCTAAAATTTTCATATGCATGATTTATGCATGAAAAGAAGACATTAATTTTTATTTTCCTAATTAATTTATAATTATTAAATTAATGTAGTCAAGAATAATCGTTATAAAATTAATTTGATTTTTCATTTGAAGATAGTCCTTATTAGGTTCTACTCGCGATTGCAAACTTGCTTTCATTATTATTATTTTTACTAAATTTAACGTATACTTGCATTTATTATTATTATTATTATTTAATTCATTTAAGTTAAATTCGATTTAATGTGCTAGATTTTCATGTTTTCATATTTTAATTCCGTAAATCAATACTGTATGTCAGTTTTCTAAACGTCCCACATTATTAATGACGTAGATAATCAGTTTATTAAAATATGTAGCTGATAATCAGTTTATTAAAATATGTAGCTATCAACACATTAATGTACAAATTGGGACCTATACGATAAATAGTAAATGCGATAAATACAAGCTTTTCTAAAGCAACTCGAAATAATAATAAACTTGCCATGAAATTAATCCACCACGAAATTTCTCACGGAAAAGCCTTTAGTCTCCTAGTCCCACTAATGAGTGAATACTGGCGGCAGAACCGACACAACTCGGAAGTTAACGGAGTGTTCGTGTTCTTGTTGTTGTTCGTGTACTCGTGAAGTGAAAGAGACCCTCTTGGCCTCTTGCATCCGTTGCCCCATAGACTAAATGTCGGTTGCAGACAAAGAGGTTATGGGCATCGCTGCAAATTCTTCCAAGACCAAGACCACCACCACCATCACTACCACTGCCAACGGCAGGGAAAACTGGGGCATGGGTTTTCTTCTTGTTTTCCTCCCCGACGAACACAGCTCTAATTCCTTCTCTTCCTCATCATCTTCTATAAAAAGAAGCAATTCTAACAACCCCATCCTCACCAAAGCTCAATCGACTTTGTCAATTTGCGTTCTTTTTCTCTTCCTCTCTCTTATCCTCTTTACTCTCTCCACCTTCGAGCCCACTGTCCCTAACCCTGTTGTTGTTAGTAATAAACATGCAAGAAGATTCTTGTCTGAAAAGCGCATTACCAACCTCAAAACCAAGACCAACTTCTCCTGGTTCGCAAAGCTTTTGGAAGAAGGAGAACGGCCCAGAAGACCTAACGAGTTGCTCTCTTCTTCTGCTCTTCAAGGTATGGGCAAGGTTTACTTGCGTGGCACGAGAGCTATGAGCGACCTTTTGGTTGCCCATATCGTGGATGACACCAATGAAGATGACATGAGGTTGTTCTTGAGAGTTTTGCACAGGTCAGGTCTCACTGCGAAAGCTGACACTGTCTTCATTTATGGGTCTTCATCGTTTGCTTCAAAGTTTGAGGCTTTGATTCAAGAAGAGAACAACTCGTTCTTGAAACTCGTTACTTACCACCAGCAAGAATTGAACAATTCGAGTCGAGAATTGGCGGATCCGAGTTTTGATCTGAGTCAGTTTTTGCAGCGTGGAAACAAGGAAATCGCAGATTCGCTGTGGGGTAAAAGATTGCGAGTCCACAACGACAGTGATTGGGGAGTTGCAGAAGATGAATCGATTCAGTTGAGTTATGGGTCAGTGGTGGGTTTCGAAGCGAGTGAGCTTGACCCAGAGAACTCGTTAGCAGGGTTTGTAGAGCGTGTTCCTCTGAGTCTGAGAAGATGGGCATGTTATCCGATGCTACTCGGTCGAGTTAGGAGAAATTTTAAGCATGTTTTATTAGCCGACGTTAAAAACTTGGTGCTGTTCGGTGATCCACTTGGCCGAGTCAGGAACAAGAGTCCTGAATCAGTTCATGTTTCAATGAGCAAGCACAGTAGAAGGAACACTGAGAAGGGTGAAGCTAATTTTCAAGTAAACTCGGCGATTTTGATGGGAGGAATTCGGGGAATTCGCAGATTATCGAATGTGATGTTAACCGAAATAGTTCGAAGCAGCATGCAGCACAAAAGGAAAAACCCGGTGACTGAATCGGGAATATTGAGTCAACTCGTCGGCAAAGGTCGCTTAGTGAAGAACATTGATTTGATGACGTCAACCGAGTCCCTCCCGGAAGCGAGTTGGGTGGTGGGCTTAAAGCCATTCCGGTGGGGTACGTACAAAATGATCCAACGTGGTAATAACAATAGTAAAAGTAATGAAGATTTTAACGTGTTCATCATGAGGCAAATATGTTCAAGTGAAGTTGATTCGTTTGTTTATAGGGATTGTTAGGCATGCATAGCAAATAGATTGAAATTGAGATGTTTTTATTTTAGTTTTGGACTTTACGTGTATATCATGTCCTTAATAAATCGATCATGAGAAATTTGAAATGGGAAACTAATTTGGAAGATTGGACAGGTTTATTATATTTTAAAGTTTTATACTTACTAACTAGGCAGGAAGAATGATTGACGAAATGCTGAATAGGAAGCCAAAAGAGGCAGTGAGTGGGAATGTATAAGTCATGGTCAACTACATTGTGATGGAAGTAATTTATTAGAAAAGTGAAAGCACCCTTCCTCCAAAAATGAAACACTCTGGAGAAGCATTTAATGGCAAAGAAGAAGGCCATGTGCTTGTGATCTTCCTCTCCGCGTTATGCTTTTCAGCTTTTTCATAGAAAATTAATATTTAAGCGCCTTTTCAAATTTCCAGGCTTGGCTGCCCAATCACTGCTAAATGGACTCACATGACCTTTCCTTTATACGTATTTAACAGTAAAAAAAAGCAAAAGAGAAGTGTTTTCGCTGTGGCATGGCCGAGAAGAAGATAGTTTCAAGGAACTTTATGTCACGACCAAAATTAATTAATACAACAGATGTGGAATTTTATTTTATTTTTTTTAGGGAAAGAACAATAGCAGAGGGAGGGTCATTGAGGAATGGAAATGTGGCGAGCAGACGAGTTGGTACCCATGCTCGTCTTTTATTTTGACATATTTATGCACTCTTTTAGTTAAACAGCCTTTGCTTGCTGTCCTAACTTTGATCCTAGCGTCTTACTTAATACAATTCGACTTTTGCTGACCCATGCCACGTGAACTCTTGACTTCATGCCACCTCTTGATTCCGTAACATTTATTATTAACCCTCCAGTCAACGTATGATCTAGATATACAACTTCAACAATTACCCTTTCTTTTTCCCTTTAACTGGTATTTAGTTCATGTTCTTTCTAAACTATATTACTATACTGTACCGAGCCTTTAGCAAAATGAAGCATATTCAGTTACCTTAACTATAATTAAATTATCCAAAGCGAGACATTATAGATGAATGCATTTTTTGGTTTGCTATGGTTTAGTAGTCAAAAGGGTTCTTTTGTTTTTTCTTTCACGTATCCATTTAAGGCATAGGAAGAGAAGGTAAATGCTACCCTCCCTTCACTCCTTTATTATACTGGCAACTCTCTGTCTTTTACTATTTTTACTTAACATAATTAATTAAAGTATAGATAAGTTGAGACATGCACACTTTATATAAACAAATCGGAAGGATATATAACTTGAACAACATTTTATATGGAAGGCAAAAAGATCATTTCAATTAAATAAGTTAATCTTTTTCGTAAAAGTGCAAAAGAGCAAAGAGAAGTGAGTTATTTTGAGAGTTCGTTTTAATATAAAATTGCTTGATCATTCCCATTTTTCTTCGGATCATAACATGTTTTATCTACATTTCAGTCTTGTTTGTCAACCAACATCCAAAACGTAGGTGAAGAAGATGTAGGAAGAATGCCCAGATATTCTGGTGATTAAAAAGTTTGTTAGAAAAATATACAAGTTAAAAGCTTCAAAAATAAAACGAAAGGTTAAAAAGATTGGGCATTTGCATCAAACAAATCACGATGCGTGTCCTTAAATAGAATTCATGTCCAAATCAAGGAAAGTTCTCCTAATTAACTACTTTTGTACATAAAGGATATTGTATAGGACAATTAACTTGCTGTTCATGAACCCAAAAGACCTGAGATGTCTAGATTAATGCTGAATATTATCCAACAAATCACTAGGAAAAATGTTATTTGCCTTGAATCAAACACCATACGAATTCTATGTGCAAGGCCGCCCTTTTTTTTTGTTTGTTTGTTTTTTGGTATATACATAAAGCTACTCGAAATGTATATACGTTTTGTTTGTAATTTTATATAAACACATTTGGTAATAGTTACCCAGATTTTACATACATTTGTAAATGTTTAGACAACAAAATATATTTTGCTGTTTATGCAATTGAAGCTGCACAATACAATAACTTGACTTCTTTGATCAACGAAGCGCGTCAAAGATTGATAAGGAATGTTCTATTCTTGTTTCTTAACACGTCACCGCGGGATAGAAACAAGGTATGTCATGGAGATATGATTCCTTGTTTTGTCGTTGGTTCTAGAGGAGCTTCTTATTGTTTCAACTTAGTTATCGACGCTTGAATTTTAATATTATGTCATCAAGTAAATTATATTATATTACAGAAAAATCTGTATAGGACCAAAATATTTGCTAAAAAATTTTATAGAATGAATAAATGAAAAATAAGTAGATAAAAGGAGAGGAACGTAGGGGCTAGTTGAAAGACATGGGTGTACAAGTAGGAAAAATACGGTGACCTAAATTGTCCCTGGACGCTTATCACCACCAATTGGGTGTTCATCCAGTTACAGAAAAGCCAACCCACCGACACTAAAAATGATACCTACATAATTCCTTACAAGTCAACATCAATCCTTTGATTGGATATTGTGGAATCGATCCTCTTTTTTTTTTTTTCCCCCCCCTCATCTGCGCTGGAGGACAACAAAATCTAGGCCCTGGGGCAATTAGGACATGTTTTTTATACCGGCTATTTCCGGAAGATATACAGTACAGCAGGACGATGGAGGCCTCTTGAGTCCGGGGGCTTGAGTGGACTGGAAAAGAGTCGTATTTGTATCGGATGAGGATTGAGTGAAAGTGAAGAAAATCCCTAGCTTTTAACACAGGCATTGAACTTCGGCTCCACCTCTCTGACACTGAGTTGAAAGATCTCTAAACAATTGGCCCGTCGCTCTTTATTTTATGGTCATTACCATATATACGAAATTTCAATTTTTCACATTCATGTTTTTACGGTACAAACGAATTTTGTTAAGATTAGATATTAAATAAGTTGAAAGTTAAACAAAGGATTTTATGTACCTTTCTTCCTGGAATTAAAATGACCTTGGACTGCATACCCAACCCCGATGTCATTCTAAAGTCCAATTTAGGAAGAAGGAAATGGAGGCTTTGGCTTTGGCTTTGGCTTTGGCGTGCATTATTTATTTCGACTAAAAAGGCAGAGGCAACGGCACGCAACTGTGCCAAAAGCTTTATATGCATACTTGCTTTTTTTTTTTTTAACCTTTAATTACTTTACAATATTTATATTACAAGGCTTACCTTTAATTACTTTAAAATATTTATATTACAAGGCTTCTTTTCTTTGTGAGAATATAAGGGAGATCTTTTATGCAACTTCATCTTTGTGTTTTTATAAAGTATATACGTAAAAAGAAACGACAAATGCTAAAGTGATAAAATTTTCTCAAGCTGTGTGAATAAACATAAAGCGTAAGTTTAGACAACAATGGCCATAACTTATAAAGAGATGATCAACACGTAACAAAAGTTGGTTGGACCACAAGAGGTATATTCATTTATAAAGAGCACAAAACCAATAATGTTTCGACAAAGGAGGGGATTTTGTTTCCTATACATATGCTTATCCCATTTTAATTGGTACCTTAATAATACACAATTTCGGAGGATAAACATGAATCGGAGCTAGTGATTGTCGTGGTTGATAATGGACCAATCACAAAAGGGATATTATTCTCTTTAATTGAAATCAACCCCACATTGCCTTTTAATTGAATGCAAAAGTAACGCCATGATGATTATTTGTCATATAATAATATGGAGTGGTTAAGTCAAGATTCATAGCAGTCATTGATATCAGACTGTCATCATAAACTAAGAATTAATAAAATAAGTAATACAAATATCATATGAATAGTAATATTTTGTTTAATAGACTATTATTATAGATTAGTCAATAAGGAAACTAATAATTAAGTTTGATTAGTCCAATTAAGGTTAAAGTTTATGAAAATTATCATATTCCAAATAAATGTATTATGTAGCAACTAGCCATTGAAATAAAATTGCACCATTGTATTAAAAATTATTCGAGAGGATCAGTCAGAAGTTACCGAATGTAACATAAACTATATGAAGATAGTTGAGTGATTAATATAATATTTATCACCCTAAAGCAATTAAAGAGAATATTTCATTGTTCTTAATTAATATTGATTCGGGAATCCTTCGCTAAGGTGAAATGATACTTTGCAAATAGTTTTCAATTGTCATTAATAGAATCAATTTCTAATGATAGAAACTAATATAATGACTTACACAAAAGAGAAAAGATATTTTAATTAAGTTAGACGTGATTATAAAGTTTGATAAACTTTATGATTAAATATGAGATATTTAATAAATAAAGATTAATATAAGATATTGGATTTTATTTGGTATTTAGGTAGAATTAAATTTAATTCAAATTAGAAT
>JAOQMP010000005.1:32649112-32659417 GCA_027563575.1 Erythroxylum pedicellare
ATAATAATAATAATAATAATAATAATAATAATAATAATAATAATAATAATAATAATAATAATAATAATAATGACGATAATAATGATGATGATGAGTTTAATAATATAATCAAGAATAAAAAATAGCTTATGTAAGAGGAGGGGTATTTCTATCATTTTGTTATATGTTTTGTTTTTGTCCTTAGGACAAAAATTTTCGTACCACAGTCTTGAGAGAAACAAAAATTTCTGTCCTTATCCTTCGAAGACGGAACAAAAATGGGTGAAGACGGCAAGTAAACACCTTAGAGGACAGAACTTTTATGTCTTTGTCCTCCGTCCTCGCGTCCTCAGACGCTAACCAAACACTATGTAAGTTTTGTTATGAACTAAAAAAAGAGGCCCAAATGTTTTAGAAGGGATACACCTTAAATGATCTATCAAGGACTTTCAAAGTTCACATTAGATTTGATTCGATTCGATTATATAAAACATTGGATATTAAACCTTGAATAAAAGACTTATTATAACCGAAAAATAATATTTATATTTTCAATTAATATCAATTACGTTATATATATATATAGCTTATCTTATAACACTAATAAATATGTGAATTAAGACCTAAGGTAAGCCAGCAAACTCATTTTTTCTCCCACATGAATACATAATTAAATTCTATGATTCTATGTTGTTTTTGTATTTCTACACGATTACTATAGTATATACATACACATGTATTGTATTTGCAATACTATTATATCTTTCGATAGTATTATCTTTCTCTAAATCACTATAGCGTACTAAACAAGAGTAATCATTCCTTTTCATCACGAGGGGTAAGTACTTTCGTACCATGCATTTAATACTTGCCCTAAATCTTTTTATTAACATAAAATAACATTTCGGATGATCAGAGTGTTAAATTCATGGTCATAGACCACTACTCTACTCTACACTACACTACACATGGGAGGGCTATTTTGAGGGCCCTTGGCTGAAACATTATAATGCCACGAAGGCCAACTGTTGAAACTTCCACACACATTGTTTTACCAACTAATTCAACATAATTTGGTATTAATGATGTTAATCAATAATCAAGTTCTCAATAAAAATCTTAAATCGACTTTTAGGATTTTAAATCTAATTAATAATAGAAAAAAAAATCAACCGCTCTTTATTTTCTTATCTTCCTATTTATAAGCAACAGCTCACTTTCACACCTTCTTATTTATAGGAAACAGCTTGACTTTGAAGTTTCCAATTTTTCATAGAATCCCACTCTAGTTTTATTTTTTTAATATTCTTTGTCTAAAAATAAGTTTGCTTTACTTCAAATACGATAATTTTTACCGAATCTTTTTTGTTCACCCTGATTTAATTTTACCAAATCTCTTTGTGATTGGATTTAATTTTTTTTCTTATGATATTAACTATGATAAGGTCTTAAAAATTATAATACTACATCGTTTTAAATGAAAAATAAATAAAAACTAAAAATTTGACCAAAAATTGTATAACAATTAACCAATTGCATAAGAGAGTACATAACAATTTTTAGAACATGAAGACTAGAATAATAAAAAAGGTAAAATTTACAATATATTTAAGCCCCACGTTTGTGTACTTCCACCATTCCTAGAAACAATTTCTCTTTGTGTACTTCCACCATTCCTAGAAACAATTTCTTATGATCCAAATCATGGAAATAATTACAAAAGAACTGTAATTTTACTTTCTACAGTTCCTATCTGCCAATTCTTCTTCCCCAGAACAAGTTCATGGCCAAGATTTTCCACTTTGAAAGAACTGTTAATATCAAGTTCAGTTCACAACCATAACAATCTCAATACCAATACTTAATATGTACTGTTTATTCACACAACAAAATTCTTTCCTCAACTGTTGACACCGAATACAAATGCAATACATATACAACCCCTTTTCCTTGCAAAAAAACATTAAAGGAAATGAAGTCAAATAATCACAAATGCAATACATCATCAAATAAAAGAATTGGACCACCCAACTTCCTGCCAAACTATAATCTGATTGCATTAGAAGCAGCAGAAAATGAATCAAAGGGAGGACGAAATAAAATAAAAATCATGGGGCAAAACTCACTCTTCTGGCATGATCACAAGCAACATGCATACAAGTCACACCTAAATTCATGAACTGCAAACGGTGATATGCTAGTCAAAGCAAGCCAGCACGTATGCAATTGAAAGCATATAACTTTTAACAGTGCACTGAAGACCATAAGCATTAAGGAACCATAAGTTGGCCAGAGAAGAAGCAGAGAGATGAATTTCCATCTAGAACAAATCTGCTTTTTTCTTTTGCATGTCCTGCTTCCATTTTGGCAACTTGTAGAACGCTTCTTTTTCCATCCCAAATACTGTCTGAAAGTCCTCCTTGGACAAATAAGCCTGGACATAAGATGGAAAAAAAGAAAACCCCTTGAAATACTATTCCAACAAACAAATTTGAATGCAAAGAAAATTTACATTAAGACAAACCTCTCTTCGCTTGAAATCAATACCAGTTACAGGACTCTCTGAATGAACCTTCAGTTCATCATAACGGAATGTAGTCTGACTACCTTCAGTACCATGCTCATCGTCCTCAGTCTCATGCTTCAGTTCTGATTCCTCCCCATTGCTTTGAGATACAGATGCAAGTTCCTCAGTTTCATTGACTTCTGTACCTTCATTAGAAATCTGTGCTTCATGAACTTCACTTTTCTCGTCAGCTGCAGGAGCGCAAACACATTTACATAGAAAATTCAGATAAATATGACCCAAAACAAGGTCGAACTCAAGCAAAAAGGTACCAAAGAATGTTCACTCCAGCAGGATCAAATGAAATTGTCACTAATTTAGCGACTCTCCGACTTCTAACATCTGACAAATAATTTAAAGAAAAAACACTAAGCTTTACCCAAGGGGCTAGCCTCTGAGGTAGGAGTACGTGACGGAGAGCCATCCGGAGTTTGTTTCTTTTCTGCAGTAAGAACAGAAGACAGAGCAGCAACAGCTGCAGCTCTTTGTGATCCCTGATTTGCTCCAGATGGCCTTGAATGAGTTTTGCTTCTAGAGGATGAGTTAAATACTGAGGATAAGGCAGCCAAAGCTGAAGCTCTTTGTGTTGGGCCTCCTTGATCTGAACCATTTGTCCTATCGGGTGCCTGCAGAAAGATTATAGCACATCATTTCAATATGTATCAAATTTTGTTGTCATAGGAACTGTATAAAGAATGCATGCACTATCAGATACAAAACCTTCAACAATACATTTATCTGAAAAAAGGGTAGTATAAGAAACTGACAAAAAAAATCCCAACAAGGCAAGAAAGTAGGACAAGCTAAAACATTAAATCGTCACATATGTAAAGACAAATTTGCCAAAAGACAACTTAAAAAATTTATACAATGCTGATCCCACTGGAAATGTAGAAGTGCAAGTTAGATATATAAAGAAAACGTGCTTCAGGGATGTCTGAAAGACACAAAAAAGAAAGGATGAACGGTACTCCATAGGCATCTTGTTTACAAACTTTCATGTTGGAAATTTCATTTTTATCATTTTGGTAAGTATTGTCAACATATAGACTCAAAGTTTATATGTGGTCACTCCTCTTGAGAATCCAAAAAATGAAATAGGTTGGAGAAAAAGAAACAAAAAGGTGGGTGAGACCAAAAGTTTGATACACTTATGACAAGATGAAATAGGAGAACTTAGTGGGGTAACTAGTCGGTTCTGTGGACCTTGAAGTTGTATAAGAAAAGGCTGAGGTGGAATTTGACAACATAACTTTCTACTATTTTTCTTGTAGCTGGTTTGATGGGAGGGTTGCTGTTCGAATAGTATTGAGATTAAAACTTCAAACAAGCCACTTCAGTAGTAAGTATAAGATGAAGAAGAAGGCATCAAATTACTAACCGGAGAATAATGATTCACAAGGACAACATACGTGAAACAAATGCAATTCAAGGGACATGAAAAGAATTCATTCAAGGACAACAGAGTATGATAATCTGTATGTGGAAGAGGCATGAACAATTCACTTACTGAATGGGCTGACTTGTCACTAGATGGACTAAAAGCAGAAGATAAGGCAGCTAATGCAGAGGCCCTTTGAGTTGGTCCTCCTTGATTTCCGTTGGACTTTTCCTGTAAAGTAATAAGATAGCTGTGTAAAAATAGCAAATTGTGCATGCATGGTTCGTATATACTCGAACCATGTGAAACAGACTCGTAAAAAACAAATTTAGCATGTATATCAGAAACTATGACAATAAGCTCTTAATTGTCTGAGAAGGCACTCTGCATTACATATTCCCGCATAGTATAAATCATTTTTAGATATGCCATCAAAAGAAGAGTTTGCAAAAACCATTACTGCTAAACAATTCATGAAGGGGAAAACAAAGAATATTCATAGGAAATAGGTGCCTGTGTATGATTTATAGATATTAGACATGGCAGCATAATTTGAAAAAACAATCACTTGCTTCAGGTAGGTATAGTGCTGAGGAACCAAGAATCTACCTCCACAGCATGGTGCCCTAAACCAACGAGCAACGCAACCTTCTTTTGGAATGAGTTTCCTTGAACCTGAAATTTATCATGGGAACTGATAAAGAAATATGAAAGCTCAAACTTGCACAACTTAAAAGTATTCTGACTCTAGTTAATGAGAAAAGCTTATAAAAACTCTTAAGGGACCACTAAACTACATAAAATCCTAAACAAATTGCCTGACTTTCTTACGAGACAATCCTCACAAAAGTAGGCACTATTCCAACACCAAATGCAAGCATGTGTTACCATATTGTAGATTATAATGCTTATCTTACAATTGCAACAGGACCCTAAACTCTACCAAGTTAATACAATAATATAATATTACATGTCTGATAAATTTTCTTAGGAATAATTTGCATTACTATATAAATTTTTTCTGTTTTTGTTTTCCTTTCCATCTACGCCAATGCCAGTAGTGTCCACTCCTATACAGAATAGTGGTATCTAACTTTAACAGTTTCCTCATGCCATTGCCTCAATAGCGCAACTGACTGTTTCAACAGAATGTTTGCCAAAATGAGGGTCCAGTCAAATTTAATCAAATATGTGGATATGAACTTAAAACTTAACAGTATCTGGAACTAAGAAAAAATGCTGACTTTTAAAGCAGGCAACAAAATTATTCCAGCATTCATCATCCATTATGGAGATTTGTAGGAACAAAATAAAAATGAAATGATAATCAATAGCTTAACAAAGATTTGATAGGACAGCACATACAATGGCTTTTGCAGGATCCCATGAAAAGTATGTCGTGAAAAATGAAGGTTCATTTCCTTCATTGACTTTATACAAAGGAACATTTGAAGGTAAACCCTCTAAAGAGGCAGCCATGTCTATATATTTCTGCAAAAGGTAAATCAATAAGTATATTATGGCAGGAACACTCTGACAGAAAGAAATGTTGTTTAAGCAATACCTGGCCAATTTCAAAAGCATTCTGTTTCTCTTTGGAGTCTACCGAATGACCGACCCAAACAAATATTTCAGCATGCGTGTCAAGAATCAGGACATCCTCTGTCAATAAGTCATCTTGAGAAAATTTGTAAATTTCCTCGATCTGCTCAATATAATACAATAGGTTGATTAAGCACTTGTCTGGAAAGAATTTTCAAATGCACCCAAAATCTGGAACTCACCTGAAATTTCCCTGGACCCATGTGCAGCAAAATTGATCATAGAAGGTATGTTAGAGTGTAAACATGATTGTAAGATATCAGCTTCTCTCATAAGGTACATGAAGATAATAGAAAAACCAAAAATCTAAAAGCAAGAACAAGAAATGAAACCTTTGTTGAATGAATAAGCAAACAAGTGGGGATCTCTGACAGTTTCAGGAGAAACTCTTTTGCTAGTGTAATTCTGTTTGCCTCCAAGTGCAAACCAGAAAGATGAGCTCTCAGTCCCTTCTTTAGAATGTTTGACAGCAATGCCAGGCTGCAATATGAGAAGAACAATTAAGGGAAACTGAAGAAAATATGTATTGTTACAAAAACCTTCTTTTTACTTTTCTATCTGGAAGGGACTCAATGGACCAATTCTGGGATAACAACAAAGGGAACACCCACGCCAACCCACCCCCAAGATTACCCCATGCCCATCCCACTTAACAAAGAACAGTAAATGAGTGTTAAATTCAATTAGAGACTGCTTCATTTTTCTTATTCAGTACTTCCCAATATAAACTGAACTGTTGAGGACGTAATAAGAAACTATCATTCCAAATATAGAACAAAAAGGTCAACTTAAAAATTCAAACAATATCTGAACTTACCAGTTTCAGTCTACTTGACCCAAATGTACTTATATTCTTCACAACAATATGATTTCATGGCATAACCATTTCTATCAACCTCATCTTCCCATTCAGTTGAAACCCATGCCAAGCTATTCAACTATATTTAACTAACTAGTTAACAGTGTCATCAAAATTATAGATGACTTTGTAGTAACTATTTGGTCATTATTTTACCTTTCAGAACAAAGGATACATAGAATCTACACATGATTGATATGTTTCAACAGAAACGTCAGTGGGACTACCTTCAAAAACTCAGCAGTCTTTGCTGCTAACTGCTGCTGCTCATAGGTACTCTGGTTCCCATGCCACAAGAAAACTGACGAACCAGATTGCAGAAGGAAACACTCTGTAGAGTTCAGTGATGTTGCCACCTGATAAAGAATAACTTTTAGCTGGACATTTAATTGATAGCTGGCTTTTTTAATAATAAATCAACTAAGATGATAGCATGGAAGGAAGGGGCAAAAAGAGGTGCAGAATTTTAGCCCTTTTACAGAAAAATGATCTCCAACAAGTTCAAAATCACGAAGCCATTCCTAACAGAATGCAGGTTAATAACATCTTAGAGTATCAATTAAAGGTTATCTGAAATTTGAAACTTGAAATGATCACTAAACAGAAGAAGATGAAACTTAATGCTAAGCCATTAAATAATAACCTGAAAGAAAAGGACAAGAGAAGAAGAATGGAAATGACAGCCCTTTGACTAGTCTTGCCTACTCTTATACACAAGGTCTATTCAGTTCACTAGCAAATTCACCATCCTGTGTTCTACCATTTCAATTGCGTCATTGGACAAAATTATGATAAGTTTTTTTTTTTTTTTTTTACCGTATCTACTCATCTTCTTGGAAATTGCCATGGAAATTCAAAAAGGAACCTTCATTTTGCAAAAGACTGACTGTAATCAAGACTATTCTCTAATCAAGAGAACTGATAGCATTATTAGTATTGTCAACAGAATGCGAACATCATAAAATTCATATTCCCTTGCCCTTTGCCACTGATGAATAATCAAACACTTACTAGAGAACCTAATTACATACACTTGAAAATTACAGTAGTATGAATCTCTTCAACCGTTTACCCTCTCATCAAATCCTAACCACAAAATGATATAGCTGTAAACAGCATTTGACTACAAGTCTAAGCTATAACTCTAGGCTCAGATGAGCAATATGGCAGTTTTTGTTACATCCAAGAGCATCATCAGAAATATCTGGCTACACCTGTTCATGGAAGTGTTGAATATCAGAAACATCATACTTCACTTCTCTAAATTTTACAAGTATTGGGATTATATTTATATTTATATTTGTAACCCTTTTAACCATAATAATACGTATACATAGAAATTCTAAACATAAAATTAGCTTAAGCCAATATTACTCAGATCTCTCCCTTCACACTGTCATGATACTAGAGTCATTCCTACCTTGATGATGGGTAGTCATTTCTACTACTCTTTCTTTATTGTATGTGATTTATCTCTCACAATTTCCTCTCAATTTACTTTCAATAACTAAACTTAAAGTCTCTTAACTGCTCTATTATATTTAATCTTCTAAGGTTATTCAGGACCAAAAGACATGGGGGCCATTCGTACAAGGCGTGAGTCAAGGATTCTACTACTTTGGTTGTCCATCCTCTATTGCATGAGACACTGGCATTATGTTGGAGCAGATTCAAAATTGTTTGATCAATCATCCTTGTTCAATCTAAAATTAATAGTCCCAAATTTAAGCCAAGTGTTTGAAATTTTCTATAAGTCACGCAGTTGAATAAACATAGCCATGTCCCTTCCTAGTTGAGTTAATAAACAAGCTAATGCCTCTTTTCCTCATGTTCACTCTGATGGTTGGGTTCTTACATGGTCCCAAAACTAATTGCTATTATTTTATGTCCTTTATTGATGATTATTCACATATGATATGAATTATCTTAATGAAAGAATGTTTTTGAGGTATTGTCTATCTTCATATATTTTGAGCTAAAATTCAAACCCACTTTGGTGGATCTTTATGTGCTTTTCAAAGTGATATCGCCAATAAATATTGCTCTTTTCTAGTTGTCTCCTTTGTGGCGGTGAATCAGCTTATTCATCTATCTTCTTGTTTCCATACTCCAAAAAAAAAAAAAAAAAAGTGATGGCTGAAAACTTAAATCATAGTTTCAATGAGATAGATTGTACAATATTACTTCACATGCAAGTTCCTTCATGTTTTCAGAGTGAAGCACTTCGTACTAAAACCAATACACAATCGAGATTGAAAGTTTTACGAATTTTCTATCTATCTATTGTAATGATCGATACATGAATATACATTTACAAGTGGTTGGTTTTGGAAACAATCAACTACAAATCTATGAACTAATTGCCTACAAATCAGGTGCCAAAAAAGGAAAGGTTGACTTTGATCATCTATACCAACTTTGCTAAGTAGTGAACGTCATTGAGTTTGTCTTCATTGTCTTTGTAGTAGATTTGGCAACAAAGGCACTCTAATTATTATTTTTTTTGGCTTTGGCTTTGTGGCTTCCAATTGATACGTTTTCCATGACTATCCCAACAAGTCTCCTTAATGAAGTATGGTTCTATGAAGTGCTTAGATGACGATAGATTTTCTTTCAATTTTTGACTTTGGGAAGTAGATTGGCTTTGGCAAGTGGATGTGAGGCTAGATCTCTTTAGTTGTATGCAGAGGTGAGATGCTCATAACTTTTCTTCTTCTCTCTTCTGTTTGACTTCTACAAATACTTCCTAAAGAGATGGTAAGGGTCTTGTCCTTAGAATGTGGCTTTTGACTTCATCCAAATCTTTGTTCATGCCTTAAAGAAATAAATACTATATCTTTCTCTAGAACTTCATTGTACAACACTCCATCGTTTGGACATCACCATAGAATTGAGTAGAACAAGTCCATCTCCTGTCATTGTTTAGTTAGACTATTATAGTACTCAATCATTCACCCTATTCCTTGCTTAGTGTTTCGAAGGGTTGAATGAATCTCAAAACATTGAGACGTGTTCTCAAGATCTGAGTACATCTCTTCCATAACCTTCCAAATTTCACGTGTCATTTTGTAGAAGAGATAGGTGCAATTGATTTAAGGCTTTATTGAATTGACAAGCTAGGCCATGATGATGGAATTCTCTCTGTCCATGTCTAAAAGCTTGCACCATTAGTTGCTGGAGAAGAAATCTCGCTAGTAAGGTAACCTATTTTTCCCTTCCCGTCAATTACTAACAAAAGTGATTGAAACTACTTATGAAAATTTGACCTATTCAATTTGTTTTGGTGATTTGCAATACCAGTTCTGTTGAATATAAAGGGAAAATATTGTTGATCGGTCGTGGTCGTGTGTAGGGTTAGTCATGTTTGTTGATTCCTCAATAGATGGGGGCGGTATTCCCTTACATTTCCGCTAGAATAGAGATTTCATTTAACTAAACTTACAGAGAACACACTAGAACATGATCGAATTCAATTCATCTCTGGAAAGATGCCAAGTGACACAGGCTTTGAACTACCAATGGGTGAGAGCGTTTCTTCAAAATTTGATTCTAGATAAGAACAAGACCTAGCACACGACTGTGCGTAAGGCTATATTCAACTTGCTTATTAACACCCTTTGTCTAGAGAGGAACAAGGCTTCAAACACAATTATGGTGTGAGGCCATATTTGACTTGCTTATTAGTTTCCTCAAGCAAAAGAGGAACACAACCCTGAGACATACTTGTCTATGCGGCCATGCTCAAATTGCTTATTGACTTCATCCAAAGAGAAAAATACAATATCAGACACTTTGAGCCAAAGATGAATCTTTCACTTACTAAATTCTTCTTCTTCAATATGGAAGATAATAGAGAAGAAGACTGACTTTAAACTAAACAAACCTTCAATCGGAGAAGAATGTGACCATAGCAAAAGT
>JAOQMP010000005.1:32667564-32679993 GCA_027563575.1 Erythroxylum pedicellare
ACTTTCACTAATGGAATTACTCATTTTCTTAGCTTTTTTATTCTATATCTCGCTGTCTTGATCGGCTCCTCAATATATATCCCTTGATTCACTGCAGGTTCATATCTAAGAAAATCTCACTTTCTTTCATTAAACTCCAAGTAATGCAATACCTGCTTCATCCTGACAACTCTTTTTCCTTTGCATACATATAATCGCGTTTCAAACTCTACTTGCTCAGGCTTTTTAAATCCAGAAGCAACTCCGCCCTCTAATGGTATGATACACGGTTTAAAATAGGACAAAAATTTATTAGATTCACAACCTTGAAGTTCTCTATGCTGCACTGCACGTCCTCCAAGTGCTGCATCTAGATCAACAGTTTTAATAGCTGCTGTTCCAGCTTCATCCTATGATTAGGTTGTCATATCATGTGAGACCACAGTCTAGTTCAAAATACATGATAGAACACGACAAAACATAACCAAGTAAACTTAGGATACAGAAAATGGAAAATGCAGTAAATGAGCACCTGGGTTGTGTCTCTTCCAATCCAAAAGTGAATGTCATATAGATAAGCACCTCCCTTTCCAGATGTTGTCTATAGCATGGGAGACAAATGAGAATATGAAAATGAAAATTTGTGAAAAATAAGCTTGCCCAAGTGAAAGCAAAAAGGTGCATAAAGCATTCTATGACGCTACAGCAGACAAGACATGAAAACCAATAAAGGTTCGTTTATAAATGAAAGTGTGAATCAAGTGCATATTTGCTTTTTTTTTTTTAAAGATGAATGAAGAAATTTTATTAACACTAGCAAAGCTATTACACCATCACAATGAGGGGAATATTACAAAATACAAAAACTATTGTTCATTACAACAAGCATATTTGCTTTGTTGATACAAGCAGATCGGCCGTTACAGTAGCACCAACTCTTAAAGCATCAGTGATTCTAGCGGTAACACATAGCTGATGCAACTAAACAATGTAAATTTAATTGTAATCACAAAATGATGACTTCAAGATATGTACTGGACAGCCATCCTAACTTCCTTTGTGAACTTACCACGCACACAAGCCCTATGAAATAACCTCATATTTGACATGCAGTATGTGTGGTGAAATTATTTAGAAGAGTAATGTTGATTGTATACTTCAAATTCTGAAATTTCACATTTTGATATATAAAGAAATTATATGTATGATTCTAGCAAAAAGAAAAACAAATCTACCTGACCAACTTGTTACCTATAATGAAAGTACAGGATAGAGAGAGAAAGAAGAGGTATAGATGTCCCTACCTGCAAGACAATGTAACAATCGCCCATGTAGAACTTTCCATATTCAGATTTTTGCAATGGAACTGGCTGAAAATTCTCAATTCGCCAAATTTCAGTTCCTCTAAGCAGTGTTAAGTTAACAATTTTCAAGTGTAAACTGGAAAACCTTTCAATATTCATAAGATTTACTAATATATAAAAGGATAGTTACTTATGCTACCTTACTAAATAGAGCGTAGGTAAATAATTCCATGCATAAAGCTGCTGCTTATAAAAAGGATACGGTCTCTGACCCACTCCTTGAAATGCAGGATCCAAAACTTTGGTAGAGCTAGACATTTTCTGAAATTTTCCTTGAGATTCCTAATGACAATAAAAATTACAAGTATTTGAATATCTAATTATCTGCTGCTATAAAATTGCACAAGAACCCAGTGCAACTTATAAAATATACAGGGTACTGTTACCACACAGCAGACACAAATAGGTTCATTTCACAAGTATCAAACTTCAAGCAAAAGAAGTGTTTAAACCAGAGAGGAAATATTTTCCCGACAAAGACAAGAAATATCATGGAGTCTAACAATAGAGAAAAGAGGAGATTGGTTTGCAACTAATGCATACTCATGTTGCGCTCAGTAGGAGATTCATACTCATGTTGAGTTGAGTAGGAGACTCAACTAAAATTCAATTCGCTCCAGAATATCTTATGACAAAACATGCAGTCGGGCAACTTCCAAGACAACAATGCATACTCCAGAAACTAAATGATTGCTTCAACTAGTTAAAACAAAATACGGAGTCTGACACTGTCGAAAGCTAAATGAAGAAAATAGGAACGTGACCCATATAGACATGTTTGAAAGAACAGTTTATGTCTGCAAAGCAGACATGTTTGCAGACATGCAAACAAATAAAAACTTCTGCCCCAAATCCTCTATTGGAACATGATATTATTCCCATACTACTCGCAGGAACTTAACACTAAATGCAATCTGGACTATGCAATCTTCTGCATGGTAGTAGAGGATGTTGAGTAAGCAAATACATAAGAAAGCAGTTCCTAGGCCAATTTGTCCAGCTGTAACCACTATAATCATACATCTACATTGAAGCACCTAGTATCTCAGATGCTACATTTCTCAGAAGAAGCCATAGGGAGCATGCTCTTTTTACCTAGCCATGAATTTCCACGTGATCATTGTGACACGAATCCCCCACTTGCTTTAACTACTACGTTCATAAATCCAAGTTATGGACAGAATTACGATAAGATCATTACCAAAAGCATGAAACTTGAATCATAACTTCAAAGCAACAATTTCAAAAAATTATAATAAACTGGACCACGTCCCAGAGTCTTTTCTTTGTCCCCATTGACAAACAGAATGAAGAATTCATGCAATTTTCTTAAAAGAAATAGAGCTCAATAAGACCACAGTTTCAATTACGAACGAATTAAAGATATGATCAAACAAAATTGGCAGACAATAAACAAACAAAGCAACCAAGCAACTAAAAGACAAGAAAATTTCAACCAAAGATCAGATCAAAGTTCCGATCACCAAAGCAAAAGAACAGAAGAAAGAAAACAACAGACACCCGTATAAACATGATCAGGAAGACTAAAACGAAAAGATCCAACAGAAGTGTCATAATCAGAGCTCCAAACCCGGAATGAGTAAAACATTGAGAGCGAGCACAAAAGTTGCTTATATATACCCGGAAAAGCTGTGGTGTAGGAAGAAGATATGCGTCTGTACACAGAAAGAGAGGAAAGACTAGAAACGGAAGAAGGGAAAAGTTCTATTGGGTATGGACGAAGAGGAGAAATAATGAAAAGGGGAGGGATTGGGAAGCAAGATCTCGTTCAGGTACAAAAGCGAATTGTTGGTGGGTTTCACTTTCTTCGTATATTTGGTCAGATTTGTGGTTTGTTCAAAGAACGAATGAATGAATTGACGCCGAGTGGATACAGAGAGATAACACAGGACAGACAAGTTGGCAATGACATGACAAAGTCAGTTACTTAAAAAGAGCTAAATGGAAACATTTGATCCGGTGTCGATGCCACCGGCCATGTTTTTTCCCTTTCCCAAACCAAAAATAATATGCTTTCCTACTTTTACAACTATGCCCTCCTCTCAGCATGTGTCACTTCAGTTTAATGATACGTCACTTTCACCAAAGGCCTTTGATTTCTTAATATTCTTAGCCTATTTTCACTTTTTAAAATTATTTTAATCTAAAGATATTACGCCTCTCTCTTATAAATTATTGATTTATGTAAAGATATTCAATTTACAGATTATTAGGTGTATCTAAAAATTTACTTAATATACACTCAAAAAATAATTATTATAAATTCTGCTATCGTAGGAAAAAGGAATGAAGAGAAGCTTTCCATTTGTACATTTACTCTTAATTTCAACTTGAATTAGACAAGGTATAACTTTTGTTCAAATTTCTTTGATTAAATCCGAACTCTTATATAGTGGTTCAATTAATTGATTTAGGGTGAAGTTACCCTTCACCAAAGTCTACTTAGCTAACAAAAATTAACTCACTCTTGTCATATGTTAATCAATCAACTTGACTTAATGAATGTCAAATAGTTGATAATTATCATATGGATAATATGCCATAATTTTTATAATATATTGTTAGTAACTTAATCAAAAGAAGAAGAAAAAAGTCTTTATAACCTACCTAATATATTAAACAAAAATGTAATGATCATTAAGTAATTAAATAATACTTTTTAAATATTGAAAGATAAGGTTTGTATAATCAATTGTAAAGAGCTTATATGATAAGTATTAATAAGGTTATAAAATGTAATGATCAATAAGTAATTAAATAATACTTTTTTAATATTGAAAGATAAGAATTTTATAATCAATTGTAAAGATCTTATATAATAAGTATTAATTAGGTTATATTTTAGTTTGATTTTGAGAGTAACTTGCTTGTGTTCAGAAGATTTTTGTAGGATTTGGTGCTCTTTATGGCTTATATTTTCTTTACAAGTTTAGTAGAGTGGATGAATTCAAGCAAGTTTGAACTAAATTTGAGAAATTTCAGCATGATTTAAGAGGAGGGTGAATTGACAAAAAATTCTCAATTTAACTTAATTATGAAATACTAGCTCGAGCTTTGAAAAGTAGAACTAAAATATTTCAACTTTCAATTTAAAAAAATAGTCCGACATTAAGTTTTTCGTTAATGTGCATGATGTAGTGAGTTACGTTTTATTAGTATTTTGCCACATATTGTAATTGTGCCGCATATGATTTTATTATTTAATAAATTAAAAAATTAAAAAATTACTTCTTCGTCAACACTCCATCTGCAATCCCTTTACCACCTACAACTGCTATCTCTTACACATTGCTTCCAAACACTAAAAACTCTATAATTGATGATAAGTTGACACTTAAGGTAGGTAAATAGAAGGTGGAGTTCCAAATCTATAGAACCTGAAAAGATCATTTGCCTTTGATGAAGTGGGTTATAGAATGGACGCAATTAACCCTATTATGCATCAAGTACCTAAAGTTATTTGTGATTATCCTTGAAAGTATGTAAAACTTTAGGTATTACTGAAAAAAAGAGCAGTGATTATACTTTTAGGTTAGAAGGAAAGTATAACCCCTTACCATATACCAAAGAAGCACTTAGACTTAAAAGTAATGGAATTGTCTCATCACTAACATTATGCATACTTAAGAAATATTAATCCTCTTAATATGTCTCGTTCTCTCAATTATATGCAAGAAGGTAATCATGTTCATTTAATCAAAGATCCTAGAAGAGTGAAAAGTAGAGTGGAAAGTCTAGCTAAAATACTTATAAAAAAACGCTTATTGATTCTAACTCTAATTTTCTTTCATTTTAATTTCTTAGTTTTTATTTTTATTAATGTTTGATCTTCTTTTGTAGGTAAATGTTTGGTCGAATTTCTAGGAATTTAACCTTACCAATTTTGAATGGAATTAGAGAGATTTATGTACCTTAATTGCACTTATGGTTGAGTTATTATCTTGTCTATTTGACATTGAAGGGAATGATATGTTTAAGTATGAGGGTTGAAATTTCTTAGATTTTTCCTTACTTTTGTTTTGTAACTAACATATCTTTGTTTTAGTTTTGGTGTTTTAAAATTCTTATATTATCGTGTGTTATTTGATGTATATATTTCATTTATGTTGAGCCAAAGGCCTTAGGGAGGAGATTTGGCAAAAAGTACATAAGAAAATTAAGTTAAAAAATTAATAGAGGGTATAGAAGTTAACTAGTCCTAGTCTGTATTGTGGAATAGACATTGGTGTCAAAACAACACAACGAAGAGTCAAGATATAGAAGAAAACTAGTGTCGATATGAGTAATAAGTCCATAATTAGTCCTACGATAGAACAAAATTATGAGGAAACAAGGGCAAATCAGTGACAGTAGCAAATTTGTATTAAGCACCAGTCTCGTCTTAGATCTCGATCCTAGATAAGCCCAACTTAAATTTTCCTTTGCCAAAACCCTAAACCTCTCATCTCTTTCATCTCTTAACTTCCTAAGCCTTAATTTGTACCCATATTTTTGCTCTTAACATAAAATTTAATCATCCTAACATAAAATCATTCTTAAAAGAATAAAACCTACTCTCAAATCATCAAATCATCCACCAATCGACAAATTTTTGAATTTAGAAGAAAAATTGAGAATTTTGCATTATAAGATTTTTTGGATATATTTGGCATATATCTTGGCTTTCTTCATCTTTCAAGTAATATTTATAAACTTTACAGTAGTAAGACATTGAACTTGAGAATTGTTAGCTTGATTTGGGTAAAACTTTGGATTGAGCTCATTGATTATGATGGAATGTTAAAGAATATTGACTTATGGTTATTAGAATTTGTGGTGATTGTGAAATAGCATGCTTCATATTGGGACTATATTGTTTTTTTTTGATATTGTGAAATTTGGCATTGTATGTGCTTATAAAGTGACTATATTGAATTATGGTGAAGTTACTGGTGTTCTTGGTTTAAATATGGCTCAAAAATTGAATATAAACGCAAATAAAAAAAGGAGCCATATAACTCATCTTTAGGACCACCTCCTTCCTAAAACATTCCTAGATCCACTGGTCAGAAAAAATGAGGAATGACACGATAAAAGAAGCAACAACCATATGGTCATAGAAAAGACCATAATCCTCAATATTGACAAGTTTTTCAAAATTCATAATATTTTATGAAATTTACAATGGGATATATTGTTTATGTGGAGTCTATTGCTTGGAGTTGGTGAAGGAGTTCTAAGCCAAGATAATCAACATTAAGGTTATGGCTTCAGAGGAAATATGTCAAGACCAATAGCAATACACTCTTATATTCGTGGCACTAAGGTGATGACTTAAGAGGAAATAATAAAAGAGTATCTCAAGATATCATCAGGCGGTGCGAGGTTAAATTTTTAGAATGGGTAACCATTAGTTCATAATGAGTGTAGTAAAAGTAAAGAGTTGTTGAGGTTTCGAGATAAAGACTACTTTTTTTGCTGGAAGGCTGTATTTTTTAATATAAGAAGCAAGTTATATAACCACATCTATTTGTTTACATATTGAGCCATAATATATAGCCTCATTCTAGTGGATTGAAGTAACTCCATATTTTATATTTGTCTCCAAGGTCTCCTCTATAATGGTTTAGGAAAAGATCTGCTAGTTAGAATATCATCTTTAATTATACATTCTATAGGTAGTGTGGATCAACATAGGTCACCAAGTATGAATTTTATATTCTTAGTGTTGATTAGTTACATTTGGAGAAACACAAAGTGGACCTATCCAATGTTAGGGTTGCAACAATTGGAGAGGTTAACTTTATTGATGATGATTAAATGATGTAATTTGGGTACATTTAGGATAATAATGTGTAGATTATTCTATGAAGAATTGATAAAGGGTATCCAACAACGTAAGACAAAAGGAGGGACAAGTTAAAGATGAAAGGTTTAAGAGGAAGGAGAAGACAATAAAGTAGCTGTCAAACAATGCTCCACTAGTCAATTACCAAAGGATTATGGACTTTTAAAATGGATTTGAAACATATAATTGTATGAGGGAACTCTAAGTTATCAGGGATTTTCTAAAGAAACTGAATAAGAAGAGTTCTAATAGTACATTAAAGAATATTAAAACTATAAAAGTAACTCTCACTCAGGCTCAAGGTAATCTCTATGCAAACCTTAATAATGTTAGCATAAATTAAAAAGAGAAAATAACAATAAAAAGCTACATCCAAGCTTTATAAAATCATGTTTCTCTTATCAAACAAAGATCGAGGGTAAAATGGTTAAGGGATAGTGATAGAAACACAAGTTATTCCTAGGATAACATCACTTCTAGGCTTTAAATGAATTTCATGTATCAAAACTAAATATAATTACCTTTAACCATTTTAAGAATATAATAGTTTATCACGCTAATGAAATTTCTTCCTTTTAAGCACTTAAAACTTCTATACCTTGCCTTATCAAGAGAGATAAAATAGCCTAATCTCTAAAAATTTTACCAAAGTAGGCGTAGAAGTAACTCTTTATAACTTGAACCTTAACAAGGCACTTGCACCTGGTGGGCTCAATGCACTCTTTTTTCATAAAACTTGGCATTTAACTGGAGATACGATTTCAAAGGCTACACTAAAATTTCTTTCCAACGGAAAAATGTTCAAGGAAGTGAATAAAACATATGGGGGTCTTATCCCCATAAAGCCTAGTGCCTCCTTGTTGCAAGATTATAAATATATCTCATATTATGATATAATCTAAAAGATAATATTGAAGATGTAAACTGGTAAACTAAAAATAAATATCAACTTAATCATTAATTCAAGTTAGGGAGCCATCATCCAAAGTAAAAGTATAAGAGAAATATTCCTTTATTGCGACAGTTATTTAAAGATTATTAGAGCCTAAGAAGCTACATCACTGAAGATTGACATCTAATAGATGGATAGTTGACTATATTTTACCACCCATATTTGATGTATTTTGCTTGATATTTTACACTTTTATCATATATTTGCTACTTAATTTGCTCCAATTGTGTTTACAGAGTATAGCTACCTTCATAGACTTAAAGGAGAAGAATTTGGATGAAAACACGATGTAAAACAAAGAATTAAAAAATCTAAAGGAATCCATGACTATATATATGTCTATGTACTATCTTATGGCCGCACACTTTCACTATATTCGGAGAATTCTGATTATGCATGGTCTGATACACGGTTGTGAAAGAGACCGTGTATCTCCCCCCAGAACCTTATATTTTGTTATAAAGAGACATTTTGGGAGGTGAAAGAGAAGGCAGTCAGTTTCGTAAAGCAAACATGGGGAGGCGACTCCAAACATGGAACTTGTTCTCTAGGTATAATTTTGGTCTAGAGAAGTGGAAAACATGAAGAAATCATTGAAATATAAGATCAAGCCTGTACATCACAAGATCATTTGATAGAAGACAATTAGGGAGATTTAGAATTATGAACCCATTATTTTCAATTCGTATTTCTGTTTATGTATATTTGATTTTGTATTCGATCATGTGTAACTAAATATCTAGTTATTATTTAGGTTAGATGAACCTTATGTTAAAACTTTGATATGATTTGATTCTTTTATTGATGCAATTGGTTGTTTGCTATATTGTGATGCATTTTGTTTATGTTCTAATAACCCAAGAATATTAGATCATAATTTGATTTTATACATAAGAATGAGAAATCTTAGTGTGAATAGATCCTACCGTAATTAGAAGGAGCTGATTACAACTATAGAGATAGGATGACATAAATCTTCCAGATTAGGGTTAAACTTAATGAAGGGACTCATAAATCAGTAAAGCAATCCCATAAAATTTAACCAAAGAAATTTGATTAGAGACTATAGGATTAGTTGTTAGTAGACTCAAGGTCAGCTATTAGCATATTATAGGAGTCTCCATGGTCCAATACATCCACAAAATAATTGCATGATAAAAGATCAATCTGTTAAGGGTTTAAAGGGATTCGAACCTAGATACTGATTTCAAATAACAATAGTTTTTAAAGTGAATTTCACTATCTTTGCATTCATTATTGTTTTCCTATTTCTTTAATTATTTTAGTTTTTAATTAAAAATCTAAAACTAGTTCGTAGGCTGGATAATAGGAGAAGGATAATTACTAGTATTCATCATCTTTATGGGATTGACTTGTACTTACCGGTACTAGCTACAACTATGTCGTGTACTTGTAATTATTACAATGTTGACTAACTCACGAAAAAGGTCAATCAACGTCCATAAAGCCTTTAATACTATTAGATCGAGATCCTAGGGTATCAAAAAACTTTCATCTAATGGATAGAGCTTTGTATTATATCAACCTCATTTAGCATTCTAGTAAAAGTGATCCAACACAAGTGTTCAAAGAAGTAAATGATTAAGTAAAGGGGATCCATTATCCTTTGCCTTTTTCATAATTTACATAAAAGTGTTATCTAGGCTTATTTTTAATGAAACAAGCAATATAGGGTCCTTCAAATTACACTATAAGTGAAAAAGGTAAAGCCTAACCATTTATCCTTTACCGATGATTTGATCCTTTTATCTAGAGTTGAAGGAAAATTTATTGAGGAACCTTATTTTGCTATACAAAAGTTTAGTGACCTTTTATACCTAACAATTTACTAAAACAAACCTACATTGATTTCTTTATGTTTAGCTCATAGAAAGCATGACAATTAATAAGTATTATAGTTATAAAGCTAGAGAATCCTCCTTTCAAGCACTTTAATATCCTAATAACAACCAAAAGACTCAATTATAAAGATTGTCAACCTTTACTTGATTCCATTATGAGATGCATTGGTAGTTGGAATAATAAAACCTCCCATGTATATGAAAATTACAACTTATCATCTTTGCTCTTAGTAATCTTTATGTACATTCTCCCTTAAGGCATAAACAAAGCTATTGAGAGAATATTGAAGGGCTTCCTCTAGATTGGAGAAGCTACCAATTTTATAGAAAAAGTAAAATGGAGTAATGTTTGCTCCCTTAATGATGTAGGTGGTTTGAAAATCAATTTCATCAAGGTTGTGAACAAAATACTTTTAGTTAAGAGATTATAGACGCTTTATGTGGATTAAGAATCTCTTTAAGTCAAGTGAATGTGCACACACTTCCTTCAAGATGAAAACTTCTAAAAATGAAAATCTAAAGCAAACATTTTGTAGATGTTACTCTAACTCCTAAAACTAAGAGACTCTATAGCTTTCTAGATAAGGTGCATAATAAGGAATGGAAATAAAATTGTTCTAGTTTAAAAACTGGTATAACCAGGGACCTCTTTATAAGACCATTGTTTATAATATTCTTAGGCATATTCTTTAAAAGAAAGTTATAGTAAGAGGTGATTTAAGGAGAAATTTTGTTTTGAAATCTCAAATGTTTCTCTAGCTTAATAGAGAATACACATGCTTATAATCCTAACCTAGAAAAGGAGGATTTAATGATTTGGATTCTCATCAATTGTGTTCATTCACTAATGAAACATGTTTGAAGATTTTTAGAACCATTAAAATAATTGTTTTTGAAGAAACTTAATATGTCATAAAATTAGTACCTCAAAATCATCATTCATCCTATGGCTAATAACTAAGTAAAAGTTGAAGTCTCAAAATAAACTTAAAGGAATAATAGTTTGTGGTTATTGCTACCTTTGTAACCATAAACTAGAAACCATAAGGTATCGATTCTTCAAATGTAGCTACACCAATGTCTTATGGAAGCAAGCACAAGCCTTATATGATAGGCAATGTATCAAAGATGAGTAAAAGAAAGTACTTGATTAGGCAAGCAATGTCAACTACAAATAAGGTGATAAGAAGTTGTTTAAAACCACATTCATGGTTATTATGTATATGCAATATCAAAGGTAAATAACTCAAGGATATTTAAATAAAAACAATAGGACATTTATAGCTTGATACATAATATTTATAACTAGATCAAAAGAATAATTATGGCTAAAGAAATTGTCAATTAACGTAGTATAGAGATTGCATTAAGATGTAATGTTTTGTAACTTGAGCTTACTAGATTTGTCAAATGATTCATTTTGTAATTAACTATTATTTGGTTAACTTTAGTTTTAATTCTCTTGTAATAAGATTCTTAGCCTTTATGTAGCTAGTTATACTCTATAGGATCTATTTTGTAACCCTTTCTTTTCAAAATGAATTTATCTTAAAAAAAAAGATCTTAGAAGAAAGAATAGTTCTGAAACATTTAAAAAGAAAAAAACATTATTTTATTTCTTCTCCAAACTCGAAATATAAACAAGGGTAACTCCAAACCTCTATTTATAGGAGAGAGTATGGGTGGGAAGTTAGGTATAGGTTCCTTTCATGATGATGATGATGTTGATTACATTGTTAATTCATTGAAATAATTTCTTATATGATTATAACAATTGACATTGTTGCTTACATCACAAATGCAAATGATATCATTCCTTATAACAATCTTATATTAAAAGTAGGTAAAAATTTGAACATACTTAATACCATTTTAATCCATCTTATCTTTAAAGATGGACTCTTGTATGATGACTTTTGTGATTATTGACTTGCCTTAAAATCATTATCGTCATAAGATTCCATAGTTCTTCATTTTCTTCATCATATGTGTCCATAATAAGCCAATGTGTATTTGGACTTAGTGAATAGTCAAGTTCACCAAGCTCTAACAGTGGACTATTTGGCTGCATAAGTTCATCGTTTTATGAATCTTGAGAATCTTAAAAAATTGTAAAACTAAAATCATGAGCCTATGAGTTACTATTAAGGTTGGGGGGGTTGTGAGTTATAGCTAATGCTAGTGTTCTCGAGTTATTGCTAAAGCACTTTTCATCCAAAATGATAATCTAAATCTAACTATGTACTATAGTAAAAGCATTAGAAAGCATTAGAAAATTATGAATTATATGATTTCTTTTGAATATTGAGGCTTGAAGCTCTCATTATAGTCAAGTTATTATTAACTACTTATACAAAATAATTTATAAATAAAAATAAAATTTTAATTATCTTTTTATTAATATTGTTACATAATAAATTAAAA
>JAOQMP010000005.1:32680065-32702391 GCA_027563575.1 Erythroxylum pedicellare
GTTTAATGGGAGATTTTGTTTTTAAAAGAAGAAAATAAAATGAAACTAACTAATAAAAACAAATTAAAGAACCTCTATAATTTTGTTCATCAATAACACAAATTATTCAAATTAATTATACATTAAAAGAAAAAAGAAACTGATAATATTATTTTAAAATATTTTTTATATAATAAATAAAATTAGTGAAATAATAATATACTATCATATTTAACTAATAAACTTATTATTAATAATTCATCAATATACTAATTTTTAAATTTTAATAAAATAAAATATATTTATATTTTTAATATGATTACTCATATGTAAATGTGATAAATCAATATGTTTGGAACACGTCACTCATGTAACTTGCTTTTCTAATCACTTCTTTATAACATAGTTATTCGTATGAAATGTCATGTGTCCCAAGAATGCTAAGTCAGAAAATGTTAATAATACAACTTAACAAAGGAGTTGATTATAGACTTTTTACAAAGCATAAAGGTTGCCTAAGATTTTTTAAATATAGGACATTTTAATAAAATTGGTAAAACTAAAGGGTAAGTTGGTGTCTGTTATCTTTTATATTATGTATAATCTTTTATTCTTATATGTTTGAAGAAACAAGTATGCTTTTTAAGTATTTGATTTGTTAAAATAAAAAAGAGATTATAATAATGCTTAAAACTTGTTATTGCTCTTGTTTGAAACATGCCTTAGATTGTTGTTGAATAATTGGTAAATAGACTAGGTCTTTAGGAACTTCTATTTTATGGCTTGTTTTTATGAACTAGTTAAGATGTGGTTGGATATCAGTAAATTATCTTGTTTTATTATTATGTTTTAAAACTATATAATGAGTAATGCGATGATTTAAATTAGTAAGCTTTCAAAATTAAACAAAAGTGTATTTATGTTTCATCCACTTAGTTCTTACCTTCTTTTTGTGTCTAAAACAACAATTTAATATCAGATCACTCATCTTAAGGGATCTGTGAGTTGAGTGAATCTAAAAACCTAAACCTAAAAACACAAAAACCATATTAGACACCCATAAATATCTAAAAATTAAAACCTAAATAACATGCTCTGATATTGCTCCACTAATTTTTAATGGTGATAGCTATTAAACCTGGGCTATTAGAATTATAATCTATCTTAATGCATTATATCTTTGAGAAGTTATAGAGGAAGACTATGGCATCTCATTGTTACTAGTAAATCCAACGATGGCGCAACTAAAGACCCATAAAGATAAGAAGACTAGGAAGTCCAAAGCTAAAGCACGTTTGCTCTCTGTTATCTCATGCACTATGTTTACAAGGATTATGAATTTAGAGTTAGGGAAGGCTATTTGGAACTACATCAAAAAGGAATATCAAGGTAATGAAAGCCCGAAAAATACAAAAATTCTCAACTTGTTAAGGGAGTTTAAAATGTTGAAAATGGAGGAGATATAAACCATTAAAGACTATTATAACAAGTTACTGGGCATAGTAAACAAGGTGAGGTTGTTAGGTAAAGACTTTTGCAATGAACGAATATTGCAAAAAGTTCTTGTCACTTTGCATGAAAGGTATATCTGAAATTTATTTTTAAAAGAATTTAAGGATCTATCAAGCATATCCTTGGTGGAATTAGTCAATGCGTTATAATCCTAAAAGCAAGGAGAATAATAAGGAAAGAAGAATTTATGGAGGGTGCATTTTAGGAAAAACTAGCAAATTAGGAGGACAAGGTAAGAAAAACAAGGATAAGAAGAAAAATAAGAAAAAAAGGATAAGAAGAAAAAATAACAAAATTAGTAATGATAATAAAAATGACATACCTCCACCCTGCCTATATTGCAAAATGACCAATCACCTGCCAAAGAAGTGTTGGTCTAGGTATAACATCAAGTTCATGAAATATAGCAATATTGGACACATAGAGTGGATTTTCAATTCTCAACTATATGAAGACATAAAAGCTTCTACTGCGTAGCATCAAGAGGAGTAAATTTTGTGGCAAGTAACAACTTTAGTGATTCCTAGCTGATAGACATTGGTTGCATAAACCATATGAATAATGACCAAAAACTTTTAAAGAGGTCAATAATTGGAATGGTGAGGTTTTTCAGTTAAGGGAAAAATAATGGTGGTTATAGAAAGTTTAACATATTTAAAGCATATTATTAATATTTATGTCAGGCTTAATATATTTAAAGCATATTATTAATATTTATATCTGCCTGACATTGACCGAAATTTTCTTAATGTTGGGAAATTAATTAGAAAAAGGTTTTTAAAGTCATATTTGAAGATGTGATAAATAAAAAAAACTCAAAAGGCAAAGATGTATTTAAAGTGAAAGTGAGAGCAAAAACCTTTTCTCTAAATTTAATAAAGGAGGAGAAAATGGAATTTTCTAAGTAATGTAGAATTATGGCATAAAAGGGTCAAGCACTTCTATTATATTATAGAACAATAATTTAATGAAGGGTGTGTCATTGTTAGAAGATAAGCTAGCTGATTGTGTGGCTTATCAAGTTTATTTAGGTCTTATTGAGTTGGTCTGTCTTTTGTCCAGTAAATAATAAACCAATTATGGAATTCCTCCCTTTTTGTAGGGCATTAGCCTCAAGTAGATGTTTTGCTTTAGGTTATATTTTTCTATGATTATTTTACAGGAATCTACAAAGGTGTTTATGCAATCTCCCTCATCAGAGGCTTAATTTGAGTGTATAGTTTGTCCAGCTTTAGACACTTGCTTATTTCTTATAAATCAAGGATAAAGAAGGCCTTTATTTTATGGATCCTAGATTTCAAAGCCTCGATTTCCAACAAACTTGTATATTAAATCTATCAAGGATATTTTTAGTATTCTATTGTCTCTAAATTTTAAGTTAATGGACCAACTCACCCCCTTCAATAATTTCTCTAAAAGACCTTACTGGCTGAAAATTTTCAAGCCTTCTACCTCCATTTACTTAATTGTTTATCAAAAACTCATCCTTTCTTACAATAACTCAAGAGTTTTTATAATAGGTGGTGATAAGGCTTTGAAGTTTATCCCTTCATTATGTCCTCAAGCTTTGAAATAAATCTACCTTATCTCTAATGTCAATAGTTTGGTCCTTCCTTAGGAATTCTCCTATTGTCAATATTGGAACTATCTAATGGGAGCACCCTTTCATGATAGTTCTATTGATGATAAATTCTTATGTGAAACTTTTAATTATTATCATGCTTTAAAGTGTAAGATTTTTGTGGTGAGCACTACTAATGTAGAAGCCTATGGTCTTTGGTGGCAAAAGAGCTATTAGTAGTTGGTTCCTCACTCAGACCTTACAATACTCAAAGTTACTTCTATTTATCTTAGTCTTTTAAAGATCATTCAATTTCAATATCTATAATTGACCTATGCTACTTCATATTTCAAAAATCTAGATGTTGAAGGCAAAGAAAAGGAAAAGACTTCTTCCTAAAAAGAAGTATAAATAGCTGCAAATCTTATCGTCTAGAGGAAATTCCTACAAAAAAGCCAAAACATCAATCATAAGAAAATTTGCTAGAAAAAAGACTCGCTCCTCCACCAAACAGATTGAAAAAATTGAAGACACTGAGCTCATTACTAAAGACATCACCCCTATAGATGAGACTTCTTCCACCCCAGAGAAGTTTGTGGAAGATATCAATAACGATACCTCTTTTTTGTCTAACTTCTTTGATTCTGAACATAAGTTCATTCTTTCAATTTTCTTTCACAAATGACCAATCCTTAGGCCTACCACTACTTAATCTCTCTTTTGAGCCAAGATCTACAAAAGTTATTAAGTTTTACTAAGCTAAAGAATACATAAGTTACTTCAATAGAGGTAAAGTAAGAATTCCCTTCATTTTTACAAAAATTCTTCAAACTTTTGACAAGTTATTTTATATCTTATAGATATGAGATGCTTAGATTGTAGCAGTAAATTCTGAAGAATATTAGATTTAAACTTCTTTGATGTTTCGCCTGATACCCCTTTTGATGTTATATCGTCGATTAACTATGAGGAGTTGATTAAAGTCAAAGAGTCTTTAAAGCTCATAGTGTAGCAACAGCTCTAATTCCTAACTGAAGTGTAGAGCAACTCCTTTCTAAATATGTACTAATATCATTATGTCATTAGAGGACATTTGAGTAAAGTTGAATAGTATTTTACTCTTTTAAAAAATCTTTTTATAACTAAGTAGGCTATTATAAGAAACTAAGTGCCTGTTTGAATAGGCTTATATCAGTAGAGCTTTTGTTAGTAGAGTTTTTCTAAAAAGAGCTTTTCTAAGAAGTCAGATAACTGTTTGATTGTCATTTAAAAAAGAGCTTCATATAATAAACTGTTTGACAACATAAAAATAAAAAATACTTTTAATTTTAACTATATTTTATTTTGTAATAAAATTATTTATGCATATAAATATTATTAAAAATATATTAAACAATATGCAAAACACAATATATTAATTATTAGATAATTTTAAACTATATAAAACATAAATAAAAATATATTTAACCAAATCTTTTATATGGATTATAATATAAGTAAAACTAATATCAAAAATAAATATTAAAACATATAAAAAGTCAAATAATATTATATAAATCTCAAAATAAACTTGAAGATTTGTTTGTGGGTATTGTGAGAATTATGTGTAAAATATAAAAGTAAAAGGGACTAAAAAATAGACTCATTAATTGATCTGAACAAGGTTAAGCAGATGGCTAAGAAGTTGGGAAAATCACTTATGCTTTAAAAGGAAAAAGTAGGCCTTTGGAAGTAACAAGTATAACAAGCTAAAGAGGATCAAGTCTCTTAAATTAAACAATAGGGTCAGATATGGTCTTTTGACCCAGATCAACTTTGAATTCTTCATATCCTTTGTGAGCAATTTGGTGGCCACAGGTTAGAGATTATGATTTGATTTAGTTTCTTTAGGGATTACGAAATGTATCTTTAGGGATTATGATTACGATTATGATTTGATTTAATTTGATTACAATTGTAATTGTAACTAACCTTATATAAATAAGATAACCTAGTATATAAAGGGAGTGAAAGCTATCGATTTAAGTAAGCTTTTCCCATCCTTTTTCTTAATTCACGTCATAGTATCAGAGCAAATTTTGTAATCTTGACTTTAATTCCTTTCTCACAAAAATAAAACTAACCTTAATAATCTAACCCCATAAACACCTCAAGTAGCCATCGGTGACTAAAATTGAGGCAACATCGATGAGTGTCCCACATGCCCTCACACATCATTAACAACCGCTATTCAACTAACATATATAGCCCACGTGCCACTTTCTGGTGACACTCTGTTGACCCGACTTTCATGGATTAAGTCACACCAACTCCAGAAACATGTTGGTGATGTGTTTTTCTACTTTTAATTACTGAAAATTAGGTTTGTGTATTTAACCATTGTCAGTGATGTGATTTTTTCCTTTAATTGCAGGAAATTGGCTTTATATATTGAATCATCGTTGTTGATTTTGTCATAGTTTTAATCCCTCTTTCATTATTGCATAATTTGTTGATATTTGAAGTTTATTTCTTCATTTGATTCTCATTAATGTCTTTCTGTCCAATAAATCACAAATTAGAAATTAAATGGAACGAATTATGTTGTTTGGGAAAAGGCAGTCATTATGTATCTTAAGGGCCCAGGTAGCAATGAGCATCTCACAGATCCAATTCCTGATAGTAAGTCATCAAGGTATAAAAGGTGGGAACAACATTACAATTAAATAATGACAATCCTTTAGAACATCATGGAACTAAATATTACTGACATGTGTCAACATGCAAACTCAGCAAAGGAGTTATAGGAGTATTGAGACTTTTATTTTCTAGTAACATTACTTGTATATATTAATTATTTGTGGAATTGTTTAAATGTGAGTAGGGAGAGAAGAACCACAATGAGTATTTTTCAGAAATAAAGAATCTATTTGTAGAACATTTAGTAGTTTAGCTGATAACAACAAATAAGGATCATCTTTTAAAGGAAAGAGAAGACATATTTGTGCAGAGATAGCTAGCTAGCTTAAGACCAAAATATGAACCAATTCAGGCAAGGATACTCAGTGGCACTTAACTTCCATTACTTACTAAGGTATATGCATAAATATCTCAATCCTTGAAGGGTTTAACACAAAAAAGTGGTGACAAGTCTGTTCTAGCTGTTCACAATAGTGAAAGAGGTAATAAAGGCTGAAGTAACCGAGATGGTCGTGGTGGTTATGGAGGAAGGGGTAGAGGAGGTGAAAGATGGGCATCTTCGGGATTATTGTTAGGACTTACACCTAGAGTTGCACTCAAAGCCCTCTCAATCTACTAATATTTTGGAGGCTTTGTAATTGTTATGCCTTAACAAGTAGAAAAAAGTTTGTTTCTAAAGAAGAATATCTAGTTTTTCTTTAGTATCAAGCGGCCAAATAAGCAATCAACCAATTGCATTGTTTGCTTATTTAGGTAATCACCTAACTTGTATATAGTCCTATATTAAACAATGGGTTATAGATTTAGGAGTCATTGACCATATTGTAAGTAATGCAAATTTTTTTAATTAAATTACCACTATACCAAACTCTCACCAACTTATTGTTGTCAATGGTTCCACTTCTAGTATAAGTAGGATTGGTATTGCATTTCCCTTTCCTTCAATGATGTTACTAAAGGCACTATATATTCCAAAATTTTTGTTCAACTTAATGACTGTTAGTAAACTAACCAAATCATTGAATTGTTGTCTCTTTTCTGCCTCATTTTATTGTTACCTAGGATTTGAAGACAAATAAGATGATTAGAGGAGGGTGTGACTATGGAGTTCTCTATTATTTTGACAATCGTTCAATTTCCTACTCGGTTGTCGCTTCACCTCTCCAAATCTATAGCCATCTTAGTCAACCATCCATCCAATTTTTTTAAAAAAAAATTGATTCCTAATTTAAATTCAAATCTTCATATAGATTGTAAAGCCTTGTCAACTTGGGAAATATCATCATATTACTTTTCCATCTAGAGTTAATAATAAAGTCGAAAGCTTTTTTTGTGTTAGTTTGTTATGATGTTTGGGGTCCATCTTGTGTGACTTAAAACTTGGATTTTGTTGCTTTGTTGTTTTTGTTGATGATTGGTCTAGAATGACTTAGTTATTATATCTATTGAAAGAATGTTTGTATTGTTTTCTATTTTTCAATCCTTTTGTTCTAAAATCAATACTCAATTTGGTTGTCCTAGTAGTATCCTCACAAGTGATAATGCCAAAGAGTATTTTTCTGAATCTTTTCAATCTTACTTAAAAATTTGTGGTATGATTCACCAATCTTCTTGTTCTCACACACCATAACAAAATAGTGTGGTTGAAAGAAAAATTAGGTATGTTATAGAAGTTGCTCGAACCTTAATAACTAAGATGAAGGTTTTTAAGGAGTTTTGGAGTGATGTCCTCACTGTTTGCTATCTTATTAATAGAATTTCGTCCACTACTCTCAAAGGTCAAATCTCTCATAACTTATGTTTCCTAATACCACTTTATTTCCTCATACCACTTTATTTCCTCTTTAACTGTGTATCTTTAGATACGTCTGTTTTGTCCACCAACTCCAATTGGAGTTGACAAATTATCTTCATGAGGCATCAAATACATCTTCCTCGGTTGCACAAGGTAACAAAAAGGTTATTGCTGTTGTAGTCCCTCACTTAAAAGATTGTTTATATGCATAAATATGATAATCTTTGATAACATTGCATAGTTTTCTGAGAGTCAAGATGCCAAAAGCTTCCATCATTATTTACCCTCATTTTTTGACAACTCATTAGATAATTCACTTAAAAGTTTAGATAATTTACCTATAAATTCTGATTTTTCTTATCTTTGTCAATTATCTTGAGCAAATTTGCAAGTTTATTTTTAATGACCTCGTCAAATAGTAGATGACCATCTGGATGAGGCCTCACTTCCAGTGCCTAATTTATCGCTAGATGTAGAAAACAATGACCTAGATTGGCCTATTGCTTTATAGAAAAGTAAATGATCTTATAGCAATCATTCGATTTTTAATTTTATTTCTTATAACCATATTTCCCACTCCTTTTTTTTAATCAAACATGGATTTTGTGTCTATAACTAAGAGTATAATAGGGGTTATACAAAACCCTGGGTGGAAGCAAGCTATGTAAGAGGAAATAGATGCTTCATATTTAAATGACAACTAGAAACTTATTACTCCTCCTGATGCCTTAATTATTGGTTATTGATGGGTATATACTACTAAGACACTTGCTGATGGATCTATCAAACGACTTAAGGCTCATCTTATTGCTAAAGGATACACACAAGTTTATGAAACCTTTTCTCCTATGGCCAAGATGGCATTTGTCCATATGTTCCCTAGCTATAACTTATTTTTGGCCTCTCTACCAACTTGACATAAAAATGCATTCCTCTATAGTGATTTAGAATAAACAATCTATATGGGGAAACCTCTAGGGTTTGTTGCTCAGGGGGAGTTTGAGAAAGTGTGCTCATTGAAGAAATCATTATATGGTTTAAAATAATCTCCTAGATCATGATTTGAATAGTTTATTATAGTTGTGAAGAAATTTGGTCTCATGCTGTGTGGAGTAGACCATCCGGTGTTCTATCAACATATAAGATCTGATAAAATTCTATTGATCATATATATTGATGATATTGTTATTATTGGTGATGGTCAAAATGGAATTCATAGATTGAAGGAATTCATGCAACAAAAATCTTAAACAAATCTTGGTCTATTGAATTATTTTTTGGGAATCGAAATTGCAAAATCGAAAGATGGTATTTGTCTTTCCCAATACAAGTATGTTCATGATATCCTAGAAGAAACTGGCTTGTTGGGATGTAAATTGGTAGATTCTCTAATGGGTCCTAGCCTCAAACTTAATGCAGACCAAGGAGAACTCTTGAAAGATCTAAGAAATTATAGGATATTGATTGGAAAATTAAACTATCTTATAATTACTAGGTCTGACATTTCATTTAGTAAAAGTGTGGTAAGTCAATTTATGCAATCCCCTTAAACCAACCACTGGAATATGTCTATTCAAATATTGAAATACCTCAACTGCAAACTTGTGAAAGGAATCTTAGATAAGAACCGTGTGCATTGTTCAATTTCAGCCTATAGTGATGTTGATTAAGCTAGTTCTAAGACTGATCAACGATCTATTATAGAGTATTACATGCTTGTTGGTGGCAATATGATTTAATGGAAGAGCAAGAAGCAAATAGTTGTTTCTTTTTGAAATGTATAATTATAATATAAAGTCATGGTATATACAACTTGAGAACTTGTCTAGGTAGAACATATGTTACAAGAACTTGGATTTCAACTAACACAACCTATAGAGCTAATGTATGATAATCAAGCAACCATTTACATTCTTTTAATCCAGTTTTTCATGAAAGGACAAAACATATTGAGATAGAATATCACTTTAACAGAGAGAAGGTGTAACAAAATGTGATAGAAACTACTCATGTAAAGTATGAAGACCAGTTGGAAGATCTATTTACCAAATATTTGGTTGGGATTCATGTAAAACAACTATGTAAAAAGCTTGGAGCTTACGATATATATGCTCTAACTTAAGGGTGAGTGTTAGATTTATAATCTAATTCAAAATCTTTAAGGATTATGAAATGTATCTTTAGGGATTACGATTACAATTTTGATTTAATTTGATTATGATTATAATTATAACTTACATTATATGAATAAGATAACCTAGTATATAAAGGGAGTGAGAGCTACTAATTCGAGCAAGCTCTTCCCATCCCTATTTTGTTCACATCAGAAGTAACAAGTAACAAACTAAAAAGGATTAAGTCTCTTATATTAAACAATAAGGTAAGATATGGTCTTTTGACCTAGATCAACTTTTAATTCTTCATACACTTTGTGAACAATTTAGTGGCCACATATTGGTCTATTTAGTTTTTGAGCTCCATTTCCTTTAAAACAATTACTGCTTGAACAATTATTTTGGTTTTTTATCATGGAGAGTTTTATCTTGTTCTTTTATACATCATATCTCCTATAGGATAGGTATATAGGGTTTTAGATATTTCTAGTTTAATAAAACACCTATGGGGTTCAACTTCCAAGCTAGATAGCTTGTAGGCATTACTTTCCAAAATTCTATAAATTTCGAATGGCTTTTCCTAATTAGGAGACCACTTTCCCCACTCTCTATCTTTAATCCTAAGTGGCAAAATCACCTTCCATACTAAATCACTTTCTTATACTTCCCGTTTATAAACTCTTTTATTGTAGATTTTTTCCACCTTTTCTTTTTATACCATTATGTTGTTTAGAGCTTGAAGATGAACTTTATCTATACCTTCTAATTCTGTCATCATCGCATTAGAATACTCACAGATTTTTATAGCCTTATATTTAGACACCCTTAAAGATATGATTACTACTTCTATAGGGAGCACAACATCACAATCATAGGTCTTAGAAAAAGGACTAACCCATATGGCAGTGAGTTTAGAAGTTTGATACGAGCATAAAGTCTAAAAGAAATCCTATGTCATATCATGGGGTTCTCCTCTAACATCTTCTTTAGGATTTCAATGACTCTTTATTCAACCCTTCATCTTGTGTATTAGCTTGAGCATAGTAAGGTGTTGAATTAAGTAAATGTATGCCATAATTCATTGTAATGTCTTTCATTTCCTGACTAGAAAACATAGTCCCATGTCACTCATTATTGATTGCAAAATTTTATAAACTAATGAATAATTTATTCCTTAATGAACTTCACTATGTCAACTTGTTCAATATTTTTCATAGATTGAGGCACCACTCATTTATTAAAACAATTTTGTTGCCAATAAAATGAAATTGTAACCTTTGAATAAGATGGGTGTATTTTTCCAATAATGTTAATGGCCCAACTGTAACTCAGAGGTCCGAATTCATTGTATTATTCCATACTTCTAGCATTGTTAGCAACCTTTTGCATATGATATGCAATCCTTTAATATAAAAGGCGAATAGTAACCATGACGCTTAATATCCCTTTATGAACTTGCTTCATTATTATTAATGCCTCAGGCATCACAAAGCATCTTGAAAGAAGCCCATCACTACTTTGCCAAAATAAGACTCCTTCATTCAACACAAACTGAGCATTTATAATCGAAATTTATAAGGTACCTTCTTACTAGGATACTTCAAAAAGTTTTTAATTTCATTCCTCCAATCCTAAGCAACTTCTTTATCGATGTTAACTTCTATAGAAATTCCTATTTTATAGACAGATGGATAAATTTTATTGTATAATACACTTATAATTGAGCTCCTCAAACATTCTTAACCTAGAGGCAATTTGAGAAAGTTCATTTGCCGTTTAATTCTCTTCTTGAGGAATATATTGGAATTCAACCTTATCAAATTCCAGTAACTGAACAGTAGTAATATAATAAGATGACAAACTTAAACGTGCACAACTATATTCTCTTGCTACCTACCACAATACAAACTGAGAATCTCTCATAATGAGGACTTTTTTAGATATAAGATCTACTAGAAGTTCAGATCCCATTATTAGGCCCTCATATTTAGCCTAATTATTAGTGCATAGGAAGCTTATCTTAAGAGAAAGAAGAGTTTTTAATCCATTTGGTGAAGCGATGACTATTCTAACACCCACTGATTTCTCTATGCTAGAACCTTCAAATTTCAACTCTTAAGATTTCCTTTCATAAGTAAACACTAAATTCTCTAAATCCTCTTGAATTGATATCATTGTGTAGCTTGTTAAAAAGTCAACCAATGCCCAATTCTTTATTAAATTTTAAGGATAATAGACTAGGTCAAGATCTATAACTGTCATGAGCCACTTTCTAATGTTCTTCAAAATAACTAACACCAAGAATAATTTCATAATAGGGCTTCTTTTATATTGGCTTTACAATTCTACTTAAGTAATAAATAACCTACTCATGAAATAGCTCATTATTTAGGCCAGTAAACACCCAATAGATTCCTCTATAGCAAAAATATATAACTTCAGAGGCATTCCCTTTTAAGGCAACATCAAAACTGGAGGGTTAGTCAAGTATTCCTTGATCTTATCAAATGTCACCTGATTCCTTTCTTCCCAACAGGATTCCTTAAAATTTCTTAGCTTCAAGAGATCTGAGAATTCTTTCATCTTATTGGACAATTTAGGAAAAAAAACCTTCTAACATTATATATTTAGCCTAAAAACCTCTAAAGTTTTGTCTTATTTTAAGATAGTCTTGCTTTAAGAATCACTTTTGCCTTATTATTGTATAATTCAATCCCTTTTTAATTGACTAAGAAACCTATCAAGTTTCTTGCTTTTAATCCAAAAGTGCATTTTAATATGTTTAACTTCAACTTATGAATTCTCATCCTTCAAAAAGCTTCCTTTAAATTATGGACGTGGTCTACACTCTTTTAGACTTAACAACAATATCATCGATATAAACTTCAAAAGTACAACCTATTAAATTATGAAAGCTAACATTCATATCCCTCTGATAGGTGGCTCCTACATTCTTTAAGACAAAATGGATGACTATTCCTTCAAATGTCCTTATTGATCTAGGACATCTAAAAGACAATTTGGGATATTATCCTCAACTATAAATCTAATTGTACCTTGAAAAGCAATCCATAAAATAAAATATGGAATGCTTATTCGTTGCACCAATTAAACTTTAATCAGTAATGGGCGTCATATACATATCTTTGGAAATGGCAACATTTAAATCCTTAAAATCAACATAGAATCTTAACTTACCATTTTTCTTTACTACAATTACAGGATAAGCTAACCATTTAGTATATTTGGTCGGTCTACTTAAACCAACCTTACATATCTTTTCAATCTCTTCTTTCATTTTTAACTCCTCTTTTTTGGACGAATGTCTAAGTCGTTAGTGGTAAGGATAAAATTTCAACTTTATAGTAAGTCTGTGTTTTACCAACTTTCTACTCATTTGTGGCATTTTAATATAATCCTAGGCAAAACAATCTCTAAATTCCTTTAAAAACTCAACTAATCCAACCTTTAATTTTGGATCAAGACTTTTACTGACAAACATACTCTAAAGTTCTCTTAAACTACTTATAATTATGTCCTTGAGCTCCCGAAGTCATCTATTTTTATAAGGGTTGTTTTCAAATCTTCAACTAGACTCTCATCTCCTATCAAGAAATTTTCCTCTTTAAAAATTAGCTTAGCATTTTTGCACCCTTCTAGCTCTTCATATTTCTCCATAATTTGCTGCATTTAAAACTTGACTTTGGTAGTTTTAGTTATCATAATTTCTCTCTATAAGGTCTATTCATTAGACTCTGATTTCATCTTTTCTTGACCTTTTTTTTAACATTCTCCATAAGATCATTTTTTGAATATGAAGTGGAGTCGCTTAATCATCTTAAAAATTTTCCTCTACTAAATCCACTTTAGAAAGAAAAGGCCAAGAATTAGCTTAAACGATTTCCACCTAATTTCCTTTTTACAGGAGTAAAAGATGATGAAGAGATGAAAGAATACAAAAGTTAGAATGTCTGCAATCTCTCCCTTAAAAAACTTGATAAATTATATATGTGTCTACAATTAAAAAATCTATTAATGAAGATTTAATACTTATATTGTGACATTTTTATGAGAATTCCCCGCCTTATTATTCTTCTTAGTAAATGTGACAATAGAAACCTTTATTGGGTTCAAATCTATATCATCTTTACCCAAAACTTCCATTATCTTGGTCAGTATAATATTCATAATTGACCTATTATTAACCAAAACTCTCGAAGTTGGTTTGCCATTAATATTGACTTTAATGTACATATCTAAAATTCCTGGACCCATGACCAACACAAATACCTTGCATTCTCTTTTCTCAAGCAAAGGTTCTAATTTCTTCTCAAATGTTTTGCTAAAAGAGGCAAGCATCTTCACAGAAGAAATGGCATAAGGAAATTGAATGGGAATTTCCCCTACTTCGAAGGATTCACTTGGAATTTTATCTAGACTTTCTAATTGGGATAACTTCCTAAAAAATCAAGGGTTGCATGTTTCCTTTATTTTTTTTATGCTCCTCTCTAGTAACTTCTACATGTTTTCTCTTATTCTTTAGCTTTAAAGAACTTTCCTTAAAAAAAGGTCTTATGGAAGGTCACTTTATTAGGATGAACTTCTCAAAAGGAGATGGCTTACTTCCCTCAAACATGGTGGTAGTTCTTTATCATCAAACTCTTCTCTTTTGAGTTTTGGTTAATGACATAGGATTCTTAGGGTATCTCACTTGATGCCGTTGGTGGGATGAAGGCACCAGAGGTGGTACTACAAATCAAGGTTGCCTATGTTGAAAGCTTGGAATTGTAACATTAAATCTTTTCTTAAAAATTTGAGTGAACTCTATTTTTTCATCCAGCAATTCCTACTTTCTACTAGATTATAGGAAAGTTTTTATTCTCATTCTTATAATTAGCACTCTACTATAGTTAGGAATGAAACTATCAAAACCTAAATTCGTGGATGCTGTCAAACGATCTTCTATAATCTTCAACTTCCTTTTGAGATCGAACAATGGTCGTAAATCAAACTTAGTAGCATTATTAGTTGCAAGTAGTGGAAACATATATTTTTCTATCAAATGGTCTAGTTAGCTTTGGCAAACAACATTACTTCTTTTTTATCTAATCTTGAATAACATTGTTGAATCCCTAGCATGAATTTTTAAGGTGACTCCATACAATATGATACTTACAGTGGTCGTTCTCTTGAATCTCTTCCTTTGTGGGAATCTTATGTTTTAGCGGTAAAGTAATAAACTTTTCCTACAATAAGAAATCAAAGATTTCTTTTATTTTGGCAATATCAAAAGTGTATTGAATACGAGTAGTTGGTGGTTGTAATTCTCCCTTTTGGCTTTGAGTGAATTTTGTTTTAAAGTAGAGTAAATACAAGTTCGAGGGATATTAACCTCAGCCACTACCGAGTCATATGAATTTGTTTCCATAAAGTAAGTACCTTCTGAACACCTTTTCCCATGTTCTTATTGCCTAAGAATTTCTTCATATTCTAACACTTTTACTACCAATTAATAGAAATCATAGAATTTTATACCTTAAGATTTTTTAAAGTTTAATATTGAGGCTCTTTAGAGCTAGATTTATATACTCAAATCTTCGACATTGTAACTTCGACATCAAATCCTTTTTTTCCTAAACTAAGTGATAAATATTTTTGCATTCTTACCACTTTTTCGAGTGACTCTAAACAATATTACTATACTAATTTCATGTCCAGTATGAAAAAATGGGTATAAAATAATATTTTCATTTCTGTCTAAAAAAAGGAAAGAATTATAGGATAATAAAGGATGCCATAAAAAAGACATTCCTAGCAACAAATTAGAAAAATAAGGTTGAAATTGTTGGTATTATTAGTATTATTCTCATGATTTTGTGTATATATATATTTCAGCATTCTTACCACTTTTCTGAGTAACTCTAGACAATATGAAAGACATTCCTAGCAACAAATTAGAAAAAATAAGGTTGAAATATATATATAGATATGTATATATATTTCTTCAATAAATGCTTCTTGATCTGATTCATAACCATAAATAATTTCATCTTTATCTTTTATTTGATGAATTGACTCGTTATGAATTGATTCTGATTGTAAAGTTAATTTTTATACTAACTGAATAATTTCAGTCAATTGTAGTTATATATTTCTTTGTACATCTTCTAATGTTTCTTCTTGTATTTGTTCTGATACTATATTCTCCATGGTTTTTCGTAAATTGCTGGCTCTGATACCATTTTGCTACCCAAACCTTGAGTTGAAGGCCATGAAAAATTTAATACCAGAGACGATCGAAGAAGAATCTTTAGTAAAAGTTGAACGAAATATACAAACCCAACTATCCGAAATTACGCAATTAGTACAAAAATTAACTTTACACACCGAGAATAAAAACATTCATCAAATAATTGATAAAGATGAAATTATTTATGGCTATGAATCAGATCAAGAAGTTTATGTTGATGATGAACAACCAAAAAGTAGTAGAACAAAAGAACAACAAATAGGAAGACAACATATAAAAAGAGAACATGTAAGTGGTGATAAACGTAAAAAAGAACAACATTCCTATCAATGGCAAGCAGATGATTTCATTAATCAACATGGATATTATCAAAAAGGATTAAAAATACGAAGATATCCTACTAAATATACTCCAAAACATATTTCTTTAGGTGTTGATGGAATACTAAATCTTGATTGTGTTTTACAACCAGAAAATTTAATAGTAGAATGGGCAAATAAATTACAATAATTAATTCAAATTGAAAAACCCTTTGGTGAATTAGACAACAAAGACTTATTATGGAATTTTATTACTTATAAAACTTCTGGGATAATACAAAATTTTTTATTAGACCACGAAGATGGAATTAAAAATACAACCTTATATCAATCTGCAACCAATAATATTCAACTTTTTCATATCATATCATGCGAAATTTATAAAGAATTTAGGAAAAGATATCCTTTCGTTTAAACATGAAGTAGCAAATAATGACAGAATTAAAGCTTTATGGCATTTAAATAATATGAGAATATGTGATATATGTTATTTAGAGGAATATATATGTGAATTTAAAAAATATTATTATAAATTAACCAAAGCTGAAGAAGAAATGTATATTCATATTTTTATTCAAAAACTACCTTATCCTATGAATCAGAAAGTAGAAGAAAAATTTCAAGAAAAACGAGATAATAGAATAATTGTTTATAATTTAGGTGGCGCTATTCTCACAACTCAAGAAATTTTATCTGAACAATGTTTTGAAACAAAATTAAAACGAACATTAAGACATAAAGACATTCAATTATGTTGTTCTAAATATGCTGAAGTACCACAACAATATGGCTGTGTATCTAGAGTTTCAAAAAGTTGTAAACAAAGAAAATCCTATAAACCTTACAAATCTTATAAATGGAAACGTCATCCTCGTAATTATTACAAACGCAGACCATATATCCCTTATAAAAAACAATTTAGAAGATATAACTATAGACAATTTAAACTTAAAAGAAAAGATTGTCCACAAAAGAAAAAAACATGTAGATGTTGGTTATGTAAAGAAGAAGGACATTATGCAAATGCTTGTCGTAAAAGAAAAAATCCAGATAATAAACAATACAAAGAAAAAATCCACATATTGAATTTAGCAACTCAAGAAAATTTAGAACCTATAGAATTTGATTACAATACAGACTCTACAATTTCCTCTATATATCATTATGAATCTCAAATAGAATCATCAATTGAATCCGAACACAATTTTTATTCAAGTAGTAATTCAGAATAAAAAAGTCAATGCATATATAGATACTGACGCTACTATTTGTATTGCTTCCAAGCAATTATTAACTAATTGGAAAAAATTAGAAAAACCATTATAAATATGTATAGCCGATGGAAGCTTTAAATTCATTTGGTATATAAGCTATTATACTAGAAAAATTTACATTTTCAGTACCTTCTATTTATCAACAAAAATTAAGATTACCACTAATTCTAGGAAACAATTTCTTAAAATTGTATAATCCTTTTTGCCAATATTTACATTATATCACTTTACGAACTCGAGTCATAAAAGTTCTAAATCAAAAATTAATAATTCTCAAAATTCCTATTTATCATACCACATATTTCTAGAAATTACAACTTTTAACCACCAAACTAGATTATCTCTAGTTCTATCTTTTAAACAATATGTCTATTTAACTAGAAATCGAAACCTTATTAGACAATGTTTGTAGTAAAAACTCCCTTGATCCAATTAAAAATCATAATCAACAATTAATTGAAATCAAATTAAAGGATCCAACATAAGAAATAAATATTCGTAATAATATACCACACACTCAACAAGACGTACAAGAATTTATTACTGAATGTTCAGATTTATTAGCCAAACAATTGATCTCACTAAGTACTAGTAAACATTCAACTCCAGCATTTTATGTCAATAATTCAGCTGAACAAAAACGAGGTAAACGTAGGATGGTTATAAATTATAAAAAACTCAATGAAGCAACTACAGGTGATGCATACAAACTTCCCCGTAAAGATTATATTATCAATAAATTAAAAGGACATACTTTACAACTTTAGATGCAAAATCAGGCTATTGGCAACTAAGATTACATGAAAATATAAAACCTTTAACCGCTTTTACTTGTCCTCCACAAAAACATTTTCAACGAAATGTATTACCATTTGGATTAAAACAAGCACCAAGTATTATAATCTTTTTATTGAGTGACTATCACTTTAAAACCTTAACAATTTAGTTCAAAACGTTAATTTTATTAATAATTAGCTAATTAGGCTAATGAAATTCTTTTTTTACATGATATGTTGGTGTCTTCCTAAACGATTATCTCTACTTAGTCTAACTATGACCATTATTTTTTAGTGGACATCAACATATCATAAATAACAAAGGTTTCATTAGCCAAATCATCAAATTACTAACAAAATTGACATTTTAAATTGAATTGTAAGGATTTTAAAAAATTGGTTATTTAATTGAAAATTTTAAAAACTTGATCACCAGCTTTAAAATATCCCTTAAAGTTGAACACTTTAATATTCTTTATTTCTAAAAAGCAGAAACTACTTCTTGCACTTTCTCATGTCATATTTCGCTTATTAAAGGTTTCATTTTTCTATATGTTGCAATAACATAAGCTTTTTGCTTTGTTTTCACGAGGGTGTTTGTTTGTTTTGTTAATTAGTAAGTTCTTAATTTAAAACATTTAAAATTATTGGTGATTTCTTGACTTTTGATTGGTTGTATATAATTTTGGATTTGTAGGTGGCTTGAATCCTAACCTATCACTTGTACAACACATAAGAAAGCCTATTTGTGCCCAAATTACCATGTTATTTTACTAAAATTATTAGATAAAAAATTCAAAAATTGAAAAATATCAATATTTTTAAATAATTATATTGAGATAAATTGGTAGTGAAGTCGCTTTAGGATAAAAGAATATTATGATGTAGAAATTATGTTTTAAATAATTTAGATGTAAATTTACTTTTTCTCTAGAGAATCTATTATACGAATAAGAAATAAATAAAGAAATTCTAACCTTTTTTATAAATGAGAATTAATTTTATACTAAACTTTCTAATTCCTAATTTTATTGAAACATTTTTCTTTGCATTAGTAAAACTTTCTATTGAAACTTGTGAATTCGTTTATTTTAGAATATGTGCATGCATATCCGTTATTTTAGAAGCTAGCCAGACTTTGTTACTTTAAAGATAACCCATTTTTGATAGTATGGGATCTACAAGGTGCATTTAATGTAATATTATTTGAGATCCCTGATAATTAATTAAGGATTAATTTTAAATAAAAATTTTATTTCAAATCTTTAGCTAAATAGTGAAACTCCAAACCTAATTTTTTTGTTAGTTATTAATATATTTAAATTGTGTTATTATTTGTACAATTGTAATGAAACTTGATTTATTTTATGGGTGACTTTAGTAGAATATAATATAATATATAAACGATAAAAAGTGCTTTAGGCAACTAAAAAAAGCGTAGCTATAAGTATAATTATCGTTGCCTTTTTATTAAGGCAACAGAATTCATATCGTTACAAGAAGTAGCGCTGCGATAAATATAAAACAACATAATTTTTTGATCAAGCAACAAAATAAAAAATGTTGCTTTAAGTTTTAACTAAGGCAACGCATTACTTTCAAACTATAGCAATAATGTTAAATAAATATTACAACATTTTGAGTTTTTTAGGCAACAATGTTAAATAGATAAGGCAACAATTTGTAACAAAAAAGCAATAATTTATTCTTGCGTTACCAATAATATTTAACGTAAAAGAAAAATCTTATCATTATATGTAACATCCATATATACATTAAAAGCAATATAACATTTAGTATGTTATAACATAAACAAACACAAAGACGTACATTATTTCCTAAACACACACAAAGATGTACAACTTTTCCCAAATAGAAATTTCTCTCCCATATGGTAAATCCATAAGACTGAATTTTTTAATTTTTATCTTCACGAAGACAATTGTGAAGATAAATACCCCAACTCTTAAAGTGTGTTATTTTCTTGTAACAATCATCAAAAGGTCAACTTATTCTAAAATATGCATTTTCCATATGTTTTCCATGTTTTATTATAGATAATCGACGTAAAAAAATTGATCAAACCAAGAATTATCTATATAAAGCATAGTGCATTTGTTGCATTTCACTCCACATGCTCAAAACTGTGGATTATTGTGTATGAAAGAAGCATTTTCAAAAGGAAATCTTTGTATCGATTAGTCTACCGTTTTAAATTTATTTCTTTACTACTACTCCCTATTAAGTATGTTGACCACTTAGGTATTCTATGATCTGAGTTTCCCAAGTCAATATACAAGGGAGAGCTGCTAAGTCGTGACTCTCAATTCTCTACTCTCTACAAATGAATGATAGGATTTCTACAATTGAAAGGAAACTGAGTATGCAGTCTTAAATAGTGAAATTCACTTTCACTACTTCCTTTTTTTTTAGGGTACTCCTTCTTTCTCACAAATCACATTCGAAATTAACGAAAGCAACTACATATTTACAACCCAGGTGCATAAATGGATAGATCCATTATGTCCATATTCAACCATTTGCTTACTTTACTTGCAACAAAATGTTAAAACTCATCTGTATCAAAAGAAAACCTGAAACTCCTTTTTCTTTGTCATTTTATAGCTTTTCATGCCCTTAAATTCATCAACTTATTGGTAGTCTGAACTTCTTCAACATTTCAAAGACAATAAACATGCAAAATGAATCCTACTAAACAGCTATAGGTCTTTTGTGAAACTAAGATGGATATTAAGATGAGGTTGCATAACAATTCATAGCAGATTTGTTTTAGTATTCCAGACAAAGTCCAAACCCCACATGATGAAATTGGTTACCTTTCTTCCTACACTAGTTTCCAAAAAAACATGCAAATGAGCTGCCCCAACTCAAATATGTTTACATGACATAGACTTCGTTTAGTTCATTGTTGATTACTTCTTTTCGAAGCCTTATAGAGTTTTTTTTCCCTTTTCCTTACTACCCTTTTCGTTTAGAACTAGAAATGTTACCTATGTTCCTCCATGCAATAGACCAAAACCTTCTTTCCCATTCTTGGAACACTATGAACTTGAAAATAGCTCCAACACCTAATAACCACGATACCACAAAGCTAACTTGTTTGTGGTAAAGTTCCTACCTTCGACTCCTCTACAAATCCTCTTCTCATCAATTTCTATTTTCAGTAAATAACACTCTACCCTACAAATCACAGCTCCTTACCCCTAATGTTTTCTTTATTTAACCCCAAAATTTTCTAAAAAATTAATAGGGAAGTTAATTTTCTCACAATAAGGGAATGAATGTGTAACTCAAGTTTCTATTCGGGACATTGGACCCTTTCTTCTCTAGGAAATCAAGGCTTTCCTTGAAAGATTCAGAATTTCGCTCACCACCGTTGTTGGAGGCGACATCTTGCACCTTCTTCGCTTTCTCCTCCATAAATGCTTCCGGCTTCAAGACTTGTAATTTAGCCTCCATTATTAGGTCACCCCAGATCAGAGACTCGAGTTTCGGTTTTGTCCTTGGTTGTCAGCTTAGACACAGAATAACTTTAATAGGCAAGAGTTGACCAAGGCTTTACAATATTGTTACAGTTGCCTAGATGGTAACAACGGTATAAAATCTAGAAACCCCACATTACTCACCCAAGATACACACACAACAACAATTACATGGAACTTATATAGATCATACGACGAAGCCATAATATTTGAGATATAACAAAGACCTACCACTAAATATAAATATAACAACGCTTTAATTTGTTGCATATGAGAAATTCTAAAGCAACATTTTCTTGATTTTGTTGTCTATTTTAATATAAGACAACAGTATATTATTATCGTTGGATCTTAATAATATTAAAGGCAATATTTTTAAAATTATTGCATTATATTAATTTTAAGCAACACATTATAAAATCGTTTCAAACATGTTGTTGCCTAAAATTCTTTCAGCTGTAGTGTTTGTATAATATGAATGACATCATTTAATTATTATCTTAAATTTTAATTTAGATGACGGAGTTAAAATTTTTATGTAAGTTATATATTAAAGTTAACAA